>JALAZF010000055.1:4425000-4902500 GCA_022829125.1 Lathyrus tuberosus | reverse complement strand
CGGTGCTACATATCAGAGCCGACCGACCAAAAGAATGAAGACACGCTTCACAAAAAGACCACCAGCATACCTACTCTGCAATGCCTCATAGAGCATCATAAAATAGCAGAAGGGTGAGAAATATTATCATAATAACAATGCATATAATTATATATCTTAGCATAAAAATACACATATTCTACATTCTCACCACAATTCATCACAACTCACTCATATACATCACAATGTATATATATACAAAACCAAGCACATTCATCATGCATACCTTCACAATTCTTATCATTCCACATAAACATACATATTTATGTTTATTCATCAATGCACAATTATAAAGATGATAATTGCAAATCATAGAGACCGACTCACGACTCTATGCAAATGCAATGCAGTACCGACTTAATCATCTCAAGTTCACTCAGGAACTTATTGGAACCATCGCTCGTTACCAATGTAACTCCCCGTCGGGCCTACGATGTTCACCCATTGCTCACACCTCACATAGGCACACAATGTTTATGGATCGCTCATACCCCACACGGGCACACGATCCGATCGCTCACACCCCACATGGGCACACGATCGTCTATAATCATCGATCACACCCCACACGGGCACACGACGTTATAGCGGATTCCCTCTGGAACCAATCTGTCGCTCACACCCCACATGGGCACACGACATTACAAGATGCATATCACGATGCTTGACACACAATAACTCATGACAATCTAATGCATCTTCACAATTCAACCATATGAATTATCTCATCATCATTATTCATGCATTGAAAACAATTCAAACAATGCATTTCAACCATAAAGTCCACCAACCACATACATTGGAATTTCACATAAACAATGCATATCATCACAAACCACAACAATCATACAATCACAATTACTTCCACAAGGGATTCACACCATAAAGGTTGCCCACAACACATCATAACAACATACATTGATATTTAATCAAATAATGTATTTAACCACACAACAACATCATTTATGGATCGCTCACACCCCACACGGGCACACGACCCGATCGCTCACACCCCACATGGGCACACGATCGTCTATAATCATCGCTCACACCCCACACGGGCACACGACGTTACAACGGATTCTCATTAGAATCACTCAACACAAGAATGTACATCATTATGCTTCACATACAAAATGACTCAAGACATTCTTGAAATGCATACATATTCACAATATATTCATGCATTCATCTCATACAATCACATACAATCTATATACATTCACATCAATGCACTATTGTATGATTCACATCCAAAACAATGCACATATTTTCCATAAAGCCATAAACCATCATCACAACATTCCATCATGTATATTCACATCATATAACGGCCCACAAGCTACACGTTACATATTAAAAGCATATAGCATGATAACACATCAATCGCACACATTGTACGCGATAAAAACCCGACAACCCGACTATTTTACAAAAACACGAATTAATTAAATCATCTTTTACCCTCCAAACAATTTTTAATAGAAAGAATATTTCATTAGCTTTCCAACGCTTCAAACGGGGGTCAAAACGGACTTACGGTTCAAAAGTTATGAAGAAAACAAAATCGGACATTTTGGAAAACCTGTGATCATGAGTCGACGCGTGATGCTGGGGGGTCAGCGTATAAACCTGGGAATTTCGCCCGGGTCAGCGCATAAAATCACGAGTCGACGCACAGTTGCAGGGGGTTAGCGCACGAGGTGCAGATTTTGCTAAAAACTCAGTTTTCGATCGTTAAATGACTTCCGGACCTCTGATTTCGATTCCGTAAAAAGCTGTGATCTCAGAATTTAACGTACTACAATATTTTCACCATTAAAAAGCCATCTAACATATTTTACATTTTTGAAATATTTTAAAACATAATTTTATCAATTAATTCACTCCCCAAAACTCAATCAACACCTATGGAAACATACCAACAAGTATCCCAACTCCAAACTCATTTTTACACCAATAGATAACATCCATATCAGTACCCAAACCTCAAACAACATCAACAACACATTTATGCATACAAAATCATGTTTTGATCATCATTCACAACATTTTCTACATTTAGGGTTTATACAAAAACTCATAAAAATCAACATCAACAACACAACAACACAATCATACATAATGATATACATTGATGAGATAATAAGATTTCACACCCTTACCTGGATTCCAAGCTAGCTAGATGATTGTTCTTGATTGTTTTCTAGGTTTTCCAAGTTTTCTCCTCTTTTCTCTTCTTCCTCTTTCTTTCTCTTTCTTTCTCTTCTTTCTCTCTCTATTTTTCTGTTCTTTCTCTTTCTCTCCTATTTCTTCTTCTTATCTCTTTTTCTTTTCTATTTCTTTTCCTACTTTCTTTTCTTTTCTCATTTTCTTTTCCTTATTTTCTACTCAAATTCAATTAATTCATTTTCTCACATAATTCTAAACTTAATCACTTTTCTACCAATTTTACTAAATTTCTCACATAATTCTATTTCCACTAAATTTCTAACTTATCATTAATTGAAAAATGTCCAAAATACCCTCCATTCTAATTTCCCCGAAAACTCTCAAAAACGGTAAAATATCATAACATGTCAACATAGCATATTAACACACCAATTTCACAAATAAAATAATTGATCACTCAATTTAAATAAAAGACTCAACAAAATGGGAATAATCGGAATCGGGGCGTTACAACTTCGACGAAGGGTGTATGGAGCTCTCCTTCGACAGAAATTTTGAATTTCAAAATACGGATAATAACTATCTTTTGTCGTTCTCCGTTTCTTAGAAAGGACGCGTGGAGAGCTGTGGAGAAATGAAGACATGCAGAGAAAAACATGTCAATTTTTGGAGGAATGTCCGTTGAAGACATTTATTTTCGATATGTTATAAATAGGAGTCTTAGTGTTAGGATTTATGTGTGTTCAATTGTTGTACAATACTCAAAAAATCACTCAAAGGATCTAAGTCAAGTGAGAAAATAGTTATCATTGAGAATGTACGTCTGAAACACCAAATTATTTCATTTCAATAGAAGTTTATTTTAATTTATCAATTGTTTCTTTTACTGCACTTTTACTTTAAAGTTTTTCTTCATTGCATTTTCTTTACCAATTTATACAAAGTTAATCTTTTCTAAAACTTTAATACAAATCTTTACAAACATGAATACTGTCGAAGTGTTCTTCAACTTTCTAGAAAGATATTAAAACAATATCTATGTCTTTAGGATTCACTGGTTGATCCTGCAAGTAAACCAAATTTTTGGAAGACAAGGGGTTGTTTACCAATTTTCACGGTAAACACCCCTCAATCGAAAGCTTCAACTGTGCAACTGCACTTTCTGTTGTGTGTTTCTTACTCACCACCCTTGTACCATCGTTGACACTCTTCAACTGGACACCTTCTAACCACCACCTGTGGGGAGTACTTTCGATACAAGTGAGATGGTCCTACTTTCCTTTCTAGAGCAACACCTTTGTGAGAGACACACCACATATTCACCTAAAACCTTAAGGTAATAGGTGTATGGGTTCTCGCACTTATAAATGCTCAAGTCTCCATATTTCTAGCCAGTGTGGGACTATTACACATACTACTCACACTTGTTATACTTAACATATTTTAGTTCCTTAACTTTAAAAAGATTCTTATTGGTCCCTTAACTTTTCAAAATGTTCCATATTGGTCCTTCTTGTCTAGTTAGCGACGGAAAAACTTAGAAATTCGTCGCTAATTTGACGAAAAGGACTAATATGGCACATTTTGAAAAATTAAGGGACCAATATGGACCTTTTTAAAGTTAAGGGACCAAAATAAACCTTGAGGTTAACATACGGGACCAAAAAGGGTATTAAAACTAAAATTAATAACCGAATCTTAGTTCCTGCTACCTTAAATAATGGTAAAATTAAATTAGATCAAGATACCTTCCAAAACCAAGAATTAGAAATTCAAGAGATGGAAAATAGACTAGTTAACTGGTCTATGCCAGAAATTAAATTTAAAGTATATAAAATTGGTACTTTTGATTTTAAAAGTCAAAAGGTTATTCATACTACTTGATTCGCTACTTATATTAGTAACAACCATGAAATTATTAATTTGTTAAATAAAATTATTAGAAACGCATTATAGAGAAGGTTATCGTTATATCCATCTAGGTTTAATTCAGATAGCTATAAAACCATTCCATAAACTAGGGTTAAACACCCCTTCGAGACACTAGAATGAAAGACTTTAATAATTCAACTATTGCTATAGTTGAATCAAATCTTAGCGATGGTCCAGTCTACTTTAACTACCATCCAATTAACCTATGAGCTTAGCTGATGAGTTTATTAAGAATTCATTAGTTATATATGTTCAAAGTCTAAGTGATAATTCTAATCCTGGAGATGCCAATATTGACGTTATTAGTAGAATTACCTACAAAGTCTCTAATGTTAATTATGATTTTAAATCTCTTAAAACTACTCCAAGAAATGAAACTTGTCTTATTGAATCAAATCTTAGTAGGTCTAATGGTATGACCCCAAAAATACTGACTGCTTTAGAAATTATAGAAAAATTTCCTCAAGAATGGATATTACAAGATGTGGTTAAATCTGAAAAGATTGAGGCCATAACTATTATAGATGTTATTCAGGATATTGATGGATAAGTTAGGATCAGGATGAATAGAAGCCAATCTTATCGCTACCATCAAACTAGCAGTATTGGGTCCATATCTAGTGCTAGACATTCAGTTGAATCAACAATTAGGGTAAATCTTGCAGGAGTAAACTTTGCTCCTACAATTCTCCAACCAATATACTCTGAGAGGACCTCTAGGTCACATTCTCCAACTGAATCTCAAATACTTGGTATTATTACAAATGACGAACCCTTTGTCATAGACAAAGCTTGTATCAGAGCTGACTTTGAGGCAGTTTACAATTTAAAGAAGAGAAATTGGTATTTCTTAAATTTCTCTAACGACCAGGCTCAAATGTATTTGCAAAAATTTTATAGGTTTTTAGAAACACGTGAAATTAATATTTATTTCTTTACATGGTTTGAATTACTGTGTTTAGAAGAAGGGATAGAAAACCTTTTTGTTGTTAAGATGTACTTAGATGCTAATGTTAGGATAAGTACCAAAAGGAAAACTTCAGGAAAGAAACTATAGAATCAATTCATCCACCTTTGGAAGCTATTAAAATTACCACTTCTAAGTAAAACATAGAAATAAAAGCTTCACCATTTAAATCTATAGCTAATCTTGTAGATCAGAGAAAAGACATTAATAATCTGCACAGTTAGATTAATTATTCAAACCAAATACTTCACACTATGTCCCAACAACTAGATAGGATAGAGAACTCTATCCCTCAACTTAAGGATGTTAAAGACTATAAATTAGATCCTACTCGACCTATTTATCAATACCATACTCCTTCTAACCAAGAGTTGAAAGGAATGAGTTTAGGTCGTAATACTAATTATAAAATAGAGGAATTAGTTACTAAATTAACAACCTTAAACATAAGAACTTCTTCAGGAGAGATAAATACTTTATCTTGAGACGAAGAATACGATAATATGGTGAGCAAATTAGGTGGTAGATCCCCAAGACCTAAAACCCGAAACTATTATCCTCGGCCTTCATTTACTGATGTGCAATTTGAAGAAACAAGTAGTTTTGTAGAAAATAACTATTCAGGAGACTCCATTGTCGAGTGAAACATCGATGGTGCGTCTGATCGACAAATTTTAGATACCATACAAAACATGACTATGGATGCTACTGCCTTTAAACTAAAAGGAAATATAGACAAACATACTAAAGAGATATTAGTTATGGGGTTTACATGACAGTTAAAAGGATGGTGGGATAATATCCTTATTCCAGAAGATAAATACCAAATAGATTCAGCTGTAAAAATAGAATCTAATGAAGAGATTTGTGTTAAAACTCTCTTATATGCTATTACAGAGTTCTTTGTAGGAGAGCCTCTAAAAGTCCAATAAAGAGCATCAGACCAATTACTAAATCTTTATTGTCTAACCATGTCTGATTATAGGTGGTATAGAGATATGTTCTTAACCAAACTCTACCTTAGGTCGGATGTGTCATACCCTAAATTTTTACCACAAGATTTACCATCATTGTGCAAATCATCACCACAATATGGATGAACTTTTATGCCTCATCAATCCTCTCAAAGATTGTTGATCATTCACTACAATCAAGAATTAAGGGTTTTAAGCCCTCTCAGAGCACTCAGACAAAGGATCAATCAAGAATGGACATGATAATCAAACTTGTAAAGTCTCTCAAACATCTATAAAGGATTAAGAGGTCTCCCACATCAAGAATCAAGCATAAGAGTGCAACATTTCAAGTGGATAAAGCCTTAAGATCATCAGTGTCACCAAATTAGGGTTTTAGTCTACCAAGGCCTCCAGAGAGAAATTTTCATCTGGGCATGAGCCAATATTTCAAAACATGATCCAAGAAGCTCAAAGGGACCTCATGGATCCAATCATAGAGTCAAAATAGCCTCAGGGGATGCATTCATAAAAAATCAGGAATTAGGGTTTCTTGACCTAATTCACCCCTAAGTTGACTTTGAAGCAAGGCATGAGCCAAGACCACAAGAAGTGTTTTGAAGACCTCCAATGCATCATATTGATCCATTTACAAGATTGGATTGATTCAAATAACTTGGTTCATAAGCAATACAAGGATTCAAATTCATCTGGACCAATTAGGGCTTCTGATGAAAAAGTCAACTGTACCTTTGAATTTTGACCAAGACATGATCCCAAACCTTGGGATATGATTCAAGACACTATAAAAAACCTACGTAATCCCTCCATTAGGTTTGAATTAGGTCAAGGACTTGATTTCATAGATGATCACAAAGTTTGAAAATCATCTGACAAAAAGTCAACTATGCCAAAAATCAAGTTTGACTTTTTGAATTTCTTGACAAACAAGGCTTCCCAAAGTCAAAAACAATGTTAACTTATGGTTTGGATCATCATCCATCAAGAAAAATCAACAAAAGAGGGGTTACTTGCAAAAGGGGCAACCATAAGAAACTTGAAATTTCACTAAGTTATGAAAAAAAGTGATTTATACCCAACTTTGCAAGACCATAACTTGTGATCTAACTAACCTTTTTCTTCCATCCAAAGATCAAATGAAAGCTCTCATTACATACTTCAAGATTGTCAACTACAACAGATTCCAAATCCTCATGGATTTTGAGTTATGGATTGATCAAAATCACAAAAATATGAAAATGGTCATTTTTCCAACACTTAGTGAAATTTTTGACAGAATCTGTTTTGCATTTTCACCAACTTTGAGGCCATTTTTCATTATGATCCAAGATGATTCAAGACCCAAGTTAAACATCAAAGTTGAAGTATGTTATTGGGGCTTTCCAAAAAGTACAAGAGGCTCCCATGGTTCAACTTGAACAAGGAGTTATAAGCCTAAAAAAATGGCATTTTTCACCCTGCCCACACAAAGGCATGAAAACATGACTTGGTTCCCACGATTTCTTGAGCCAATTTTGGACACTTGCATCATTTCATTTCAGTTCTAAATCAACACAAATGACGTAGAACCTGATCACAAAGCCACCAAGTCAAAAATCCTATTCCTTGGCATGTGAAATTCAATGTTGCAATTCCAAAACTTCAATTTTGTTTCAAGGCATTCAAGAGATACATTGAGGTGGCTTGGACTGAGCCATTGATCACTAAAGGAGTAAAGCCTTATCCCTGCAATAGAAGACTCATAGCCTGCAAGATTGACTCAAGTCAATGGCTAGAGGAGACTTTGGCTACATGACAAAGTTCAATGGATAATGGAGTGATCCAACCTCTAATCACTATTTCTCCCAAAACAAAGTTTCTCTACTATAAATAGAGGTTCTTTCTGATCAGTTTAAGTACACCAAATAATAGCAACTCATGCTTTCCTTCCAATCACTCTAAAAAAACCAAAATTTGCTTCTCTTATAAGTCACATTCGAATTTTCAAATAGAGAGCAATTTCAACCAAACCAACCATCCTAACACCTCACACATGTCATATACAAGTGATCCATAACCTTAAAACACATCTGGACCACTAGAATCACAAAGTCACCATCCATTTGCTCAAGCTTTTTGGCCTATTTGCAGATGGGGTGCCATAACAAGTTCCAAGTTATTTCAATCAATTCTAAGCTTCCAAACACACTACTTGAGGTCCAAGGAAGCTGTCCATATCATCACACAACATCTGTAACACCTACAACTGAGGATTCGATTTCCTCTTGCAGAGGTAAGCCTGACACTCTCAAACTCTATGATCCATGCATCATAAATGTGTTTTCAAGTTACAAACATGTTTCTGCACTTATGTAGAGTGTTTCCCCTCAATCAATTGCTTCGTAGCTATCGTGTATAGGATTTCATAGTGTTCTTGTAGAAATTAGGGTTCATGTGTTCATCTTTTGATTTCTCACTCCACTCTTAATATAAATGCAATTAATTTATATCACTGAAATCCTTGTTCAAAAATACACAACTTTCGTGTTTACAAAAGTCAAAACCATTACGTATTGAGAGAGATATGTGAGGTTTTGAAAAACGGCCATGGAGGGAGGTCGTGAGGAAGAAGATGATCGTTGACGCGATATTTTAAAATTTTGAATTTTTAGGTCATTTTCTTAATTGATTTGAAAAATTAATTTCTCTGATTTTTTATTGGTTTTTTTTTTTAAATTCACAAAAATGTTAAAATATTTATTCTACAAAAATATCAAATTTATATTATTTATTTGATATAATTTGAATTTTTGTAAATAATTTCATTTTATTTGTTTTCATAACATTTTTAAATAAATTTCCACCTTGGTTTTTCAAATTCAAATGAATTCCAAGTTTTCATGTGATTAAACATGATTTTTCAAAACATTTTTTAATGTTTACAACTTGTTTTTGAATATATTTGATATTTTATATCATTTTTTATTTAATTTCCTTTAAAAATTATATTTTTAAATTAAAATTAGGGGTTTTCTTAATTTTGATTTTTTCAAACTTCATTTGAAACACTTTTTGGGCCTCTAATAGAGTGTAAGACCCATCCCCTTTGTAAATACAAAATTTTGGGCCTCAGTCATTGTATAAGTCTCGATACGATTTTCAAAATAAACGGTGCGATCGCTGTTTTTCATCTGAGCATCTCCTTGAGTTGTAAGCCCTATCTCTTATATAAAAATAACTTTTTGGGCCTCTAATAAAGTGTAAGACCCATTCCTTCTTTGTATATAAATTTTTGGGCCTCAGTCATTGTATAAGTCCCTCTGTGGATTTCAAAATCACAGTACGATCGTCGTCTTTTCAAATAAATCATCTGGGCCTCTCCTTGAGTATAAGCCCCATTTTTCTTTCTTCACAAACATTTTTGGGCGTCTATGAGAGTGTAAGACCCAACCCTTTCTTTGTACAAAAAACAATTTTGGGCCTCTACTATAATATAAGCCCCACAACATCTTTTGGTGTCGCAGTATGATCAATGTTTTCAAATAAGTCATCCGGGCCTCTCCTTGAGTATAAGCCCTAATCTTTTGTACATAAAACTTTGTGTTTAACAATAAACAACTTCCTTGGGCCTCTCCTTGAGTTGTAAGTGTCATACCCCAAATTTTGACCACTAAGATTTCCCATCATTGTGTAAATCATTACCACAATATGGATGAACCATCATGCCTCATCAGTCTCCCCCAAAGAGGGGTGAGTATTCACCACAAACAAGAATTAGGGTTTCAAGCCCTCTCAGAGCACTTAGACAAAGGACCAATAAAGGAATGACATGATCTTCAACTTTTCAAAACTCTCCAACACCTATAAAGGATCAAGAGGATTCCCACATCAAGAATCAAGCACAAAGTTGCTACCTTCCAAGTGGATCAAGCCTCAGGATCGATAGTGTCACCAAATTAGGGCTTTGGTCGACCAGGGCCTCCAGATGGAAATTTTCCTCTGGGCATGAGCCAATGCTTCAAAACATAACCTAAGATACTCCATGGGACCTCATGAACCCAATCATCAAGTCAATTTAGCCTCAGGGGATGCATTCACAAAATAATCAAGAATTAGGGTTTCTTGTCCTAATTCACCCCTAAGTTGACTTTTGGGACAAAACATGAGCCAAGACCTTAAGACATGATTTGAGGGTCTCCAATACACCATATTGATCCATTTGCAACAATGGATTAATCCAAGAAGCTTGATTCACAAGTTTCAATTTCATCTGAACCACAATTAGGGTTTTGAAGAAAAAGTCAACTGTATCTTTGACTTTTGACCAAGACTCCCAAACCTTGGGACATGATTCAATACACCCTATATCACCTATGGAATCCATCTATTAAGTTTGATTTAGGTCAAGGACTTGATTTCATAGAGGATCGCACAGTTTAGATTTCATCTGTAGAAAAAATCAACTATACAAAAAGTCAAAGTTTGACTTTTTGATTTTTTTGGTCAACCAAGGTTCCTTAACCCTAAAATGATGTTAATGTGTAATTGGAATCATCATTCATCAAGAAAAACCAAATAAAGTGAGATAACTTGTAAAAGGGGTAACCATAAAAAACTTAGAATTTTTCTAAGTTATGAAACAAAATGGCTAGGGTACCAACTTCCAAGGATCATAACTTGAGATCCAAGCAACCATTTTGGATGATCCAAAGATGGATTTGTAGCTCTCATGGCATACTACAAAAGCTTCAACTACATCTCATTCCAATTCCTCATAGATTTCAAGTTATGATTGGATCAAAATCACTAAAAGACATAAAAGTGCATTTTTTCAACACTTAGACAAATTTCTGTCCAAGACAGATTTTGTTGAAAACACCAAAACTTGTGAGGTTTTTTCACATAGTTGCAAGGGAAATCAACTCTAACTATAAACATCAATGTTATTGCAAATGTTGTTAAGAATTCAAAGAACTTATTAGCATGAATTGATTCAACTTGAGCCAAGAGAAATCCATGATCAAACATGCCTTGTTGCAACTGTTTTGCAACAGATTTTGGTGCATAACTTGATGAACTCGATTCTTATCCAAAGAGCATTGATCACAAGGCCTGCTACACTCAGTTTGATGGCTACAAGCTCTGCATCACCTGCCAATTCAGTTCAAAGATCAACCAATGGGAGCATGAACATAAGAGAATATGCTTGGAATCCAATGTGCATTTATGAGCAAATAGTGAATATTCAAGAGAACCATGGCTGAGCTATTTGGAGCAGCTGTTACACCTAGTGCAAGAGGCATTTATGCCAAGCCAAGACCATTGAACCATGGCCTTATCCTCTGAGCTTCAAGAGAACCACTTCAACACAACTCCTCCACTATAAATAGAGGTCCTAACTAATCATTCAGATCACACCAAAGCAGCCTACAACATTGCTTTCTCTCATTCTCTCCTTAAGTGCCAAATTTATTTGTTTTTGAGCAAGTGCTATCGGGTTTTGAGTTGCAGAGCCAAGCAACTCAAACCATCACTTCTAACACATCACATATGATGTATAGAAGTTGTCCAAACACCTAAACCACTTCTGAAACACCTGAATCAAAATCTCAATCTTCAACCTAGCCATTATACAGTTGGGATACCATGATCTGGTCTAAGGAGTTTCAAAAAGTTCCAAGGCTTGCAATCCACTCCATACCATCCATTGAAGCTGTAGAGGTCATCAAATTACTTCTGGAACACACTTTGTGCAAAGTTCCAATTCTTCTTGCAGCAAGGTAAGACTCAAACTCTCATAACATGATCCATGCATATTTCCTTGCATGATACTTTTGCCAATTGTTTATCATCATATGTTGAGTGTTTCCCCTCAAAAAATTTGATCATAGTACTCACAAACATGTCTGCACGATTACTTTTGCAAAATTAGGGTTCATACATTCATGTTCATGTAACTTGCTACACACTGAAAATAAATGAAATCAAATATTTCCATCATGTTCCTTGTTAAAAAACGCATGAATTTAGTGTTTGAATCATGTCAAATGGTTGAGAAACGAGTGAGATAGAGAGCTTCACGCATCTGGCCCAAGGAAGAAGATGGCCATGGCGCCATTCTTCAGGTTTTCAAACCAAACTTGCCTTATATTTTTCCCTTGCCATATGTTTAATGAATTGACATTGCGCCCCAGTGGTTGATCAGCTGGTTTGTGTGTATTGAATGAGTGAAAGGTCTGGGATTCGAATCTCCCTCGCCCCATACCTCTTTTTTTATCACTTATTCCATTTTTATTATTTTTTAAATGATTTGGAAAATTAATAACTCTCTCAATTTTAATGATTTTTGATTGGTTCTTTTTGCAAACAATCACAAAAATGTTGAAATATTTTATTCCACAAAAAAAAATCACATTTATACTAATTATTTAATATAGTTGGTATTTTTGTAAATAAATTCATTTTTAATTGTTTTAAATACTTTTAAAAGTGGATTTTTATCTTGAAAATCAAAACCAAATGAGTTTTAATTCATCTTGTGATTAAAACATCATTTTTCAAATCTTAACCAAAAATCACAAGTTGTTTATTCAAGCTTATTTGGTATTTTATCATTATTTATTGATTTTCTTTAAGAATTTACTTTTAAAAATGATAAAATTAGGGTTTCTTTGATTTTCACCCTCACAAAACTTTTTCAAACACTCATGGGCCTCTAATAGAGTGTAAGACCCAATCCCCTTTAACCAAAACCATTTTTGGGCCTCAGATATTGTATAAGTCCCGACACGATAAAAAATCTTGGCGCGATCGCCAGTTTAAAATCACCTGGGCCTCTCCTTGAGTTGTAAGCCCCATAACTTGTACAAAAACACTTTTGGGCCTCTAATAGAGTGTAAGACCCATTCCTTTAAAATAAGATACCTTGTTGGGCCTCAGACATTGTATAAGATCCGCCGTGTTTTAAAAAAACCTTGGCGCGATCGCCGTTTTCAAACAAACCATCTGGGACTCACCTCGTGTTGTAAGTCTCATCTTTCTTTTTCAAAATAATCTTTGGCCCTCTCCTTGAGTTGTAACACCCATACCTTTGTACAGAAAACCTCTTTGGGGCTCAGTTGTTGTATAAGTCCCGATATGATATTCAAAACAACGGTGCGATCACTGTTAAACCTTGGGCCTCTCTTTGAGTATAAGCCCCCACAATCTTTTCAAAACAATTTCCCTTTTGATTTAGATTCAAATATACAGTTGTTATCAAAACTTTCTTTAATTTCTTTGAACAACTAACAAAACAGCATGGAGGCTTGCTCACCTGTAAGTTTTTATCCGCTTTCATTTACTCGCTTTAAGATATATATAACTGTATTGTGGGAAGCTGCGCATGGTTAGTCTTCTTTCATTCTTTTAAATACATGTCAAATATATATAACTGTATTGTGGGAAGCTGCACATGGTTAGTCTTCTTTCATACTCCTTTAAATACTTGTCATATATCAATTGTATATATACTAGTATAGTTATTTAGAGTTTTCCCCGACAACTAGGTCTAGAACTAGGTAAAGCCATGTTGGTCACTCTTAAATACAAACAAATCTAGATCCCCATAGGATTTCCAGATACAGTCTTCCCTTCTCTTGGGGTTAATCAATATGGAACAAAGAGAAAGGCAGTATTCTCGGTGAACCTTTTCTCAGACTGCCACCCTTAGAAATTGTAAAAGAAATTTGACTCCCCGGAGTTGGTCTATTCTCCGTGAATAGCATCTCTTGAGTTTCTTCCAAACGCTCAAACTTTCCTGGAATGATCTCTTCTCTGTGAATTGCATTTCTTGAACTTCTCTTGGTTTGGGGACCCACAGGCTTTCTAAAAGCATCCCCGCCTCCTCTTGGGCTTTGTACAAGGACCCATCGGCTTCTTAAAAGTTCTCATGCCTTCTCTTGGGCTTCATACAAGGACCCTCACGACCTCTTAGAGGTATAGGACAGAACTTAGTCATCCTTTGCAAGAGATGTCTTTCTTAAAAGAGTCACAAAAGCCCTCAGACCAATTTTAGGGTTGATACTCATCCCTTAAATGAGCCGGCCTCCTCTTGGGCATTGTAAAAAGATAGACCACACTAACAAACTTGGACAGTCTAAATCTCCTTGAGTCTCAAAGACATTCTCAAGTTCCCTACAAACATAGGAAGAAACCCCGAATTCTGGATTAATCTCCAGCAGAATTAAAACTTGTGGGTTCTAAAACCCCGTCTCTCTCATCCCCAGCCAGGGTCAGTTTATCATCATTTAACATTATCCCAAATCAGAACCTCAAGGCATCTGATCTATCAACTCTTCTGTATTCCTCTGCAAGAGTTGATTTCCCACTTGGACCTGCCTCGGGATCTCAACAATTCCCAGTAGAAGATAACCTCCTCTTAGGCTTTGTATAATGATCATTTCCTCAGGAAAGTCAACCTTCTCTTGGGCTTTGTATAATGATTCTCCCCAATGGAGCTAACCTTTTTAGACTCTCTTATTAAGTCAATCACCCTTTCAGACTCTCTTGTTGAGTCAGTCACATCTTCAGACTCTCTTATTGAGTCAACCACTTTTCAGACTCTCTTGTTGAGTCGATTACTTTTCAGACTCTCTTGTTGAGTCAATTACTTTTCAGACTCTCTTGTTGAGTCGATTACTTTCCAGACTCTCTTGTTGAGTCAATCACTCTCATAAACTCTCTTGTTGAGTCAATCACCTTTTTGTACTCTCTTGTTGAGTCAACCTTTTTTATCCTCAATCTCGGGCTTTGTACGAGACATATAAAAAGCACTCTCTTATTGAGTCACCCCTTTTCTAGCCTCAATCTCGGGCTTTGTATGAGACAGATAAGAGCACTCTCTTGTTGAGTCAACCCTTTGTAGCCTCAAGCTCGGGCTTCGTATGAGAGAGATAAAAGCACTCTCTTGTTGAGTCAAACCCTTTTCGCCTCAATCTTGGGCTTTATACAAGACAGATAAGTACCTCCCCAGTGGGGTTAGCCTCCTCTTAGGCTTCATATAATGACATCCCCAAAGAGTCAGTCTCTTTTAGCCTCTGTCTTGGGCTTTGTACAAGACACCAATATATGCACTCTCTTGTTGAGTCGGTCTCATGCAGCCTCCTCTTAGGCTTTGTATAAGGACTTCCTCAGTGGAGTCAATCAACCTCTTAGCTTCAACCTTGGGCTTTGATCAAGGCACACAAAATTTAACAATCCCTCTTTAGAGATAACAAATTCTCTTTCAGTCAACCTTTTAGCTTCAATCTTGGGCTTTGAACAAGACACAAATACTCCGTTTAGCCTCTGTCTTGGGCTTTGACACGACACCAAAACATCTTTTTCCTCCCTTAGAATAGGAGGAACTACGATTGCTCTGATTTCCCTGTTTCATTTAAACGGGAATACGTAGGCATAAGATTGCAAAATCTTAGCGAGCATACTAATCAAAAACTCTAGGTCCAGTACCTTCATACATCAATCAAAAACTTAGGTCCAACACCTTACCAAAAACATCAACAAAAACTCTCTCCCTGTCACATTTCCCAAGAAACTGTCCAAACCCATTAACAGATAAACACCATCAACTACAAAGCAAAACCTAAAGCTAATATCCTATGGATAACCACATATAGGATGGGTAACTGACAACTACCCATTGTATAACCTAACCCTGGACCCCCCAATCTCTTTAAGTGTTTGTTCAGTTAAACATTCTCGTGCAAGGTTAGTTTTAGATACCTTCCCTTTCCCTTCCAGCTTCACGGGATAAATAAGAAATCAGAAAGTAGCACCCCTTCCTACCATTGTGGTGAGGAAAACCAAGCGATAAGGTGGTCGCGTCACCGACAAAAATCGCTCGCTACAGTAAACCCCATACCTCTGTTTTCAAAATCATCTGTCTGTTTTTAAACTGGTACTAAGAGGAGCATTATTCCCGGTGAAACTGCTCTTAGACCACTTGGGCCTCTCTTTGAGTTATAAGCCCCAAATTTTCTTTTCTTTTTAAACAAACTTCTTCTAATTCAAATTCAAATTCAAAGTTTCCTCAAAACTTCCTTCAATTTCTTGAAACCCTAATCAAAGCAAACAATGGTAGACAATACAACAAATAACAGTATACATGGGCTTTCATCAGACTGTAAGTCCCAACATCTTTCTTTTTCAATACATTTTTGTATATATATATATATATATCTGTCAATTCCATTGTCTATATATACTTGTGCATATCTTGCTTAGAGTTTCCCCAGCAGTTAGGTCTACGCTTAGGTCAAACCAGAGGTTACTTTATGACATAGTCAAAACTAGTTCCTCATAGGAAATTCCCTATACAGTCTGCCTCCTCTTGGGCTTATACAATATGGAACAGAGAAAGGCATTATTCCCGGTGAAACTTTTCTCAAGACTGTCAAACTTAGAAATGTGTATACAAGAAATTCATTTCCCCAGAGAGGATTAACTCCCGATGAAACCTCTCTTGAATTTCTTCAAATCTTAGAACTGTTCAACAAAGAAAGGATTAATTCTTGGTGAAACCTTTCTTGAACTTTTCTTAGGCTTGGACCCCCAGGCTTCCTAAAAGCATCCTCAGCCTCCTCTCGGGCTTAGTACAAGGACCCACAGGCTTCTTAGAAGTTCCTCAGCTTCCTCTTGGGTTGAGTACAAGGACCCAAAGGCCTTCTAAAGGTATAGGATAGAAATTAGTCATCTCTACTAGTTCAATCCTTAGGAGAGTCAACAATTCTAAAACATTATACCATTCTAGGGTTGATCTTCATCCCTTAAACCCTTAGCCTCCTCTTAGGCATTATACAAAGACCTTTCTCCAACCAGAGCCTACCACTTCTTGAGAGACTTGGACAATCTCAGCCTCCTCTTGGGCTTCATACAAGCAAACTTGGAAAGTCTCATCTCCTCTTTGGATCTCACACAAAGACCCTCAAGTTTCCTAAAAGCATAGGAAGAACCCTGATTAGTTTACCAATATACTAATCTCCAACAGAGTTAAGACCCCCAACAAGGTTTAAAATTTCACCTTAAAAATCCCCAACCAGGGTCAATTTACTATCAACCAATCCCCAATAGAATCAGGACCTCATGGCATCTGGTATTTCAACTCTTCCCTAATTCCCAGTAAGAGTAAATCCCTTTGGATTCCGCCAATATAATTTGGACCTACTCCTAGATTTTCATAAATCCTCAGCAAAAGATAGCCTCCTCTTAGGCTTCATATAAGAATTTCCTCAGACAGCCTCAATCTTGGGCTTGGTACAAGACAGATAAAACCCTTCCAAGTGGAGTCAGTTTCTTTTAGCTTCAACCTTGGGCTTTGATCAAGGCACACAAAAAATAATATCCCCTCAGATGAGACCATAAGTTCCCTCTGCAGGAGGACATTTCTTCTATACATCACATATCAAAACAAATAATCAAAACTTTTTTCTAGATAATTGCTGTAAGTGGCACACTTATTAATTCAAAATCCAAGCTGGAGTCCTTCCTTTATCATGGTTAAAATTCATCTTTCATCTAATAGCTGTAAGTGGCAAGCCTCTGGATTCCTAACATCCAAGCCAATGTCCCTCTCTTAGCATGAAATATTCATAAGGAAAAAGTGGCATTGCTCTACACTGAGTTAAAGCTTTCTTCCTTCTTGACATCCATTTTATAAAGGAAATTATGACATTGCTGGATTCACATATCCCAGTTAAATTAATTTCCCTTATAATCAATTTCTCATCACTTGTGATGAATAGGTGAGATTTCTCCCTTTAGAGATGACAAATTCTCTCTCAATCACCCCCTTTAGCTTCAATCTTGGGCTTTAAACAAGAAATAAATACTTAAACAGCTTCAACCTTGGGCTTTAAACAAGACATTAAATATCTTTCCTCCCATAGAATAGGAGGAACTACGTTTGCTCTAATTTCCCGGATTTCTTTACGGGAATACGTAGGCATAAGATTGCGAAATCTTAGCGAGCACACAAATCAAAAACTCTAGGTCCAGTACCTTCCCAAAAACAACGGAAAACCCGAAACCCACAAAACATTCTCTCAATTCTCCCAAAGGAGAAACTTTCCCAATCCACAACAGATAAACACAAGAAATCATTTCAAACTAGCAAAAAAACATGCAATAAAAGGTTCCTATGGAGTACCATAGATACACTGGGTGTTAATAGCTTCCCTTTGTATAACCAGACCCCGTTCCCCGATCTCTTAGCATTTGTTAAAGAAAACACTTGCGTGCAAGGCTAGTTTTAGTAATTTTCCCTTTCCTTTCCAGCTTCATAGGATAAATAAGAAATCATAAAGTAGCACCCAATTCCAACATTGCGGTAAGGTGGTCGCGTCACCGACAAAAATCGCACGCTACAGAAAAATGGTAACTCTGCTGGGGATGTTTAGGATTAGAGTTCCTAAGAGGTCTAGGCTTTGTTTTGCGTTTATTTCTCTGTTTATTTACTTGCTTTCTCAGTTTCTTGCTACACACACACACACACACACACACACACACACACACACATATATATATATATATCATATTCTATCACCTTACTTGATACCCGTGTTTAAATTACTGTTAATTGGGAATGCGATTGATACACATGTGGTGAGTCTGAGAGAACATTAAGATAAGTGGGGGCGTCTCCAAGAAGGCTTATAGGGAGTGAATCCTGACCAAGTTAACCTAACAGTCCACCAAATCAGCCGAGGTACCCATGTGGACTTGCTAATGTTGACCGACCACGTCGTGAAAGCATAGTTTTCCCAGTGCGGTATCTATGACACTGAGGATTTAGTAGACATTTAACCATTTGGCAAATAGGTAGTGTGGTGACTATCGAGAATAGTTGGTACGCAATACTACACTCAAAGGAGATTCATCTTAGGATATTACAGCTCGCTTGAGTCAATCGACTTGCTGTTATTATCCCTAAGCGGGGTCAATGATTTTGGGAACCTTTGTTAGAACCCGTTCTACAGGTACAAAGATTGACCAATTAGTACACACCTTTTGGGGATGTGTAGATCCATGCCTCCATGCTCGTGACGATGAACCCCTAAACCCATGTTTTCAAGTGTTTTTGTTTGTGCATTCATGCATCCATACATTTATTAAAAAACCTTTTTCAAAACAAGAAAAAATCTTTTTTAAAAAAACTGAAACAATAATCACAAATATCAGAGAGGTTGCGTTATGGATTTCGGTAGAAGAAAAACGCACAAGTACACCTTCAAGGTTCCAAAACTGGAAGACCTAAGGAAATTAGGAAGGATGATTACTAATCCCGAAGCTTTCAGAGTTAAGCACGGAGGACTGTTATCTCTTCTGAAGTTCAACATGGTTGAAGGGGTCCTGTCTACACTGGTTCAGTTCTATGATCCGGTTTACCACTACTTCACATTCCTGGATTATCAGCTCACACCAACACTGGAAGAATACTCCCACCTGATTGATTTACCTATCGCTGATCAAGATCTATTTTTTGGACTGGGAGAAATTCCAAAGGATCAAGCCATTGCAAGAGCAATATCTTTGGATGAGTCAGAAGTCAGGACTCACATGACCACCAAAGGAGGAATCCAGGGTTTACCAACTAAATTCCTGATAGAGAAAGCTCTATACTTTGGCAGTATAAGAAATACAACTACTTTCGAGGATGTCTTTGTTCTGCTCATGTATGGATTATTCCTCTTTCCCAACATCGACAACTTCGTCGACACCAATGCTGTTAAGATATTACTAATTGGAAACCCGGGTACCAACCTTGCTCGCGGATGCTTACCATTCTGTACACTTAAGGAATCTGTACAGTGGAGGGATGATCACATGCTGTGTACCATTACTCTACAAATGGTTTGTTTCCAACTTGCCCAAGTCTGCTGCTTTTTAGGATCACAAGAGTAATATGCGATGGTCGTAGAAGATTATGTCTCTTACCAATTCAGACATAGATTGGTACGATCGAATTTACGAAGGGATAAAGATTATTGATAGATGTGGAAATTTCCCCAATGTACCCTCATTGGTACTAAAGGAGGGATCAATTATCATCCAATTCTAGCTCGCCGTCAACTTGGATACCCGATGAGGAATATCCCACATAATGCTCATTTGGAAGGTCTTTTCTTCAAAGAAGAGGAAAATGACATGGCACTAAAGAAAGAAATAGTGCATGCCTGGTGTTGCGGTGAGAATCGGATAACAAGATATTGATTAACTTGCATCACAAAACTTTGAAATTCACCACCGAGCTTTGATTTATCCAAAGGAAAGGGTAAAGATCGAAGAAAACCCTAATAAGAGATCTAAGGTTCGGGGGTTGGTTATACTAAGGGAAGGTATTAGCACCCTAAGTATCTATAGTACTCTACAGGAACCTCTTGTTTATGTTTATGTTATGTTATGTTTGCTTGCTAAGGAGTTGTGCTAAGGGAAAAACCTAGGGGTTAGTATCTAAGTATGCTCGCTAAGACATCGCATCTCGTGCCTACGTATCCTGACGGGAATGGAATCAGAGCATTCGTAGTTCCCCTCAATGGGGTGAGGAACTCTTGACTGTGGTCAAGGTTCCAAGGGAAAGCAGGGTGAAAAGCTTGAAAGTAAAGCTTGTGAGGATTGATTGTTTAGAAGAAGAGATTAATGGCTATCTCTTATGAAAGGATTTGAATGAAGGGTTAAAGGTTGGTGAAAGAGAATAGATTAATGGCTATCTCTTGTGAAGGTTAAAGAAAGGTTTAAGAGTTATAAGAGATTAATGGCTATCTCTTGGGAAGGCTAGGTTAAAAGGGAATGAAATGTTCCAGGGAAAGTAGGGTTTGACAGCAAGACACCTACGTAGAGAGCGGCGACTCCAAGCTTAAGGCTAGGTTAAAAGGGAATGAAATGTTCATGGGAAAGTAGGGTCTGACAGCAAGACACCTACGTGGAGTGCGGAGACTCCAAGCCTAACGCTAGGTTAAAAGGGTAATGAGTCATCTATGACCTTGCGGTCAGTAGAGAGACTTTCCTTTGGAAGGAGGTAGATAATAACTTATGAACAAGACTTGAATGAGATTGAAATTAAGTGAACAATATGAGTATGGTAGAGATAACATTATCAGAGTTTGAAAACAGAGACATGTTAAATTATGAAAATTAGCAACAAAAGCCAATACATATAAACAACAGAAATGATGTTGTTCAAGTTGAGGGACAACAAACAAATATTTACATGCACATAATTACTGAAAAGTTCTCAAAAGTCGTAGAGAAACGACTGATGATTTTTCATGAGAAATCCAAGGATTAAATATAAAGTTAATGCATATATTTTTTTTGTTTTGAAAGTTTTTAGAAAGAAAATGGATATTATTATAAGAAAGTGAAATGAAAATAAAACAAACCAAAATATAATGTGGCAGTCGCCACAAAATGGTGGTAGGTGCCACCTTAATTCATTAAGGCACTAAAAAAAGGTGGCAGACACCACCTTCCCACCATAAAATGGTGGCAGGCGCCACTTCTTGCCTACATCATGTGGCAGGCGCCACCTTTGTTCCTTCTTCTTTTTTTATTTTGTTTTTTAAATAATAATCATAAACCATAAACCAAATTCACAACATAACAAATAAATCAGGCATTATGATTTGTAATCAGGTATTTACATGATAATAAATATGATAAAAAGCAATGATCATGGCATTTTGGAAACGGAATAATGAAAGGGAGTGAGTGTTACCTAGTGGAGAAAGTCCACTGCTTCTTCACTGATACGAGTTCTGGAAAAATAAATGTAGATGAACCTTTCTTCTTCAACTGCCAGTAAATTTACAAAAGAATAATTCGAGGGAGAAAAAGAGAGTATTCAGCCTATTTTTTTGGGTGAATCTGGTGTGTTTGATACTGAAGTGGAACGTCCAATTTATAGGAGAAAGTGAGGAGCTTGCAGCATGGTCTGCTTTTTTATTTTGCCAAGATTGCCCTTTTTCAAGTTCCTCGTGCAAGTGCAAGTGGCTGAGTTTGAAAAGTCGTCAAGGCACAGTGACTGATCAGAAAATAGGTTCAGAAAATAGATTTTGCTAAAGAGACGTGAAACATACTTCCACTGTAAAGCCTTTTCCTTTGTCATGATGAACTTGTATCCACTTTCCGTGTTGTTCAAAATACATTTTTAATTGAAATAATAATAAAAAATCCTGAAATGTATACTTGGTGGCAAGGTGGCAAACGCCACATTAATTCATGGCAGGTGCCACAAATTAATGTGGCAAGCGCCATGCATTAACATGGCAGGAGCCATGGTCTTTGGTGGTGGGCGCCATGTATAGTGTGGTGGGCGCCACCACATTGTTTTTTTTCTTGTTCTTTTTCCTTTTCTTTCTTTCTCTTTCTTTTTTTTGCTTCAAATAAATTCAAGTAAAATTCACAAATGCCTTGTGCTTTCTCATGCCCTCAGTCCATGGTTGAACATATTAAAATGAGACATGGCTCAGATATTTCAATGTGGTCCAATAACATCAGAATTGGAGGCTCGATTTCTTCGGTCAAAACTCTAATTTCCTCAGAAGGTCCAATGGATGATATTTGAGGATTTTGCTTCTTCACTTTCTTCCAAGGTCCATAGATGGCCTCTAGGGATGTCTAGTATCATGTAGAATCAAGTTCCAAAGCTTGGAGACATGTCTTGATCAAAATCAAAGGCAATGCTTGACTGTCGCTGAGAAAAACCCTAGTTCGAGTCTTGCTGAACCTTGTGGCTCAAAGCACTTGTAAGGAACCAGACACACTTGGTTTCTTGTTGAATTGGACCTCTTGAAGGTAGGTGGGCTCAAGTGGTTGGTGGACCCTTTAAGATACTGCCTTGAAACATGTGAGAGTCTGGCTTATTACTTTTGTTCTTTTTCTTGTGTAAACCCAACTTTCACAAAAGAAACAAACTAGTGGATATTGTGGTTTGTTAACAATGCCTGGATGAATGAACCCTAAATGTAAGTGCAAAATATTATGACATCTAAGGGGTAAAATTTGGGGTACAACAGTTGCCCCTATTTAAATAACATTATCGGATGACATGAGGAATGAAGGTCCTCGGTACATCAAGGTGAAAGATATTTAAATATAGCAAACCAAAAATTTTCTCCCTTAGATGGAATGCAGATGCTAAGGACATGCAACAGACATTCAAATGCTGACATGCCATGAACTTCTAATATGATGATATGATGTCATGATAATGCAAAGATGCTGACGATGAAGACTCCAACTAAAACAACTACAGGTGAGCTTTACTGGGGATGGATGAAGGTTAATATCCACAAGGAAGATTCACTGGGGATACAGACCGACCAACAAAAGAGACTTACCGGGGAGACTCTGACGAAACACCGGGGATAGACAATTTAAATTGAGGGGAAACCTCACAGATCCTCACTAGGGATAGGAGCCAGAGAGTGTTCTCCACTAGGGAAAGATCCAGGGAGATGGACGACACGTTTATAGGTGACCGGATGACGCTGGGGAAATAAAAGACACTCTTACTGAGCATGAAACCAGAAAGAAAACATGATCTCTACTAAGGACCGGTTTGAAATAAAAGGATAGACATCAACAAAAGATTTTCTGGGATTTTCTTATACTGAAAGGTTCAAACGGGATCTTCAAGAAAAGCCAGAAAAGACAGAGAAAGGCACATCCGGAAAAACATCAGTTGCGCAAAAGAAACCAAACATCCAATAATGGCTTTGAATGAAAGGTGCAAATTACAATATCTGAGAAGGCATCAGATGAAAGTGAACAAAGCAGGGATCCAAGACAGCATTGGATGCAAAGAAACCAGTCATCTAATAATGGCTTTGAGTGAAAGGTACAATCACAATATCTGAGAAGGCATCAGATGAAAGTGAACAAACAGGGATCCAAGACAGCATTGGATAAAAGAAACCAAAGGTACAAATCACCATATCTGAGAAGGCATCAGATGAAAGTGAACAAAGCAGGGATCCAAGACAACATTGGATGCAAAGAAACCAGTCATCCAATAATGGCTTTGAATGAAAGGTACAAATAATATCTGAGAAGGCATCATATGAGAATGAAATAAAATGTTAAATCTGAGAAGGCATCAGATGAGAATAAACCGGACATCCAATAATGGCTTTGAATGAAAGGTACAAATCACAATATCTAATAATGGCTTTAGATAAAAGTGGACAAAGGTTACATTCAAGAATGACATTGAATGCAAAGGAACCAATCACCCAATAATGGCTTTAGATGAAAGGTATAAATCACAATGTCTGAGAAGGCATCAGATGAAAGTGAGAAAGGTAGAGATCCAAGAAAGCATTGGATAAAAAGGAACACCAGACATTCAATAATGGCTTTGAATGAAGGGTACAAATCACAATATCTAATAATGGCTTTAGATAAAAGTGAACAAAACAGGGATCCAAGACAACATTGGATAAAAGAAACCAGTCGTCCAATAATGGCTTTGAATGAAAGGTACAAATCACAATATCTAATAATGGCTTTAGATAAGGTGAACAAAGTAAGGATCCAAGAAAGCATTGGACAAACAGACACCAGACATTCAATAATGGCTTTGAATAAAAGGTAAACTCATAATATCTGAGATGGCATCAGACACAAATGAGACAAAAGGCGAAATCCAAGAAGGCATTGGATAAAAAGAAACCACAACGTCCAAGAAAGCATTGAACGAATATGAACAAGGAGATACCCAAGAAAGCATCACAATATCCAAGAAAGCATTGGATGAATGTGAACAAAAGTGAAATCCAAGAACACATTGAATAAAAGGAATCACAATATCCAAGACAACATTGAATGACTGTGGACTTTCAGGAATGGTACTGAAAGTAAAGGCAAATCACTACTCAGGAAGGGTGAGAAAGACATCCAGGAATGACACTGAATGCAAAGGAGAAAACTCATCCAGGAATGGCACTGAATGAACAGATAAGACTTTCAGGAATGGCACTGAAAGATATCCAAGAAAATTTGATGGGTTTACAGGAGATAGACAAAACTTCCAGGAATAGCACTGTGAGAAACAAGAGGAATAAGATATCCAGGAATGGCACTGGAGATCACAAGAGACGGACATCCAGAAATGGCACTGAAGTGAGAAAGAGATAGACATCCAGGAATGGCACTGGAGTGAGAAAGAGACAGACATCCAGGAATGACACTGGAGTGAGTAAGAGATAGACATCCAGGAATGGCACTGGAGTGAGAAAGAGACAGACATCCAGGAACAGGACTAGATGCTCAAGGAAACGTCAACATTCAGGAATGGCACTGAATGAAAGGACGGATAACGCTTTAGTAGGCGCCAAGTAAGTTGGACTTTGACCACAAGGTAAGACGTGGATAACGACACGACCTCGGATGAAATGCAAATGAGGATGAAACACTCATGATATGCATATGTATATGAATCATGCTTATGATATATGATCGACTGCTAATGTAGATGCTGACGACACAACTCGACTCTTTTGGTAAGAAGACAAGATTGGAAGAGTAATTCCTCAACACGGAGATCACTGTCATTCTGTTTGGGGACTAGAAATGCTATTGCTGGACACATTTCTGCCACACTGGTAAACTGTATCAAGTGATGATCCTTGTAGGAAGGATGGAAATTTGCATGGGGATTCTTCAACTAAATTACCCCAGACTAGCTGATTATTGTAGATGAACTGATCATTGCTTTAGTTTGTCTGATTCTGTAACTGACTACTTCGCTGTACACTTGGAAAGCTTGCCCCAGTACGAGCCTTGAAAAATCTTCTGGGTAAACCAATTCTGAGAAGGACTTGCCCCTGAACAACAACCCTTGAACTGATTCTTCAACAGGATTTGGGAAGAACTTGCCCCTGATTGGATCACCGACCAAGTTTCTTAATTGTTTGAAAATTCCTTGAGAGGAAAGCCAGTTTGCAAGCAAAAGTATTTGTACAAACATGGTAATTTTAGAGTTCATGCAACTTTTGAAATCAAAATCATTTTTGGAAGATGCAAAATAAATGAGTCACTGGTCTGAACACGGTGGTTTAAGACATTTAAAAGTGAGAGGTATGATGCCAAAACAGACGATCTGCAAAGATCTTTGGGAGTCAGTTTACGCAACCTTGCTGTAGTATGATTTCAAAATAACCTTGCTTCAGTTAGGTCTTTTGAGGATTGTATCGTGGCCTGGTTCACGGTTTATGAAACAAAGGATAAAAGCTCAAAGTTTATTTGTGGCCACTCAATCTACATGATGAACTCCAATTCTACGCTCAGTTAACTCAGACTTTACACTCAGGTTCCCACAGGTTAGGAATTGCACTGATGATAGTTGTCGATGATTAAGACACCTTGGGTTGTCGTTACTCCCTTACAACATTTGGTTGTCCTTTATTGCTGAGGTTTTGAGACCTCTTCTTGTCTTTACTGAGGTTATGAGACCTCTTCTTTGTCTTCTGAGGTTTTGGGACCTCTTCTTGTCTTTGTTGAGGTTATGAGACCTCTTCTTGTCTTTGTTGAGGTTATGAGACCTCTTCTTTTTTTATTGTCATTTGATTTGAGAGAGCTGACTAGTGTCTTGCATGAAGCGCTTGCGTTAGAATGCATAACCAAGTCAAACTGAGAACTGCCCTGCCCCAAGGTTGAGATTTAAGGGTTTTTTGTTTTTTGTAAGGAAAGAAAACTCCTACTTCTAGGCTCGAAGGGGTTGACGGGGGATTATCTTCCTTATTTCTCCAATGTTTGGGAATTGAAACAATGCCTTACATCGTCAGCAAAGTTTTATTGGAAGCATACCACATCAATTATGTATATAATGTTTTCATCATCCTCCCTCCAATCTTTGCATAATCAAAAAAATATTTTGCAAAAGAAAGCATAAAGATGTAAATAGTGGACAAAATGAATTGAATCAAAAGTTGCAATGCTCATTTCATTAATCACGAAAGTACAAACATAATTTGAAGGAAAACAGCCAGTACAAGATAAGGAAAATGCAAACAACAAGGAACAAGGCCCAGTGACTAGTTAAACACAAGGATGAGCTGTCTTGTCTTTAAGAAGTAGCTGAGCTGAAGTCGACTGAAGCTTCACTTGGCGTGCCCTGGCAGAGGGTTGCCCTGTACATGAGGATTATCTTTAAAGGAGAGGATTTTATTTCTCATCAGCTCTTGTACTTTAGCCTTTAATGTAAAGAAACTTTCCAAGTTATGGCCCACACCATCTTGATGGTATTCACAATGAAGATCAGCCCTATAACCGTCTGGAAGAGGATTTGGACAAGGAGGCAAAGGCCATGTGGTAATCAAACCTTGTTGAACCATACCAGGATAAAGCTCGGTGTATGTCATGGGAATAAGATCAAATTGATTCCTATTACGGTACTGGTTCTGTCCTGCAGTTGGACGTTGGGAAGCTTGAGCTGGTCGTAGAGCAGTAACCACGGGAGTGACAGCAACAACAGTAGGGTGAACAGCATACTGAGGTTGGGAACGAGGCATTCTCACTTTAACCATTACAGCGTTAGTCTGATCTTCCCTTTTCCTCTGAAAGTTCCCATAAGATTTCTTCACAGCATTGGAAGATTCAGCAGCTTTTGACACTTTTCCATTCTTAAGCCCTTCCTCAAGCCTCTGGCCAATAGTAACCAAATAAGTAAAATTGGAGGAAACACTCCCAATCATCTTCTCCCAATAGAACGGGGACAGGGTATCCATGAACATTCCAGTTAACTCTTTCTCGGCCAAAGGAGGTTCAACTTGGGAAGCCAACTCTCTCCAATGCTGAGCATACTCCTTAAAAGATTCCTTCTCATGCTGAGTCATGTTTTACAGCTGGCGGCGATCAGGAGCCATATCGAGGTTATACTTATATTGCTTCATGAAGGCATTTACAAGATCTTGGAAGTAGTGAATGGAGTTTTGCTCGAGACCTATATACCATTTGAGTGATGCTCCACTCAAGCTATCCTGAAAACAGTGGATAAACAGCTTCTTATTTTTGGTATAAGCAGCCATCTTGCGACAATACATGACCAAATGAGCCCTTGGACAAGAATGGCCCTTATACTTCACAAATTCTGGAGTTTTGAACTTAGCAGGCATAACAAGATCAGACACCAAGCACATGTTATCTGCATCCACATTGAAGAAGTCAATACCCTCCATGGCTTTAAGTCTCTTATCTATGATCTGAAACTGCTCACGAACAACTTTAGGTTCAACAAAGTCTTCACAGTCTTCACCCTGAGCACTGGCAGCATTGTACTCAAAGAGGGGATTCTCAAAGGGAGCCCGAACAGTCTGTGGAATGGCATGGACTGTAGGTCTGGGCTCGGCGAAAACTTGAGCTTGAAATACAGGCATAACAGTCTGACCAGCCATAGCAATAGATAGAATCAGTGGAGAATAGTTGTGTGGTAAACCAAACTCGAGCCAAGTTGAAGGTGGCATTTGAACTGGTGGAGGTTCAACACTTGAAACTTCCTGGATGACAGTTCTTTGGGGAGGTTCTCCTTTAGCAATCAAAACTTGAAGCATCACAGTTAGTTTAGTCATGCTTGATTTGAGGTCATCGATCTCCATTCGGACCTCAGCATTGTGTGCCTCTTGCTCTGACATCTTGCGTCTGTAGTTAGCTCTAGTCCGGTATCGGTGTCGAGGAATCAGCTTGACGACTCACAGGTGATACTAGAAGATAGAGACAGCTGGAGATGAGCCACTGGAAAAACAGACACATGCAATGAAATATGCAAAGATGCAAATGATATGCAATGCAATGTAAACAGGATGCAAAACACATGCAACATGATCAAAGGTTCGAGATCACAGCATGGAGTCTGGGTAAAGAACTAACCACTGGGTGTGTACTAGGGTTCTTGTATCCGTAAAACAGGGTTCTAAAGAGTTCCCAGAGTCAACGTAAATCTTTCGGATATTATCGGCCTACGTGACTACTCACGCGGGTTAATAATATTCTCAAGATAAACTCGTCTGAGTGTAGTATCACGTAACAACTATTTGGGACTACTCCATTATAGCCATCGCACTACGTCCTAAAAAAGGCCAATTGGGGTGAAGGTAACTACGGTCCTCAGAATCACGGGCTCTCAAATAGGGAAGAGTGTCGTCAATGCGACTACTCACATCAAACATCAACAATCCCAAAGGGCCTCAACTGAGCGTGGTCATTGTAGCAAGCGAAACTGGACGTGTTTCTTAAGCACTGTCGCTCTTTTGGGGGTACTACAGGTCGATTCATTTTTTATCCTATTGAAGCTGATGAAGGAAGGGAAATAGATGTCTCCAACTAACCCTGCTTCCATACGGAGTTTAAACAGCGGTCTGTTAGGTTACGGATGCGATATGGAAGTGGGGCCTCTTTCTTCTTACTTTGTTCATAACGGAACACCGGGAATGTTCATGGGTAAGGGGTTAGGACTGATGTATGTGGGTATGGGATTGTGGGTTTTTGTTGAGTGTGCTCGCTAAGATTTTTCTTTCAATCTTATGCCTACGTATTCCCGTTTACCGAAACAGGGAAATCAGAGCGATCATAGTTCCTCCTATTCTATGGGAGGAAATGGTGTTTTGGTGTCTTGTTCAAAGCCCAAGACGTGAAGCTAAAGGTGGTTTGTATCTTGTTCAAAGCCCAAGATATGAAGCTAAAGAGTCTATTTGTATCTTGTTCAAAGCCCAAGACGTGAAGCTAAAAGTTTCGTCTTTAGAGAGAATTTGTCATCTCTAAAGAGGGTCTGTTTGTCACAACTGTTGGGTGACTGGTTTATAAAGGAGGATTACTTTAACTGGGATATGTGAATCCAGCAATGCCATAATTTCCTTTATAAGGGTTTTTGACCTGAAGAAGAAGACTTTAACTCAGTGTAGAGCAATGCCATCTTTCCGTAGGAATTTCTCATGCTAAAAGAAGGACAGTGGCATGGATGTAGATGATCCAGAGGCTTGTCGCTTACAGCAATTAGATGAAGGAATAGGAGTTGTTGATATTTGTTTGCTGTGAATGAGGCACAACTTTGATGCTAAAAGGTTGATTGGCTCAACCGATGTTTTCTTATACAAAGCCTAAGAGGAGGCTATCGACCCAACAAGAGGATGTTTTATACTCAACAAGAGAGTGATTTGTGTCTTGTACGAAGCCCAAGACAGAGGCTAAAGGTGTTTGACTCAACAAGAGAGTCTTTGTACCTCGTACGAAGCTCGAGATGGAGGCTGAAAGTGTTTGACTCAACAAGAGAGTCTTTTATACTCAACAAGAGAGTGTTTTAGTGTCTCGTATGAAGCCCGAGACAGAGGCTAAAGGTTGTTTTGACTCAACAAGAGAGTCTTTTTGTATCTCGTACGAAGCCCGAGATAGAGGCTAAAAGGGTTGACTCAACAAGAGAGTCTTTGTATCTCGTACGAAGCCCAAGATGGAGGCTATGGTTACTGTTTCAGTTGAGGGACAGATCCAATATGCTGATTTAAAGAGAAAATCAGTTCTTATATGAGTAATGTTTGCAGTCAGGGTTTTTGATTCGAGGATCAGGGATATTTCCTGTTCTTTAAGGAAATGAGAAATCCAAAGGGTATTAAGACTGTCCGAGTCTACGGATTTCATCTCCTAGTTTTGGAGGAACTTGAGAATGTCTTTGAGACTCAAGGGAAATAGACTGTCCAAGTCAAGAGTTTCCTCTTTTGTACTATGTTTAAGAAACAGCAGTTGCAAGATCTAGACTTTTTGAAAGACTGTTCTATTAAGATGACTAATTTATGTTCCTATACCTCTAGGAGGTCGTCGGGACAATTTGTACGAAGCCCAAGAGGAGGCTAGAATCTTTTAAGAATTCGAGGGACAATTTGTACGAATCCCAAGAGGAGGCTATCATTCCCAGAAGAAGAAATCATTTATACGAAGCCTAAGAGGAGGCTGTGAATACTTCTAAGAAGCCGACGGGTCCTTGTACAACGCCCAAGAGGAGGCGGGGATGCTTTTAGGAAGCCTGTGGGTCCCCAAACCCCGAGAAATTCAAGACAAGCTATTCACAGAGAATAGATCAAGCAAGGAAAGTTCGAGAATTTGGAAGAAACTCAAGAGATGCCATTCACGGAGAAAAGATCATCTCTGGGGAATAGAGTTTCTTTGACGATTTCTAAGGGTGACAGTCTGTGAAAGGGTTCACCGAGAATGCTGCCTTTCACGTCTCCATATTGTTTAACCCCAAGAGAAGGGAAGACTGTATCTGGTAATCCTATGGGGATCTAGTTTAGTCTATTTCTAAGAGTAATCATCAAGGCTTAGTACTAGCCGTAGTTGCCGGGGAAACTCTAAATAGCTATACTAGTATTACACAGTTGATATGAGTTTATGAAAGAATACTTACATTGAAACAACCCCACAATACAGTTATATGTATATGAAAGCGGTAAATGAAAGCATATAAACACTTACTCGGTTGTAGAGCTTCCATGATGTTTTGAAAATGTAGTGGGTCTTATACAATGACTGAGGCCCAAGATAATTTGGTTTTCAAAAGGGGTTGGGTCTTACACTCTAATAAAGGCCCAAAAGATTTATTTTTGTACAAGTGGTGGGGTTTACAGCTCAAGGAGAGGCCCAAATTTGTTTTTCAACGGACGATGATCGCGTCGAACTTTTTGAAATACAACGGGACTTATACAATAAGTGAGGCCCAAAAATAGGTTTGTATTTACAAAGGATTGGGTCTTACACTCTATTAGAGGCCCATGAGTGTTTGAAAATGATTTGTGAGGGTGAAAATCAAAGAAACCCTAATTTGTTTTCTTTTAAAAGTAAATATTAAAAGAAAATCAATTGAAAAATACCAAATGAATTTGAATAAACCACTTGTGATTTTTTTTAAGGTTTGAAAAATGAAGTTTTAATCACAAGAGATATTAAAACTCATTTGGTCTTGATTTTTCAAGATGAATGTTCATTTAAAAATGTTTAAAACAAATAAAAATGAAGTTATTCACAAAAATACTAATTATATTAAATAAATAATATAAACTTAATTTTTTTGTGGAATAAAATATTTCAACATTTTTGTGATTTTTTGCAAAAAGAACCAATAAAAAATAATTAAAATTGAGTGAGTTATTAATTTTCCAATTAATTAATAAAACATAAAAATATTGGAAAAAATGGCAAAATGTGAAAAAACACAAAATGGCATGGGTGGGGTTTGAACCCACGACCTCAAGGTCACAAGGTGCGCGCATTACCACTGGGGTGGTGATACATCCATTGTTTAGGGTGAAAACACAAATACACAAGTCATGCCTTGGTTTTAGGCCTGACCCAAGGCAAGGCAAGGCAAGTTTTGGCTCAGAAACGTGAAGGTCATAACTTTCTCAATTCTTATTGGTTTGAGACAAAATTTATATGCATCTGGACCAGAATTTCACAAGGAATCCAATGGTGGTGGTAGTTTTTTCAGATCACACTCCCTCCTCAAAACCCGATAGTGGTTTTGAAAAAGGCCTATAATTGCATTTTCTATGCTACACTTTGATACAGGCATAAATTACATGATCAATTGGTCCCAAAACAACATATATAACATGTATGAGGTGTGCATGATCAGTGGACTTCAAAGCATTGCATATTTTGGAAAGTTCAAGTCATGAAGCTTACCTTTTTTTGAGCTTTTTGGAGTTTTTGTGCAATCTGTCAAGCCTCTTATTCCAGAAATGATTTGATGCTTTAGACACACTCAAATGATCCCTTAGAAGCTTTTAGGATGATTGGAATCAGCTGGTACCAGTAAAAACACAAGCTGGCCCTTTCTTGCAAAAGGGGTTAAAAGTGACCAAAATAGCAACTCTCTCAAATGGTGTTCCAGATGGGGGGAACCATTTGGGACAGTTCAAGGATGATATTTGGAGTGTGTTTGAGGTTTTATCTGGTTTGGAAAGTGTCTGAATCAAGACATGGCTTGAAAAATGCACAAAAAGCCTATTTTGAGGTTTTGAGAGGTGACTTTGTGATTTTGTGATTGCAGGTCACTTGTGAGAGTTTGGATCACCTAAATATGATGTTTATGAGGTGTGTGTCTGATTGGTTTGATTGAAAAGGATCTCAAACTCAAAAACTCAGAGTTACCTTGCTAAAGAAGGCATTTTTGCCAAGAGAAAGGGATTTTGAGGAAAGCATCTGTTTGATGGCTTTAGTGTACTCAAACTGAGTGTAGCGAGCGAATCTGGACATGTTTCTTAAGTACTATTGTTCCTTGGGGGTTACTATAGGTCGATTCATTTTTATCCTATTGTGAGCTGACTAAGGAAGGGAAATAGATGTCTCCAATTAACCCTGCTTGCATACTGAGTTTAAACAGCGGTCTGTTAGGTTACGGATGCTATCAATGTGGAGGGGCCTCTCTTAGGTTATTTTCAGGGAATTACACTTTTAGTGGGGAATACGGACTAGGATGTTTTGACTGATATACGGGATTTTGGGTTTTGTTTAGTGTGCTCGCTAAGATTTTTCTTTCAATCTTATGCCTACATATTCCCGTTTACCGAAACAGGGAAATCAGAGCGTTCGTAGTTCCTCCTATTCTATGGGAGGAAATGGTGTTTTGGTGTCTTGTTCAAAGCCCAAGATGTGAAGCTAAAGGTGATCTATATCTTGTTCAAAGCCCAATATGTGAAGCTAAAGGTAGTTTGTATCTTGTTCAAAGCTCAAGATGTGAAGCTGAAGGGTCTATTTGTATCTTGTTCGAAGCCCAAGATATGAAGCTTAAAGGGTTTGACTTTAGAGAGAATTTGTCATCTCTAAAGAGGGGTTTTTCTGTCACAACTGTTTATAAAGGAGAATTACTTTAACCGGGATGTGTGAATCCGGCAATGCCGTAATTTCCTTTATAGGGGATTTCCAACCTGAAGGAGAAGACTTTAACTTAGTGTAGAGCAATGCTATCTTTCCTTAGGAATTTCTCATGCTAAAAGAGGGATAGTGGCATGGATGTAGATGATCTAGAGGCTTGCCGCTTACAGCGATTAGATGAAGGGGAAGGAATTGTTGATGTTTGTGTACTGTGAACGAGGCACAGTTTTGATGCTAAAAGGTTGATTGGATCAACCAGTGGTTTTCTTATACAAAGCCTAAGAGGAGGCTAAAAGGTTTTTCTTATACAAAGCCTAAGAGGAGGCTAAAAGGTGTTTGACTCAACAAGAGAGTCTTTTATACTCAACGAGAGAGTGCTTTAGTATCTCGTGTGAAGCCCGAGATGGAGGCTAAAAGCTAGTTAACTCAACAAGAGAGTCTTTTATGGTATCTCGTACGAAGCCCGAGATGGAGGCTAAAGGTTTTATACTCAACAAGGGAGTGATTTGTGTCTTGTACAATGCCCAAGACGAAGGCTAAAAGGATTGTGAGTCAATAAGAGAGTCTTTTATTGTATCTCGTATAACGCCCAAGATGGAGGCGAAAGAGGGTACTATTTCAGTTGAGTGACCAGTATATGGGTTCAAAGAGAAAATTAGTTCTTAATTGAGTAACACTGTACTCAGGGATTTTGATTTGAGGATCAGGGATATTTCCTTTTCTTTGAGGAAATGGGAAATCCAAAGGGTATTGAGACTGTCCGAGTCTACGGGGTTCCTTCCTATTCTTGAAGGGTGTTTAAGAATTTCTTTGAGACTCAAGGAAATTAGACTGTCCAAGTCTAGAGTTTCATCTTTTGTACTATGCTTTGAGAAACAGTAGTAGACTCTTGGAAAGACTGTTCTATTAAGATGACTGATTTCTGTTCCTATACCTCTAGGAGGTCGTCGGGACAATTAGTACGAAGCCCAAGAGGAGGCTGGAAACTTTTAAGAAGCCGATGGACAATTTGTACTAAGCCCAAGAGGAGGCTATCATTCCCGGAGGAAGAAATCATTTATACGAAGCCTAAGAGGAGGTTGTGAATACTTCTAAGAAGCCGACGGGTCCTTGTACAACGCCCAAGAGGAGGCGGGGATGCTTTTAAGAAGCCTGTGGGTCCCCAAACCCCGAGAAGTTCAAGACAGGCTATTCACAAAGAATAGATCAAGCCAGGAAAGTTCGAGAATTTGGAAGAAACTCAAGAGATGCCATTCACGGAGAAGAGATCATCTCTGGGGAGTAGAGTTTCTTTGATAACTCCTAATGGTGCTTTTAAGAAGCCTGTGGATCCCCAAACCCCCGAGAAATTCAAGACAGGCTATTCACAGAGAATAGATCAAGCCAGGAAAGTTCAAGAATTTGGAAGAAACTCAAGAGATGTCATTCACGGAGAAGAGATCATCTCTGGGGAGTAGAGTTTCTTTGACAACTTCTACGAGTGACAGTCTGAGAAAGGGTTCAAAAAGAATCTTCCTTTCACATCTCCATATTGTTTAACCCCAAGAGGTGGGAAGATTGTGTCTGGTAATCCTATGGGGATCTAGTTTTGACTATTTAAGAGTGATCAACTGGCTTAATGCTAGACGTAGTTGCCGAGGAAACTCTAAATATCTATACTATTATTACACAGTCGATATGAGTTTATGAAAGAAGATTTATAGCGAAACAGCCCCACAGTACAATTATATACATATGAAAGCAGTAAATGAAAGCGGGTAAACACTTACTCGGTTGTAGAGCTTCCATGCTGTTTGGTTAGTTGTTCAACAAAGAAAGATTGAAAACAACAGTATATTTCAAAATCAAAGGAGAAAGTGCTTTGAAAGGAAAGATTGAGGCTTACAGCTCAAGGAGAGGCCTAGATGATTTTAATAGTGATTGCACTATTGAATTTGTACAGAGGGACTTATACGAGTGACTGAGGCCTAAAAATTGTTTGTTGTACAAAGGGATGGGTCTTACACTCTCTCAAGAGGCCCAAAAGGTTTAAAGAAAGAAAAAAAGAGTGGGGCTTATAACACGAGGGTAGGCCCAGATGATTTTTCGTTTGAAATGGCGATCGCGCCGAGATTTTCTTTTAACGCAAAGGGGCTTATACAATATCTGAGGCCCAAAGTTGTTTTTGGTTAAAAGGGGATTAGGTCTTACACTCTATTAGAGGCCCAAAAAGTTTTGAATGAGTGATGGGGCTTACAGCTCAAGTAGAGGCCCAAAAGGTTTTTTTTTTAAAAGGCGACGATCGCGCCGTTTACTTGTACAGAGGGACTTATACAATGAGTGAGGTCCAAAATGGTTTGTACAAGGGGGTTTGGGTCTTACACTCTCTCAAGAGGCCCAAAAGGTTTTGAAAATAATTTTTGAGGGTTGAATTAATCAAAAACCCTAATTTGTTTTCAAAATGTGTTTTAATTGAATAAAATATTCAATTAAAATGATCAAAATTGTTTAACATGTGGAAAACAAATTGTGATCTTGGATTAATGCTTCATAAATCAAGTTTTGCCCTACAAAATGATTAGAAATCATTAAAATTTTCAAAATCAATAAGGAAAAAATATTTTAAATGTCAAAAACAATTAAAACATTAATTCTTTGCAAAAATATCAATTATATGAAATAAATAATATTTTTGGGATTTTTTGGGAAAATAAAATATTTTAACATTTTTGTGAATTATTAAAAAAAGAATCAACTCAAAATCATTAAAACTCAGAGAGAAATTAATTTTTGAATCAATTAAATAAAATCACAAAATTCAAATATTTGAATTTTCAAAAAGGGCGCCAAGAACACCCTAAGAACACGCGCGTGTTCTGGGTTTTGCCCAGATTTGCATTTCCTCTCCAATCTCACTGAATACTTGATTATATCATGCAATCCACATACCAATCTGCTCGTCTCAACCTCACGATCATGTCAATGGTATTTAATTTCATTTATATTAAACATGGAATAAAAAATCAAGAGAAAACCTCAAGAACCCTAATTTCTGCATGAAGGCTGAGAATTTTGATACACGATTCAAACAAAGCAATTAATTGAGGGGAAACATTCCATGCATGATTATGAACATTTGGCAAAAGTATTGTGCGAGGAAATATGCATAGATTGAGAGATGACAAAGTTTAGGCTTACCTCTAGGTCGTGGCAGCAAGTTCAAAGTGATTTCTGAGTTGGAGGTGTTACAGATGAGTTGTGATGATCTGAATAGCTTCCCTACACCCTATGGAGTGTGTTTGAATGCTTGGACTTGATGGAAATTGGCTGGATCACTTCATGGCATCTCAACTACAACTTGGTTAAAACCTTGAGCAATTGACTGGTGATTCTGAGAAATTATTGTTCCAGATGTTGTTTAAGTGTTTGATCTGCTCACATATGATGTATGTGAGGTGTGTGTGTGATTGGTTTGAGTGGAATTGCTCTCTACTGAAAAACTCAATAGTGACTTGCTAAGAAAGGCATTTTTGAGAGTTAGAAGTGGATTTTGAGAAAGGCAAGTGTTGTAGGCCTTTGGTGTACTTAAGTTGATAACAATTGTCCCCTTTAGATTCAATCCTCAGATGTGTCCAAAGTGATGACAAGGCTTGGAATTGGCTGATTTTGGAAAATCGACCAAAAGTGCAAAAATCTGCCTTGCCTTGACAGATTTCAGCAAGGCATCTTGCCACTACCATATCTTAAAGCTCAAATTGAATTTGGTGATGTTCTTGGCCATTTTGGAAAGCCCTTATATGATACAACAACTGTCTGATCACATTTGGTTTTGATACCTTTTGGATCCAAGTGAAAAATCCCCCTACATTTGGAAAAAAGTAAGGCAGATTCTGACTTAGTGAAATTTTCACCAAGTGTTGGAACAAAGTGACTTTTCTTGATTTTGATCACTCCATAACTCAAAATCCATGAGGAATTTGGACATAGATCAGTATGAAGCTTTTGTAGAGGGCAATGAGATCTACAAATCAAGCTTTGGATGGGGAAAAATGGCTTTGTGGTTTAGGAGTTATGATCCTCCAAAGTTGGTACCTTTGTCACTTTATTTCGTAATTTAGAAAATTTTCTAAGTTTTTATGGTTACCCCTTTTACAAGTTATCCCACTTTCTTTGATTTTTCTTGATGAATGATGATTCAAATCATACATTAACATCATTTTAGGGTTAAAAATCCATTTTTGTGAAAAATCTCAAAAAGTCAAAGTTGACTTTTGTGTATAGTTGACTTTTTGTCAGATCAATTCCAAACTGTGCGATCCTTTGGGAAATCATGTCCTTGACCTAAATCAAACTTGATGGATATGTTCCATGGGTGTTATAGGGTATATTGAATCATGTCCTAGGGTTTGGGAGCATGTCCTGGTCAAAAGTCAAAGCTACAGTTGACTTTTCTTGCAAAACCCTAACTGTGGTTCTGATAAAATTGAAACTTGTTGCTCAAGCTTCTTGGATCAATTCATTGTTCCAAATGGATAAATATGGTATATTAGATACCGTTAAATCATGTCTTGAGGTCTTAGTTCATGATTTGTCCCAAAAGTCAACTTAGGGGTGAATTAGGTCAAGAAACCCTAATTCCTGATTTTTGATGTATGCATCCCTTGAGGCCAACTTGACTTGATGATTGGGTCCATGAGGTTCCATGGAGTATATAAGGATATGCTTTGAAGCATTGGCTCATGCCCAGATGAAAATTTCCATCTGGAGGCCCTGGTCGACCAAAACCCTAATTTGGTGACACTGGCGATCTTGAAGCTTGATCCACCTAGAAGGGAGCAACCTTGTGCTTAATCCTTGAAGTGGGAGTCCTCTTGATCCATTGTGGATGTTTAGACAAGTTGAAAATCATGTCATTCCTTGATTGATCCTTTGTCTAAGCACTCAGAGAGGGCTTGAAACCCTAATTTTGATTGTGGTGAATGCTCAACAATTTCTTGAGATTTTGATTTGCACAATGATAGGAAATCTTAGTGGTCAAAATTTGGGGTATGACAGATGCCCCTATTTAATCTTCTTGGACACGAAGGTGTGAATGGCGAAGGTATTCGGGCATTCGGGGTGCAAGCGGATTAAATATAAGAATACTTTAAATTTTGATGGTTTGCTATGAACCGTAATTCACGCATTCATCTTCTTTCGCTAAGCAATGATGCTTAGAAAAGGTAAACTTCCCCTCGATCCTGGTCTTCAACCAAGGAACTGGTCTCAGTTTTCTTTTGAAATAAACTTCCCCTCGATCCTGGTTTCCTACCAAGGAACTGGTCTCAGTTTCTGATATGAACTTCCCCTCGTTCTTGGTTTCCTACCAAGGAACTGGTCTCAGTTTCTGAAATAAACTTCCCCTCGTTCTTGGTTTCCTACCATGGAACTAGTCTTAGTTTCTTTTGTCAATAAACTTTATTGACAAGGGACACTATTCGTAGCGGTTTTCCTCAAACTTCTCGCCGAATTTTCCTGGGGAGATGCCATTTGACGGAAAAAGTTGACGTCAGACTTGCTGGGGAGCCCAATCGTTTGAGTTGTAGAGGTGCACAAACTTCTCTGTTGGAGACGCCATTTGTTTCTACCGGGGAAGACGAGTCTCCTGAAAGACTGCTTTCGTTTGGGGTCTCACATCATACTTTTCTCGGGATCTTCCCGGAGAAATGCCATATGATGCGATCCAATTTGAGGTGCCGATGACCTTTTCATCAGTGGTTTTTTCGGAGAAAAACTATTGTACCACCGAATCTCTGATTAGGAGGCTTTCTCTTGGGATTTTCTTTAATCCGGGAAAGCAAGGATATCATCTCCAATGGCGAAGAGTGATGTTGACTGAGGGCTCTCTGGTTTTTCAGAGGTTCAAGTTATCAAAGTGGTTAAAGGACCAATTTCATTCCAGAAATAAACTGGAGGAGAGAGATTGTTCAGACGCAGCATTTCCTAACGAGGAAAAAACTTGACAACTCGATTGAGAGGACCTTTTATCACTAGGGGATAAGACCGACTAGAGTGATAGTGATGCAATATGAATGCGAATGCAAATTAATAATGCATGATGTATGTATGTATATGCTGACAAAACCGACGTGACATACAAACTAATGGATGAACACGACTGGATACTCGGCCACAGTGGCGCATGTAGAAATATCGCTGGTTCAAGATAGCAATTCTGCCTTGCTTAGGAGAAACGGTCCCTGTTGGGAGTGACGCTGGTCGGGCTTAGGAGATGAGAACTCGGCCGAGGAGGTCAGATGGAGCATTCGCATCTGACATAGCTGATCCTTCATTCAGGCATACTGGTTTAGAAGGAGTACTTTGATTCTGTACTTTGAAGTTTGCTTACTTATGGAGAAGCGATTGATGTTCTTTTGATGTTTAACAGTCAAAAGAAATTGCCATCTTTATTTGAAAGTAGAAAAAGTTTTACAAGTAAATTCATTTTTGTTTTATTTCAGGAATCGTTAATCATATTAAAATGTCGTTCTGTAAAGCTAAAACAAATGAGAATTACAAACAAAAGCACAAGGGTTCAAATTTTATTGATAAGACGGAGATCAGCCAAACGCGTGATTCCAAAGAGTATTTACAAAGTTAGAAAATAGTAATTTACAGGGAAAAGGGCTACGTTGAAACATAACGACCACTATCCTTCTACCAACTTTGAATTCGGGACATCCTGAGCTTCTGTCGAAGATGACCTTGACTGGAGTTTTCCTCCGATGGATGGTGTAACTGCTGTTGAGGGACTTGCCTCTGTTGAACCTAGTTACTTGCCATTATCCCAAACTTTTGTCTGGATTGTACTGTGATGTTTCCAATCCACCGGGATGATTTTTTTTTATTTTGTCTGGATCCCAAACTTTTTCCTGGACCGCCCTTTCGGGTTTTCAATCCACCGAGACGTTTTATTTTATTTTTAGTTTAAGCGAAGTATTTCTTGACTACATCAACGTTTGTGGGGTAGGAAAATTCCTCTCCGTCCATGGTTGCAAGTCTCAAGGCGCCGCTTGAGAAAGCTTTCTTGACCACATAGGGTCCGTCATAATTCAGAGTCCATTTGCCCCGAGAATCAGTGAGAAATGATTGTATCTTCTTGAGCACGAGGTCTCCTTTCCTGAAGACGCGAGGTCAGACCTTTTTGTCGAACGCCTTCTTCATTTTCTGCTGATACAACTGACCGTGGAATAGTGTCGTGATTCGTTTCTCTTCGATCAGATGTAATTCGTCGTGCCGACTTTGGCACCATTCAGCTTTTGTTAGCTTAGCTTCCATCAATACCCGGATTGATAGGATCTCTACTTTGATAGGGAGCACTGCTTCCATGCGATATACTAGAGAGAAAGGGGTAACCCCTGTTGAAGTGCGAACAGATGTGCGATAACCATGAAGAGCAAAGGGTAGCATTTCGTGCCAGTCTTTGTAGGTTACAACCATCTTTTGAACAATCCTCTTGATATTCTTGTTAGCCGCTTCTACCGCTCCGTTCATCTTGGGTTGGTAGGGAGATGAGTTATGGTGTTCGATCTTGAACTCTGCGCATAACTCTTTCATCATCTTATTGTTCAAGTTAGATCCATTATCCGTAATGATCTGGCTCGGAACACCATAACGGCAAATGATATTGTTTTTTATAAATCGGACCACCACTTGTCGGGTTACATTGGCGTATGACGCTGCTTTGACCCACTTGGTGAAGTAATCAATGGCGACCAGAATGAACCAATGTCCGTTTGAAGCCTTGGGCTCAATCATGCCAATCATGTCGATTCCCCATATGGAAAAAGGCCACAGGGAAGAGAGAACTTTAAGATGCGTTGGCGGTACATGAATTTTGTCGGAGTATATCTGACACTTATGACACCTCCTCATGTACTTGTAGCAGTCAGATTCCATTGTCAACCAATAGTACCCTGCTCTTAGAATTTTTCTCGCCATTGTGTGTCCGTTGGCATGAGTGCCAAAGGATCCTTCGTGAATTTCTTTCATCAATATGTCTGCCTCTGGTCTATCGACGTATCGAAGCAAGACCAAGTTAAAATTCCGTTTATACAACGTATCACTGCTCAGGAAGAAACTACCTGCTAGCCTTCTAAGGGTCTTTCTATCCTTTCTGAATGCCCCAGGAGGGTACTCTTATTTTTGAAGGAAGCATTTGATATCGTGATACCAAGGTTTGTCATCTATGACTACTTCAATCATGAAGATGTAAGCAGGACTTTCAAGGCGTATTATTTCGATCTTAGGTATGTCAGTCCATTGACATACACTAATCATAGAAGAGAGAGTGGCTAAGGCGTCAGCCATGTGATTCTCATCACGAGGGATGTGATGAAACTGGATTCTGTTGAAGAAAGGTAACAACCTTCTTGCATAATCTTTGTAAGGAATCAATCCTGATTGGTATGTGTTCCAATCCCCTTTGATCTGATTGATAACCAGGGCTGAGTCGCCATATACGTCCAAGTTTTTGATCCTTAAATCAATCGCTTCTTCGAGACCCATAATACAAGCTTCGTATTCGACCTCTTTGTTTGTACATTTGAGCGTAAGTCGAGCGGTGAAAGGAATGTGGGTACCCTGAGGGGTAATAATTATTGCCCCAATTCTGTTTCCATAATGATTAACTGCTCCGTCAAAGATAAGTCCCCACTGGGAACCTAGTTCTGGCCCTTCACTGGGTAGCGGTTCGTCGCAGTTAGGGGTGGGAATAGGCTGGGCCAAGCTAGGCTTTGCCAAGCTTGAGTCTGGCCTGCTAAAAAATTCAAAGCCTAAGCCTGGCCTGTAGCCTATCATAGGCTTATTTTTATTCCTAAGCCTGGCCTTTTCGAAGGCCTGATTAGCCTACTAGCCTATTTAAAAGCCTACTTTATTTGAACTTCTGTAAATAAGAAATTCAACTAATGTTAAATAGACTAACAAGTTAAAAGATTAATGAGATTAAATGTTTGTTTTCATTGTCTCGTTCAAGTTTTCTTATTAGCATAAGTTTGGTGATACTATTTGTTGAAGATAACTTATGACAACAACTTATGACATTGTTTATAATGTTTTTTCAACTTATTTTCATAAGTTCTTCAAGATAACTAAGTTTTATTTTCATATTTTAATTCAAAGTACAAAATAGAATATAATAATAATAAATTTATTGATTTTTTCTTAAATAGGCCAGCCTGATAGGCTTAAAAGGCTTTTCTTACGGCCTGTGGCCTAGCCTATTTAGCTAAATAGGCTTATAAAAAAGCCTAGGCCTTTTCTATTTAATAAAAAGCCTGGCCTGGCCTAAGCCTATGTAGGCTAGGCCGTAGGCCCCTGTTAGTTGGCCTGGCCTATTCCCACCCCTAGTCGCAGTCTTTCATCTTTAGAAACGTGACATCTTCGTCTGGGAAGTCGAACCCAATTGATTCTTGATTGTCAATCGGTTGATGAGCCAAATGACCGGCTAAAATACTTCCTTTAACGGCTTTTTGAGCGTGGTACTCTATGTCATATTCTGATAGCAACATCTGCCAACGGGCAATCCTTCCCGTGAGAGCAGGTTTTTCAAATACATACTTGATTGGGTCCATTTCGGAGACCAACCAAGTAGTGTGACAAATCATGGCGCAGACGTTTGGCTGCCCAAGCCAAAGCACAACAAGTTTTCTCGAGCATCGTGTACCGAGTTTCGCAGTCAGTGAATTTCTTGCTTAGATAGTAAATGGCAGACTCTTTTCGTTTTGTTTCGTCCTGTTGGCCAAGTACACATTTCATTGAGTCTTCCAAGATGGTGAGGTAGATGATCAGTGGTTTTCCTTCCGCTGGAGGTGATAGAATCGGAGGATTCAACAGATATTCCTTAATACTGTCGAAGGCGGTTTGGCAATCTTCTGTCCAAACGCATTCCTAGTTCTTTTTGAGTAACTTGAAAATCGGCGCACATGTGGCAGTCATGAGGAATATGAATATGGAGATGTAGTTCAAACGTCCCAGGAATCCTCTGACTTATTTTTCAGTTTTCAGAGAAGGCATTTCTTGAATGGCCTTGACCTTGTCAGGATCAACCTCAATTCCTTTCTAGCTGACGATGAACCCTAAAAGTTTCCCTGAGCAGACACCGAAGGTGCACTTGTTGGGATTCAAGCAGAGTTTGTACTTTCTCAACCGCTCGAATAGTTTTGACAGGTGGGTCACATGCTCCTCCTCTGTCTTAGATTTTGTAATCATATCATCGACATACACTTCGATTTCTTTGTGTATCATGTCATGAAACAGAGTAGTCATGGCCCTTTGATAGGTTGCCCCGGCGTTCTTCAAACCGAATGGCATTACCTTGTAACAAAAGGTACCCCATGGGGTGATGAATGAAGTTTTCTCCATGTCTTTCGGTGCCATTTTAATTTGGTTATAGCCCAAGAATCCATCCATGAAGGAGAAAACTTTGAACTTTGCTGTACTGTCAACCAGCATGTCAATGTGCGGTAAAGGAAAGTTGTCCTTTGGACTTGCCTTGTTCAGGTCCCTGTAATCGACACACATTCTGACCCTTCCGTCCTTTTTTGGAATGGGTACGATGTTGGCTAACCATTGAGGATATTCTGATGTGGCGAGGAAACCTGCGTCAATCTGTTTCTGTACTTCCTCTTTGATTTTGATGGCCATGTCCGGGTGAGTCCGTCTCAACCTCTGCTTTAATGGCTGACATTCCGATCTTAATGGAAAGTGATGTTCCACGATGCTGGTATCCAACCCTGGCATATCCTGATAGGACCAAGCGAATACATCGGGGAATTCTTTGAGAAGCTTTATCAAAATCTTTTTGGCAGTTGGACTGAGCAATGCCCCAATCCTGATTTCTTTTCTCTCTTTTTCTGAACCCAAGTTTACCATTTCCAACGGCTCTTTGTGAGGTTCAATGGACCTTTCCTCTTGTCTGAGTAATCGGGAGATCTCTTCTGGAATTTCCTTGTCAACTTCTTCTTCAGCCCCAAATACCGGGAACTAAAAGTTGGGAGAAGGCATCAGATCGTATGTTTCAACGGGGTTTAAAACAAGCAATCTGCATGACGTGATGATTCGTGTTTAGAAGAGGTAGAGAGAATGCAAAAGTGTGTGCAGTGTATTTTTTTTATTACTGCTTGTTTTTATTATGGAATTGTTTTTTAGGATTACCATTTTCTGAGAAAAAGCAAAAAGAGAAAACAGCAATTAATGCGGAAATTACAGAACGACGTTATTTTATTAATGAATAAGTCGATTCTTGAAACTACAACTCTATAAAACAAAACTCTGTCACTTTGGGCAAAGCGAAGAGGGAAATTTACAGAAATCGAACCCTATCAAAACATCCGTTTCACCTGGGCAGGGTGAAAGGTTAAAGTAAAGACGGTAATTACTTTGACTTATGAACAATCCTTGGAACATCGACATCAACCCACTGGCGGCGAACTCCTCGGTGAATCACAAAGTCTAGCACCTTCCTTTATTTGTCTTCAGAAATAACGCTGATTTCTGGTATAGCAGGATCATTGGAATCTGTCTCCCAGGCAGAATTATCGTAGGAGGGTTCCTCAGTTGTATTTTGCATAGTATTTATGCTCTTAACTGTATCTCCCCATCCAGTTGGCTGGATATCTTCGAGCCTGATACGAGAGCTTTCGGGAGCGGTGTACTTGACCATATAGTCGTATTTTCCACTCGGTTGTCCCAAGGTGTCCCACACTTCTTTGGAACTGGAGGGGTCATCTCTCTCGATGACGTTGACCTCGGGAAAGGCATAATTAATGAATTCTAGTCCGACAAGCTTTGCCAATTCATCGTTATGTTGAGTAGTTTCTGAATGATCTGAGTATTGATCCCACGACATGGTGGGGACACAAGTATTCTGTTTAATGATGCTCAGCTGAGTTTCATTACTCGGCTGACTTTCTTGCCCCAAGTTTCCTAGGTAAGGCTGCCAGATAGGCAGGCCGTCCATCGGGCCATAGTAATTATGGTCAAAGTTGTCTTTCATCAGAGTGTCCTCCTCTAATGAATTTGGCGGAGCACGACATCTTTCTGGATCATAACCTCCGTATATCATTTCTATATCTGACTGTGGTATAAATCTCAGACTCTGTGTCGGATAGCAAAATGGTGTAGGCACCTCTTCCTGAGACATATAACTGTCCTCGTTAAGATAGGACTTCCATTCTTCATCTGTGTCGGAGGGATTCTCCTCATTGATAGCATGGATTGCCTGAGGCACTTGGTGAAGGAAACCTCCACTGTGGAAGAAATTATGAATGGGATGAAGACTTTCATTGCTAGCAGCTGTCCGGGTACAGGTTGCAGAAAAACCAAGACCTTTCTTTGCTGTATTGCTAGTAGGAATGACAAGCTATCCCAATCCTGTTGTATCGATACTCTCGACTGCTTTAATAGCATCTTTGTATGAGGAAATCGAAGTTCCTCCTCCAGGTTAATCGTCCTTGTGTAGCGAAAGCGCTTGGAACTGGGTTCCGATTATCCCTTCTGGTTCCACACAAGTGAATGACGATAAATTGCTGACGAGCAAGGCCTGTTCCCCACAGACTGTGATGAGTTGGCCGTTCTGGACAAACTTTAGCTTTTGGTGGAGGGTTGAAGTGACCGCCCCAGCCTGATGTATCCAAGGTCTTCCTAATAAACAACTGTATGTTGCCCGGATGTCCATGACCTGGTAAGTGACTTGGAAAGTGTGAGGACCAATAGTTATGGGAAGATCGACTTCGCCGATAACCGTTTTCTGGATCCGTCAAATGCTTTGACGACGACCTCGCTGGTTCTCATCGGAGGGCCCTTGAATGATAATTGCATCAAAGTGTACTTCGGCATAACATTCAGGGCTGACCCTGTGTCTACCAGTACGCTGGCTAAAGCATCGTCCTGGCAGTTGATTGTGATATTGTGTGCCATGTTATGATGGCGACCCTCTTCAGGTAATTCCTCATCACTAAATCCCAAATTATTGTAAGAAGTGATGTTAGAGACAATACTATCAAACCGTCTAATTGTTACATCCTGTTCCACAAAGGCTTGCTCCAAGACTTTCTATAGAGCCTCCCCGTGCGCTTCTGAACTGAGTAACAGTGCTAATACCGAGATCTTTGAAGGAGTTTGTAATAGCTTATCAACAATGTTGTATTCACTCCTTTGGATGAGCTTCAGCATCTCATCATTGTTTTTCGAAAGGTCGGGATTACTGGATTGACCGGCTGATGGATCGGGAGCTTCTGTCTGAAGTTCCTTTTCTTTTTTGGACTCTCCAACTCCTTTGTTGAAGATTCTACCACTCCGTGTTACACTACTGATGTCTGCAATATTCACGACGGAGGGTAATGGAATTTCCTTTCCATTTTCAATTATCGTTGCACCGTATTTGTAAGAGATTGCCTTAGCTGATTCGTACGGTAGTGGTCCCGGCAGATAGATGACTATGGGAACCTTCTGGTTTTTCTGACCATCATAGGTAATCTCGATCGGTTCCAGGTTGGGAGTTCTTGATTCGTCAAGCAGAGGGGTAATGGAAAAAACATTCCTGGTCCTTTGATGATCGGAGATGACGACAACATCCTCAATTTGATTGGCAAGGTAGTTCGGTGACAAATTGATGGGTCCAGAACCTGGATATGGGCGAATCTCTCCACGATCCACCTGCCCCTGGAGAGCTGCTCGCACAAGGTAGCACCCTTGGTTACTTTTCGAACAGACTCCACAACGTTCATAATTGTGCGGTGGCACCTGGCCACGCCCACTTTGAATACAATGTAACCTCACTAGGTTAGCTTCCACAGATCGGACATCCTGACTTTGACGCCGAGTGGGGTTTCTGTTATTGATACTAATTTGCTGAGTATCTTTATCCATATAGATTGTCATCCACCAATGATTTAACAAGTGCTGAAGTGCTTCCTGGACAAGGGCATATCCCTAATCTTTTTCACAACCTGCTTTACAGCTGTGATAATTATGTGATATCAGGAATTCGAGTCGGACCTGCTCAGCATGTAACTCTACCAAGTTGGTATTCATCAAGCGAATGTCGAAGATCTGAACCATATTGATCTGATAGGGATTCCTATCATGGTAGTCTTGAATCTATCCAAGATCCATCTAACGCTGGAGGGCCTCCTGTATGAAAGAGCATCCCTGTTTATTTACCGAGCAAGTCTGACAAGAACTGTAATCGTGTCACGGCAGATTATGATACTGGCTTTGCCTTGAGTGCATTGCCACCAAGTTGGCATTCATCGCACGGATGTCGTGGTTCTGAATGACGTTGGAATTCGTGTAAACCATGTTAACTCCACGAACTCGGTGCTCTTGGATCCATCCAAGATCCATCTGTTCCTGTAGAGCTGATTGCACCACAGAACATCCCTGATTGTTTTTAGAGCAGATATCACACCGGTGATAATTATGAGGTAGCACATGGCCATACCCGCTCTGTCTACAATGCATCTTGACCAGATTGGTCCTTAACAAGAGTACATCATGAATTTGATAGACGTTGTTAAATTCTTTCTCAATCAGGTTGACTGCAGCTTTCTCATGTTGAGGCAGCGGGTTTATGAGAACATTCGAATTCGTATCTTTGAAAGATAAGAGCCCTCTCCTAACAAGCTTTTGCACGTCAGATTTGAAATTGAGACAATTCTCTATGTTATGCCCTGGACCTCCTTGATGATAAGGGCATGTCTGATCCACCTTAAACCAAAAAGGCGGATTTTCTGGCACTGTAAGAGGAGACTTAGACTGGATGTGCCCCTTAGCCAGTAGTAACAGAAATAGTTTTGCGTACAACATGGGTATAGGATCAAACCCTGGTGGCCGCTTTGTACGGTTGTTATTGTATGGAGGACGAGCCTGCTGAAGAGGCTGTTGTGTACTTTGTTGATTAGGTTGGCTCTGCGCAACCTGAGGTTGATATGTAGGAACAGGCGCAGGGCTGATAGCAGGAGTTACAGCTGCTACCGGTTGGTACCGTCGCCTTTGCTTTCCGAGGGAGATATTCCCAATATCTTGCTCTTTTTTCTTAGGGAGAGCACTACCGTATCGTTTTGTACTACTCGATGATCTAGCGTCTTTTACCAAATGTCCTTCTCGGATGGCTTCCTCAAGACGAACTCCCATGCCCACCATCTCAGGGAAGTCACTGGGCGCACTGGCAACCATTCTGTCATAGTAAAATGAGCTTAAGGTCTTTAAGAAGATCTTTGTCATCTCTTTTTCCTCAAGCGGTGGACAAATCTGAGCGGCAATTTTACGTCATCTCTGAGCGTACTCCTTAAAGGTTTCCTTGTCCTTTTGTGACATTGATCTGAGTTGATCTCTGTCTGGTGCCATGTCCAAATTTTATTTGTATTATTGGACGAAGGCAGTACCAAGATCTCTGAATGTGCTAATCGTAGTACGGTTTAAACCCATGTACCATTTGAGTGCGGCACCAGTTAAACTATCCTGAAAGTAGTGAATCAGTAGGTCCTGATTCTCCGTCTGAACTGACATTCGCTGAGCGTACATCACCATATGGCTCTGAGGGCAAGAGTTACCCTTGTATTTTTCAAAGTCGGGCACTTGAAATTTGTGCGGAACTTTCACATTGGGGACCAAGCAGAGGTCTGCGGCGTCCTTTCCAAATAAATCCTGACCGCGGATGGCTTGCGGTTCCTTCTGTATTTCCAGGAACTGTTCCTGGAATTCATCCATTCTATCGAACATAGTTTCCTTCTTACCATAAGGTATCGGTGGAACCTGTCCGTCCGAGACAGTGTGCACCACAGGGGGTGGTACCGTGACTACGGCAGTGAATCTTGGCGTTTCCCGAAGTTTGTAACCTTCAGGAATCTTCAGTATGCCCTGGCATCTTCGCTTTCCCGAAGTTTATAACCTTCAGGCCCAACGGCTTCTATTATGATTCCCTGATCTTCAGTGATCGGCGGAACATATCCTTCCGGGATATAGCTAATAGGCATGCCCCAAGGACTATCTTTTGGCATTTGATACCTAGGATCATACTTCTCCACTATGGGCGTTGAGGTGATCTCTGAGATCACAGTCCTTTGTAGCTGAGCTTCTGCCATGGCTTGCATGTCGTTACGAAGCTTTCTCATATCCTCTCTCAGAGCGTCGATCTCTTCTTTCAACTCTCTGTTCTCTTCCTCAAGATCATCCATCCTTTTCTGACGATTGGCCCGAGTATTGTATGAATGAGACAGTTTGACTTTAGAACCGAGACACAAATGTGAGATTCGTAGGTAAGAAGAATACGCGATGTGAGAATGATGAATGCAATGATTATATTAATTGTTTTTTGGTTTAATCAAAATAAACTTCGACAATCAGATTGCAAATATCAAACAGTGGGGAAACCCCTTTTTATTGAATTCAAAGGATTGCGAAAATGGAAATACAGTAGATTACAAGGTGCAGAAACAGAAACCTAAGATAAGGGGTCCCGAGTCCTCTCTGAAGAGAAATCGAGTGCTGACTCTGGTATTTTCCTTTTCTTTGACCGGGGCTCTTGGGCCGTTGTCGGGTTGTCATTCCTTTGCCAGGTGAAAGGAGCGAGCAAATTCCTTTGTTCATCTTGATTCTCTACAGCATGTTGCTCCAAAATTTCAATCAGAGCGTCCTTATCTTTCAGTAGTTGTTGTATTTTGATGCACTCCACGTTGAGGGTGTGGTACTTGTTCTTCCAAGACCTCTCACATGTTGTGTACCTCTGCCATACCTCTGACTCGTCCAAATATATTGCTCTTGCAATGGTCTGATCCTTTGGAATTTATTCCAGTCCAGAAAAACGAGCTCGATCAGTGATGTGTAAATCAATCAGATGAATATTCCTCCAGTGTTGGTGTGAGCTGATAATCCGGGAATGTGAAACAGTGATAGACCGGATCGTAAAGCTGAACGAGTGCATCCATGATTCTTTCAATTACTTGGACCCTTAACAGAGGTAGCAGACCTCCGTACTTGGCTCTGAAAGCTTCAGGGTTAGTGACCATTCTCGCCAAACCTCTCAAATCCTCTAACTTTGGAACCTTGAAAGTGTAATTATGAGTTCTCCTTCTACCGAAATCCATGAGCGCAGTCTTTTTCTCTGACATTTGTAATCATTGTCTCAGTTTAATTTGAAAAAAGAGAGACTAGAAGAGAAGATTTTCTTTGATGTAATGTTTTTTTTTAAATGAATGCATGAATGCAGCACACAAAAACATAGAAAAAACATGGGGTCAAAGGGTTGGTGTCACGGAGTCAAGGCTCTACCCGTCCCAAAGGTTTATACTAGTGATTTTTGTACCTATCTCTCAACATCATCAACTCTTGTTGATAAAAACACCAGCGGGTCGGGAACCGTGCTAGGTGGTGTTTTTTCGAAGAGTCCTCAGAAGAGGGTGGTATCGCGTGACAACCATTTCCGATAGCTTCTGCGCCACTAAAGGGGTTTTTTCCTAGGTGTATACTCAATCTTTCCACATGCGGCATCACACTCATTCCCATTAGCAGAAAAATAAACACAGATATCAATTAGGAAAAGAAGTATATATATTTTTCCTAAAGTCCTAGACTTTAAAGAGCTATGAATCCTATGTTCCTGACAGAAAATGGCTCCCCGGCGGAGGCACCACTCTGTGGTTCCTTCCCAATTTAAAGGTTTTGACCTAAGATCCTAGTGAAGCCGATCCTAGCAATAACGACATCCCCCGATGAAACCGTCATAAAATAACCTGCCAAAGGCTTTTACTTTAAGAAAGAAAGAAGAAAGAAAATCAAAGACTTGGCCCCATGGTGGGCGCCACTTTTCTGTGGTGGCCACCGCCATGAAAATGATTTGTCCAAGGTTTTCACCTTTAATTGTAAGAAAGAAAGATGAAAAGGCCCCACGGTGGGCGCCACTTTTCTGTTTTGTGGCGGCCACCGCCATGAAATAGACTTGTCCAAGGTTTTCACCTTAAATTGTAGAAAGAAAGATGAAAAGGCCCCACGGTGGGCGCCACTTTTCTGTAGCGAGCGAAACTGGACGTGTTTCTTAAGCACTGTCACTCTTTTGGGGGGTACTATAGGTCGAATCATTTTTTATCCTATTGAAGTTGATGAAGGAAGGGAAATAGATGTCTCCAATTAACCCTGCTTGCATACCGAGTTTAAACAGCGGTCTGTTAGGTTACGGATGCGATATGGAATTGGGGCCTCTTTCTTCTTACTTTGTTTATAACGGAACACCGGGAATATTCATGGGTAGGGGGGTTAGGACTGATGTATGTGGGTATGGGATTGTGGGTTTTTGTTGAGTGTGCTCGCTAAGATTTTTCTTTCAATCTTATGCCTACGTATTCCCGTTTACCGAAACAGGGAAATCAGAGCGATCGTAGTTCTATGGGAGGAAATGGTGTTTTGGTGTCTTGTTCAAAGCCCAAGACATGAAGCTAAAGGTGGTTTGTATCTTGTTCAAAGCCCAAGATATGAAGCTAAAGAGTCTATTTGTATCTTGTTCAAAGCCCAAGATGTGAAGCTAAAAGTTTCATCTTTAGAGAGAATTTGTCATCTCTAAAGAGGGTCTGTTTCTCACAACTGTTGGGTGACTGGTTTATAAAGGAGGATTACTTTAACTGGGATATGTGAATCCAGCAATGCCATAGTTTCCTTTATAAGGGGTTTTTACCTGAAGGAGAAGACTTTAACTCAGTCTAGAGCAATGCCATCTTTCCTTAGGAATTTCTCATGCTAAAAGAGGGACAGTGGCATGGATGTAGATGATCCAGAGGCTTGCCGCTTACAGCAATTAGATGAAGGAAAAGGAGTTGTTGATGTTTGTTTGCTGTGAACGAGGCACAACTTTGATGCTAAAAGGTTGATTGGCTCAACCGAGGTTTTCTTATACAAAGCCTAAGAGGAGGCTATCGACCCAACAAGAGGGTGTTTTATACTCAACAAGAGAGTGATTTGTGTCTTGTACGAAGCCCAAGACGGAGGCTAAAGGTGTTTGACTCAACAAGAGAGTCTTTGTACCTAGTACGAAGCCCGAGATGGAGGCTGAAAGTGTTTGACTCAACAAGAGAGTCTTTTATACTCAACAAGAGAGTGTTTTGGTGTCTCGTATGAAGCCCGAGACAGAGGCTAAAGGTTGTTTTGACTCAATAAAAGAGTCTTTTTGTATCTCGTACGAAGCCCGAGATAGAGGCTAAAAGGGTTAACTCAACAAGAGAGTCTTTGTATCTCGTACGAAGCCCGAGATGGAGGTTATGATTACTGTTTCAATTGAGGGACAAATCCAATATGCTGATTTAAAGAGAAAATCAGTTCTTATATGAGTAGTGTTTGCACTCAGGGATTTTGATTCGAGGATCAGGGATATTTCCTGTTCTTTAAGGAAATGGGAAATCCAAAGGGTATTAAGATTGTCCGAGTCTATGGATTTCATCTCCTAGTTTTGGAAGGAACTTGAGAATGTCGTTGAGACTCAAGGGAAATAGATTGTCCAAGTCTAGAGTTTCCTTTTTTGTACTATGTTTAAGAAACAACAGTAGCAAGATCTAGACTTTTTGAAAGACTGTTATATTAAGATGACTAATTTCTGTTCCTATACCTCTAGGAGGTCGTCGGGACAATTTGTACAAAGCCAAAGAGGAGGCTGGAATCTTTTAAGAAGCCGAGGGACAATTTGTACGAAGCCCAAGAGGAGGCTATCATTCCCAGAGGAAGAAATCATTTATACGAAGCCTAAGAGGAGGATGTGAATACTTCTAAGAAGCCGACGGGTCCTTGTACAACGCCCAAGAGGAGGCGGGGATGCTTTTAGGAAGCCTGTGGGTCCCCAAACCCCGAGAAATTCAAGACAGGCTATTCACAGAGAATAGATCAAGCTAGGAAAGTTCAAGAATTTGGAAGAAACTCAAGAGATGCCATTCACGGAGAAAAGATCATCTCTGGGGAATAGAGTTTCTTTGACGATTTCTAAGGGTGACAGTCTGTGAAAGGGTTCACCGAGAATGCTGCCTTTCACGTCTCCATATTGTTTAACCCCAAGAGGAGGGAAGACTGTATCTGGTAATCCTATGGGGATCTAGTTTAGTCTATTTCGAAGAGTAATCAACAGGGCTTAGTGCTAGACGTAGTTGCCGGGGAAACTCTAAATAGCTATACTAGTATTACACAGTTTATATGAGTTTATGAAAGAAGACTTACATTGAAACAGCCCCACAATACAGTTATATGTATATGAAAGCGGTAAATGAAAGCATATAAACACTTACTCGGTTGTAGAGCTTCCATGCTGTTTGGTTAGTTGTTCAACAAAGAAATATTGAAAACAACAGTATATTGAAAATCAAAGGAGAAAAGTGCTTTGAAATGAAAGATTGGGGCTTACAGCTCAAGGAGAGACCCAAATTTTTACCAGTGATCGCACTGTTGATTTTGTATAGGGGGCTTATACAAGTGAATGAGGCCCAAAAAGGTTTTCTGTACAAAGGGGTGGGTCTTACACTCTCTCAAGAGGCCCAAGAAGTTTAAAGAAAAAGATTGGGGCTTATAACACGAGGGTAGGCCCATATGATTTTTCTTTTGAAATGGCGATCGCCCCGAGATTTTTGAAAATGTAGTGGGTCTTATACAATGACTGAGGCCCAAGATAATTTGGTTTTCAAAAGGGGTTGGGTCTTACACTCTAATAGAGGCCCAAAAGATTTATTTTTGAACAAGTGGTGGGGCTTACAGCTCAAGGAGAGGCCCAGATTTGATTTTCAACAGACGATGATCGCGTCGAACTTTTTGAAATACAACGGGACTTAAACAATAAGTGAGGCCCAAAAATAGGTTTGTATTTACAAAGGATTGGGTCTTACACTCTATTAGAGGCCCATGAGTGTTTGAAAATGATTTGTGAGGGTGAAAATCAAAGAAACCCTAATTTGTTTTCTTTTAAAAGTAAATATTAAAAGAAAATCAATGAAAAATACCAAATGAATTTGAATAAACCACTTGTGATTTTTGTTTAAGGTTTGAAAAATGAAGTTTTAATCACAAGAGATATTAAAACTCATTTGGTCTTGATTTTTCAAGATGAATGTTCATTTAAAAATGTTTAAAACAAATAAAAATGAAGTTATTCACAAAAATACTAATTATATTAAATAAATAATATAAACTTAATTTTTTTGTGGAATAAAATATTTCAACATTTTTGTGATTTTTTGCAAAAAGAACCAACCAAAAATAATTAAAATTGAGTGAGTTATTAATTTTCCAATTAATTAATAAAACATAAAAATATTGGAAAAAATGGCAAAATGTGAAAAAACACAAAATGGCATGGGGGGGGGGGGGGGGGGTGGGGGTTTGAACCCACGACCTCAAGGTCACAAGGTGCGCGCCTTACCACTGGGGTGGTGATACATCCATTGTTTAGGGTGAAAACACAAATACACAAGTCATGCCTTGGTTTTAGGCATGACCCAAGGCAAGGCAAGGCAAGTTTTGGCTCAGAAACGTGAAGGTCATAACTTTCTCAATTCTTAATAGTTTGAGACAATATTTATATGCATCTGGACCAGAATTTCACAAGGAATCCAATGGTGGTGGTAGTTTTTTAAGATCACACTCCCTCCTCAAAACCCGATAGTGGTTTTGAAAAAGGCCTATAATTGCATTTTCTATGCTACACTTTGATACAGGCATAAATTACATGATCAATTGGTCCCAACACAACATATATAACATGTATGAGGTGTGCATGATCAGTGGACTTCAAAGCATTGCATATTTTGGAAAGTTCAAGTCATGAGCCTTACCTCTTTTTGAGCTTTTTGGAGTTTTTGTGCAATCTGTCAAGCCTCTTGTTCCAGAAATGATTTGATGCTTTAGACACACTCAAATGATCCCTTAGAAGCTTTTAGGATGATTGGAATCAGCTGGTACCTGCAAAAACACAAACTGGCCCTTTCTTGCAAAAGGGGTTAAAAGTTACCAAAATAGCAACTCTCTCAAATGGTGTTCCAGATGGGGGAACCATTTGGGACAGTTCAAGGATGATATTTGGAGTGTGTTTGAGGTTTATCCGGTTTGGAAAGTGACTGAATCAAGACATGGCTTGAAAAATGCACAAAAAGCCTATTTTGAGGTTTTGAGATGTGACTTTGTGATTTTGTGATTGCAGGTCACTTGTGAGAGTTTGGATCACCTACATATGATGTTTATGAGGGGTGTGTGTGATTGGTTTGATTGAAAAGGCTCTCAAACTCAAAAACTCAGAGTTACCTTACTAAAAAAGGCATTTTTGCCAAGAGAAAGGGATTTTGAGGAAAGCATCTGTTTGATGGCTTTGGTGTACTCAAACTGAGCACAAATGAGCTCTATTTATAGTAGAGCAAGTTTGTTTTGGGATCAATAGTGAATGGCAACTGTAGCAGAGGTTTGGCCAATGTTGGCAAATGAAAATTCAAGTCTCCTCTAGCCATTGACTAGAGGTTAGAGCACAGAGCTTTGGTTCCCTACTTGTTGGAGGAATCTTGACTGAATTCAGTTGCAAATGTGTCAGTCCATGCCACCTCTAAGCATCTATTAAATGATCCAATCCAAAATTGGAGTCTTGTCCCTCTTTTAGGCAATTCTAGGTTTGGCATGCTACTTCTTGTTCCAAGGACTTTGGAGGCTTGGCTCAGTGATTGTCCCCTTTAGATTTGATCCTCAGATGTGTCCAAGATGATGACAAGGCTTGAAATTGGCTGATTTTGGCAAATCGACCAAAAATGCAAAATTTTGCCTTGCCTTGGCAGTTTTCAACAAGGCATTTTGCCACTACCATAACTCTTAGCTCAAATTGAATTTGGTGATGTTCTTGGCCATTTTGGAAAGCCCTTATATGATACAACAACTGTTTGATCATATTTGGTTTTGATACTTTTTGGATCCAAGTGAAAAATTTCCCTACATTTGGAAAAAAGTGAAGGCAGATTCTGACTTAGTTAAAATTTCACTAAGTGTTGGAAAAAAGTGACATTTTCACTTTTTGTGATTTTGATCAATCCATAACTCAAAATCCATGAAGAATTGGAATGAGGTCTAGTTGGAGTTTTTGTAGAGGGCTATGAGATCTACAAATCAAGCTTTGGATAGGGAGAAATGGCTTTGTGGTTTAGGAGTTATGATCCTCCAAAGTTGGTACCCTTGCCACTTTGTTCATAACTTAGAAAATTTTCTAAGTTTTTATGGTTACCCCTTTTACAAGTTATCCCACTTTCTTTGATTTTTCTTGATGAATGATGATTCAAATCATAAATTAACATCATTTTAGGGTTAAAAATCCATTTTTGTGAAAAATCTCAAAAAGTCAAAGTTGACTTTTGTGCACGGTTGACTTTTTATCCGATGAATTCCAAACTGTGCAATCCTGTAGGAAATCATGTCCTTGACCTAAATCAAACTTGATGGACATGTTCCATGGGTGTTATAGGGTATATTTAATCATGTCTTAGGGCTTGGGAGCATGTCCTGGTCAAAAGTCAAAGCTACAGTTGACTTTTTCCTCAAAACCCTAACTGTGGTACTGATGAAATTGAGACTTGTTGCTCAAGCTTCTTAGATCAATCCATTGTTGCAAATGGATCAATGTGGTGTATTAGAGACTCTCAAATTCTCTCTTGAGGTCTTGGCTCATGATTTGTCCCAAAAGTCAACTTAGGGGTGAATTAGGTCAAGAAACCCTAATTCCTGATTTTTGATGTATGCATCCCCTAAGGTCAAAATTGACTTGATACTTGGGTCCATGAGGTTCCATGAAGTATATTAGGTTATGCTTTGAAGCATTGGCTCATGCCCAGAGGAAAATTCCCAACTGGAGCCCCTGGTTGACCAAAACCCTAATTTGGTGACACTGGCGATCTTGAGGCTTGATCCACCTAGAAGGGAACAACCTTGTGCTTAATCCTTGAAGTGGGAGTCCTCATGATCCATTGTGGATGTTTGAGAGGTTTAGACAAGTGGAAGATCATGTCATTCCTTGATTGATCCTTTGTCTAAGAACTCTGAGAGGGCTTGAAACCCTAATTTTGATTGTAGTAGATGTTTACCCATCTTCGGGGAGACTGATGAAGCATAATGGTCCATCCATATTGTGATGATGATTTGCACAATGATGGGAAATCTTAGTGGTCAAATTTTGGGGTATGACAGTCATCATATGCCAAAAATTGTTAGGACTACTCCCAACAACCGACTATTGATTACACCACAATCCTATCATAAGTGCTCTCATGTTCGGGTTAGGATTTATCTCACCACTCAAAGGAATAACCCTGCATACAGAAAATCCAAGCACAACAGGTATATACACAAATATACAAAATGTACAAATATGCAAGCAAGCAAACATATAAATAAAACAAATACAAACAAGATAGGCTTAACCCTCTTAGGGGATATGATCCCCAGTGAAGTCACCATTTTCTGTTGCGGTGAGAATCGGATAATAAGCTGTTGATTAACTTGCATCACAAAACTTTGAAATTCACCACCGAGCTTTGATTTATCCAAAGGAAAGGGTAAAGATCGAAGAAAACCCTAATAAGAGATCTAAGGTTCGGGGGTTGGTTATACTAAGGAAAGGTATTAGCACCCTAAGTATCTGTAGTACTCTACAGGAACCTCTTGTTTATGTTTGTGTTATGTTATGTTTGCTTGCTAAGGAGTTGTGCTAAGGGAAAAACATAGGGGTTAGTATCTAATTATGCTCGCCAAGACATCGCATCTCGTGCCTACGTATCCTGACGGGAATGGAATCATAGCATTCGTAGTTCCCCTCAATGGGGTGAGGAACTCTTGACTGTGGTCAAGGTTCCAAGGGAAAGCAGGGTGAAAAGCTTGAAAGCAAAGCTTATGAGGATTGATTGTTTAGAAGAAGAAATTAATGGCTATCTCTTATGAAAGGATTTGATCGAAGGGTTAAAGGTTGGTGAAGGAGAAGAGATTAATGGCTATCTCTTGTGAAGGTTAAAGAAAGGTTTAAGAGTTATAAGAGATTAATGGCTATCTCTTGGGAAGGCTAGGTTAAAAGGGAATGAAATATTCATGGGAAAGTAGGGTCTGACAGCAAGACACCTACGTGGAGTGCGGCGACTCCAAGCTTAAGGCAAGGTTAAAAGGGAATGAAATGTTCATGGGAAAGTAGGGTCTGACAGCAAGACACCTATGTGGAGTGCGGAGACTCCAAGCCTAAGGTTAGGTTAAAAGGGTAATGAGCTATCTATGACCTTGCATTCAGTAGAGAGACTTTCCTTTGGAAGGAGGTAGATAATAACTTATGAACAAGGGATGAAGGAGATTGAAATTAAGTGAACAATATGAGTATGGTAGAGATAACATTATCAGAGTTTGAAAACAGAGACATGTTAAATTATGAAAATTAGCAAAAAAAGTCAATACATATAAACAACAGAAATGATGTTGTTCAAGTCGAGGAATAACAAACAAATATTTACATGCACATAATACTGAAAAGTTCTCAAAAGTCGTAGAGAAACGGCTGATGATTTTTCATGAGAAATCCAAGGATTAAATATAAAGTTAATGCATATTTTTTTTTTTTTTTTTGAAAGTTTTTAGAAAGAAAATGGATATTATTATAAGAAAGTGAAATGAAAATAAAACAAACCAAAATATAATGTGGCAGTCACCACAAAATTGTGGCAGGTACCACCTTAATTCATTAAGGCACCAAAAAAGGGTGGCAGGCGCCACTTCTTGCCTACATCATGTGGCAGGCGCCACTTTTGTTCCTTCTTTTTTTTTTTTTAAAATAATAATCATAAACCATAAGCCAAATTCACAACATAACTTATAAATCAGGCTTTGTGATTTGTACTCAGGTATTTACATGTTAATAAATATGATAAAAAGTAATGATCATGGCATTTTGGAAACGGAATAACGAAAGGGAGTGAGTGTTACCTAGTGGAGAAAATCCATTGCTTCTTCACTGATACGAGTTCTGGAAAAATAAATGTAGATGAACCTTTCTCCTTCAACTGCCAGTAAAATTACAAAATAATAATTCGAGGGAGAAAAAGAGAGTATTCAGCCTATTTTTTGGGGTGAATCTGGTGTGTTTGATACTGAAGTGGAACGTCCTATTTATAGGAGAAAGTTTGGAGCTTGCAGCATGGCCTGATTTTTTATTTTGCCAAGATTGCCTTTTTTCAAGTTTCTCGTGTAAGTGCAAGTGGCTGAGTTTGAAAAGTCGTCAAGGCACGGTGACTGATCAGAAAATAGGTTCAGAAAATAGATTGTGCTAAAGAGACGTGAACCATACTTCCACTGTAAAGCCTTTTCCTTTTTCATGATGAACTTATATCCACTTGTCGTGTTGTTTAAAATACATTATTTTAATTGAAATAATAAAAAAAATCCTGAAATGTATACTTGGTGGCAAGGTGGCAAATGCCACATTAATTCATGGCAGGTGCCACAAATTAATGTGGCAGGCGCCATGCATTAACATGGCAGGCGCCATGGTCTTTGGTGGTGGGTGCCATGCCCCTTGAAAGGTGGTCGGCTCCATGTATAGTGTGGTGGGCGCCACCACATTGTTTTCTTTTTTTTTTCTTGTTCTTTTTCTTTTCCTTTCTTTCTCTTTCTTTTTTTTTCTTCAAATAAATTCAAGTAAAATTCACAAATGCCTTGTGCTTTCTCATGCCCTTAGTCCATGGTTGAACATATTAAAATGAGACATGGCTCAGATATTTCAATGTGGTCCAATAACATCAGAATCGGAGGCTCGATTTCTTCGATCAAAACCCTAATTTACTCAGGAGTTCCAATGGATGATCTTTGAGGATTTTGCTTCTTCACTTTCTTCCAAGGTCCATAGATGGCCTCTAGGGATGTCCAGTATCATGTAGAATCAAGTTCCAAAGCTTGGAGACATGTCTTGATCAAAATCAAAGGCAATGCTTGACTGTCGCTGAGAAAAACCCTAGTTCGAGTCTTGCTGAACCTTGTGGCTCAAAGCACTTGTAAGGAACTGGACACACTTGGTTTCTTATTGAATTGGACCTCTTGAAGGTAGGTGGTCTCAAGTGGTTGGTGGACCCTTTAAGATACTGCCTTGAAACATGTGAGAGTCTGGCTTTTTGACTTTTGTTCTTTTTCCTGTGTAAACATGGCTTTCACAAAAGAAACAAACTAGTGGATATTGTGGTTAGTTAACAATGCCTGGATGAATGAACCCTAAATGTAAGTGCAAAATGTTATGACATCTAAGGGGTAAAATTTGGGGTACAACACCTGGCAACATATTCACAGGAAAGGGAGAGAATCCATGGCAAAATGTTATCTCTGTGGAACCTTATCTCCACTGGGTACAAACTAGAGCTATCAAACTGAGGATGCCTTACCCTCGTCAAGAAGTTTTTCCCTTAAAGGAATCTGTCCTTTATTTCATGTATGATGCAGAAAAACTCCAAGTCGCTCTCAACAAAGTCCAACGTGAGAGAAACTCTTGGAAGAACAAATACCAAATCCTTAAATTGGAATGTAGCAAGATTCAGGAACTGCTAAAGGAAAAGGATGCTCTGATTGAGATATTAGAGCAACATGCTATGGAAAGTCAAGAGGAACGAAGAAATTTGCTCACCCCTTTCACTTGGCAGAGAATCATCAATCCGACAACGGCTAAAGGAGCCCAATCAAAGAAAATAAAAGTCCAGGAACCAGCATCTGAGCTTTCCTCAGAGAGAACTCAGGATCCATAGACCTAATTTTCCGTCTCGCACTTTGTAAAATACTATACTTTTCCTTGTAAAATACTGCAATCTTTCGAGTTCAATAAAAGGGTCTCCCCCGCTGTGTGATATTTGCAATATAATTGTTGAAGTTTCTTTTGAAAACAAAAACTAAAAATATAACATTCTTTGCATATCATTTATCATTCTCACATAACACATCTTTGTCTTTGAGTCTCACATATGTGTCGCACTCTAGAGTCAAACTGTCTCATCATACAATACTCAGGCCAATCTACAAAAGAAAATGGATGATCTCGAGGAAGAGAACAAAGAGCTGAGAGAAGAAATCAATGCTCTGAAGGAGAGTTTGGAGAAACTCCACCATGACATGTAATCCCTGGCAGTAGCCCAGAAACAACAACATCAAAAGACTGTAATCCCGGAAGGTACATCCACACCATCATTTGAGACGCCTGGCAATCATCCTCAGTACAACATGCCTAAAGGATTTCCCTGGGGCATGCCTCTCAACTTTATACCTGAAGGATACATCCCACCGGTCATTGAAGACCCGGAAGTCATAGCAGGAACCGCCAGACTTGAAGGTTACAAACTTCAGGTAAATGAAGATGCAAAGGTTACAAAAGAAACTCCTGAAGGTTACAAACTTCAGGTCACTGAAGTGCCAATAATTACCGCCATAATGACTATACCACAGCCAGTGGTACACACTATCCCGGAAGGACAGATTCCGCAAGCGATTTCTGGTGGAAACAAAAACGTATACGAAAGGATGAACGAGTTCCAGGAGCAATTCTTGGAAATACAGAAGGAACTGCATGCCATTCGCGTTCAAGACTTATTCGGAAAGGATGCCGCTGATCTCTGTTTGGTCCTTAATGTAAAGATATCGCACAAATTCAAGGTGACCGACTTTGAAAAATACAAAGGCAACTTTTGCCCTCAAAGTCATTTGGTGATGTACGCTCGGAAAATGTCTACCCAGACAGACAATCAACAGCTACTAATCCATTACTTCCAAGACAATTTAACCGGTGCCGCACTCAAATGGTACTTGGGTTTAAACCGCACCAAGATCAGTACTTTCAAAGATCTCGAGGCAACCTTCGTTCAGCAGTATAAATACAACTTGGACATGGCACCAGATAGGGACCAGCTCAGAGCAATGTCACAAAAGGATAAAGAAACCTTCAAAAAATATGCTCAGAGATGGCGTGAAATCGCCGCCCAGATCTGTCCCCCTCTCGAAGAAAATGAAATGACAAAGATTTTCCTGAAAACATTGAGCTCGTTTTATTACGACCGAATGGTAGCCAGTGCACCCAACAACTTCACTGAAATGGTGAACATGGGAGTACGCCCTGAAGAAGCAGTCCGAGAAGGACGATTGGTCAAAGATGCAGAGACATCTAGCAGTACTAAAAGATACGGTAGTGCTTTCCAATAGAAGAAAGAGCAAGATATCAGTAATATCTCTTTGGGAAAGCAAAGGCGAAGGTATCAACCGGTAGCAGCGGTAACTCCCGCTATAAACCCAGCACCGGCTCCCACATATCAACCTCAGATAACTCAGAGCCAACCAAATCAACAACAGTATCAGCAAAGCCCGCAACAGCCTCTTCAGCAGGCTCGCCCGCAGTACCATAAAAATCGTACTGCACGACCATCAGGGTTCGACCCTATACCGATGTTGTACACAGAACTATTTCCACTTCTACTGGCCAAGGGGCACGTTCAAACCAGGACTCCTCTTACAGTACCAGAAAATCCACCTTTTTGGTTCAAAGCAGATCAAACTTGCCCTTACCATCAAGGAGGATCAGGACATAACATTGAGAAATGTCTCAGCTTCAAGTCTAATGTACAGAAGCTTGTCAGGAACAGGGTTTTATCTTTCAAAGATACTAACCCAAATGTTCAGACGAACCCATTACTGCAACATGAGAAGACTACAGTGAATTTGATAGAAGGAGAGCCTGTCAATAATTATCAAATTCACAATGTACGCTTACTAGGAACCAACCTGGTAAAAATGCATTGCAGACAGAGCGGGTACGACCATGTGCCATCTCATAACTATCTTCAGTGTGATATCTGTTCCAAGGACAATCAATGATGTACCATAGTACAAACAGCTCTGCAAGAGCAAATGGATCTGGGCTGGATTCAGGATCACAGGATTCGTGAAATAAACATGGCCTATGCACATCCCAACATTGTTCATAACCACGACATCCGTGCAATGAACGTCAATCTAGTGGCAATGCATTCAAGATAAAGTCAGTATTACAATTTGCCGCGGCACGATTACAGCGTTTGCCCAATCTGCTCAAAGGACAATCAAGGATGCTCTTTTGTAAAAGAGGCCCTCCAGCGCCAAATAGATCTCGGATGGATCCAGGACTACCATGAAAGGAGTAATCATCAAGTCAATATGGTTCAAATCTTTGACATACGCTTAATGAATACCAATCTAGTGGAATTGCATGCTAAACAGGTCATACTTGGTTTTCTGGCCTCGCACGATTATCAAGACCGTAAAGAATGCTACGAAAACAACCAAGGGTGTGCGCTTGTGCAAAGGACTCTTCAACATTTGTTGGACCACTGGTGGCTTCCGATCTACCTGGATAAAGACATACAATAAGTTAGCATGACTGATGGAAATCCTGGTAGACATCAAAGTTGTGATGTCCGCTCAATAAAAACAAATCCAGTAAGGATGCACTGCATACAAAGCAGATATGGTCGGGTACCACCTCACAATTATGAACGCTGCAGAGTATGCTCGAAAAATAACCAAGGATGCTATCTCATAAGAGGTGCCCTCCAGCATCAGTTAGACCAAAAGGAGATTCAACCATGCTTGAAATCTGAATCAATCAACATGATACAAGATTACCTCCTTGTTCAAAACAAAAACATTGTCATAATCTCCGATCATGGAATAACCAAGGATGTTTGCGCCATAATTCCTCTGCTCAATGAGTCAAAAGTCTCTCTTGACGACAGAAAGATTCCAAACTTAGAGTTAATTGAGGTGGCCTACGAGAGTCAAAAGGCCCAAAAAGCCTCTATGGCCGTGTACTTGCCAGGTCCAATACCGTAAAAATTAGAAAAGACTATCCCGTACAAGTACGGTGCAACGACCATAGAAAATGGAAAAGAAACTTCATTACCCTCCGTTGTGGATATTGCCGACATCAGTCGGTTTACCCGGAGCGGTCGGATCTTCAATAGAGGAGTTGGAGAGACTAGCAAAGAAAAGAAACCCCAAACAGAAGTGCCTAACCAACAAGTCGGTCAATCCAACAATGCAGAACCTGTAAGGAACAACGATCAGATGTTAAAGCTCATTCAGAAAAGCGAGTACAACATTGTGGAACAATTGTTGCAAACTCCGTCCCGAATTTCTGTACTATATCTCCTGCTTAGTTCAAAAGCTCATAGAGAAGCTCTAAAGAGAGTCTTAGAACAAGCCTTTGTGGAACAAGATGTGACAGTAGGAAAATTTGACAACATCATCTCCAACATCACTTCCTGCAACAACTTGGGATTCAGTGATGAAGAATTCCAGAGGAAGGCAAGAACCATAACATGGCACTCAATATCACAGTCAATTACCAAGACAATGCTTAGCTAGTGTACTGGTAGACACAGGTTCATCCTTGAACGTCATGCCAAGGTCAACTCAGGTTCGACTATCTTTTCAAGGTACTCCGATGAGAGGTAGTGAGATCATCGTCAAAGCCTTTGACAGATCCAGAAAAACAGTTATCGGCGAAGTTGATCTTCCCCTAACCATCGGTCCTCACACTTTCCAAGTCACTTTCCAGGTCATGGACATCCGAGCAGCATACAGCTGTTTATTAGGAAGACCTTGGATACACGAAGCTGGGGCAGTCACTTCGACACTTCACCAGAAGCTGAAGTTTGTCAAGAACGAAAAATTAGTCACAGTATGTAGAGAGCAAGCCTTAATCATGAGCAACTTATCATCATTCTCCTGTGTAGAACCAGAGGAGGTTGTTGGAACTCAGTTCCAAGCACTCTCGATGAGCAATGAGAATCACCAAGAAAGAAGAACGTCGATTTTCTCATACAAGGACGCTCTTAAAGTAATAGGGAGTGATGGCATAAAAGGATAGGGACAGATTGTAATTCCTACTGATAACAAGACAAGAAAAGGTCTTGGTTTCTCTCCGACCTGTACCCAGACTACGAAGAAGGATGAAAATTTTCGTCCCATTCAGGATTTCTTCCACAGCAGAGGCTTCCCCCACCCAGTGTCTCAAGAAGTACACACCATCGATTGGAATGACTCCTCCGATACGGATCAGGAGTGGAAGTCTTATTTCAAAGATGAAGGTTATATATCTCAGGGAGAAACACACCTACCATTCTGCTTTACAAAGTAGAGCCCAAGATATATACCGAGATCAGATGTCAGGATGATCTACGGAGATTCTGATCCCGAAGGTTGCTGTGCTCCGCCCAACTCATTAGAGGAAGATAATCTAATGAAAGACAGCTTTGACTACGATTATTATGATCCCCTAGATGACTTGCCTATCTGGAAGCCATACACGAAAGAATTTGGGAAAAAGAGTCAGTCGGACAATGCCTATCAGCTGAGTAATCTTGAAAAGAACACCCATGTTCCCACAGAGTCATGGAATCCTTACTCAGAACATTCCGAAAATGGCCGACACCATGTTGATGAATTTGCAAAGAGTGCAGGACAAAAATTCATTAACTATGCATTTCCTGAGGTCAACGTTATTGAGGAAGATGACTCATCTATACCCACAGAAAGTTGGGATACCTTGGGACAACCAAGCGGCAAGTACGACTTTCTAGTCAAATAAACTGCTCCCGAAAGCTTTCGCATCAAATACGAGGACATCCAGCCAACTGGACGGGGAGATCCTCTTGAGAGTGAAAACACTATGGAAGATGCAACAGAAGAGTCCTCTTATGATAACTCTGCATGGAAAGAAGACTCCAATGATCCTACTCCGCCAGAAATCAGTGTCATTTCTGAAGGCAAACCAAGAAGAGAAGTTCTAGACTTTGTGATCCACAGAGGAGTTCGCCGCCATTGGGTTGCAGTCGATGTCCCGAAAGTTTTTTCATAAATCGAAGTAATTACCATCTTTGTTTTAACGTTTCACTTTGCCCGGGTGAAATGGATGTTTTATAGGGCTCACTTTTCTGTAAATGTCCCTCTCCGCTTCGCCCAAAGCGGTAGAGTTTTGTTTTATAGGGTTATGTTTCAAGAATTGACAAATCATGAAATAATTAATGTCATTTTGAATTCCCGCATTTAGTGCTGTTTTCACTTTTCGTTTTTCAGAAAATGGTAATCCTAAACAATAACCTAAAATAAAAACAAGCATTTTCAAAAAAATACACTGCACACACTCTTGCATTCTCTCTGTCTTTTCTAAAAAAAGAATCATCACGTCATGCAGATTGCTTGTTTTAAACTCTGTTGAAACATACGGTCCAATGCCTTCTCTCAACTTTGAATTCTCAGTATTTGAAGCTGAAGAAGAAGAGGACGAAGAAATTCCATAAGAGATCTCCCGACTACTCAGACAAGAGGAAAGGTCCATTGAGCCTCACAAAGAACCATTGGAAACGGTCAATTTGAGTTCAGAAGAAGAAAAGAAAGAAGTTAAGATTGGAGAACTTCTCAGTCCAACTGTCAGAGAAGGCTTGATAAAACTTCTCAAAGAGTTTCTAGATGTATTTGCTTGGTCCTATCAGGACATGCCAGGGTTGGATACCATCATCGTGGAACATCACTTACCACTGAAATCAGAATGTCCTCCAGTAAAATAAAGACTGAGAAGGACTCATCCAGATATGGCCATCAAAATTAAGGAGGATGTGCAGAAGCAGATCGACGCAGATTTCCTCGACACCTCGGAATATCCTCAATGGTTAGCCAACATAGTTCCAGTTCTGAAGAAAGACGGAAAAGTCAGAATGTGTGTAGACTACAGGGATCTGAACAAAGCAAGTCCAAAGGATGACTTCCCCTACCACACATTGACATGATGGTAGACAGCACAACAAAATTCAAAGTCTTCTCCTTCATGGATGGATTCTCGGGCTATAATCAAATCAAAATGGCACCGGACGACATGGAGAAAACTTCATTCAACACCCTATAGGGGACCTTTTGTTACAAGGTAATGTCATTCGGTCTAAAGAACACAGGGGAAACCTATCAAAGGGCCATGACAACTTTGTTTCACGACATGATGTACCAAGAGATTGAAGTGTACGTCGATGACATGATTGCCAAATCTAAAACAGAAGAAGAGCATGTGACACACCTGTCAAAGTTATTTGAGCGTCTGAGAAAATACAAACTCCGCTAGAACCCCAATAAGTGCACATTCAGTGTTTGCTCAGGAAAACTCTTAGGATTCATCGTCAGCCAAAAGGAATTGAGGTTGATCCCGACAAAGTCAAGGCCATTCAAGAAATGCCTTCACCGAAGACTGAAAAACAGGTCAGAGGATTTTTAGGAAGTCTGAGTTACATCTCAAGGTTCATATCCCTCATGACCGCAACATGTGCGCTGATCTTCAAACTACTAAGAAAGAACCAAAGCTGTGTATGGACAGAAGATTGCCAAAAAGCTTTCGAAATCATCAAAGAATATCTATTAAACCCACCAATTTGGTCTCCTCCAGTGGAACGAAGACCACTAATCATCTACTTAACAGTCTTGGAAGGCTCCATGGGTTGTGTGCTTGGCCAACAAAATGAGACAAAGAGAAAAGAATCTGCCATCTACTACTTAAGCAAGAAGTTCACTGACTATGAAACTCGATACACTATGCTCGAGAAAACTTGTTGCGCTTTGGCTTGGGCATCCAAACGTCTGCGCCAGTACATGATTTGTCACACTACTTGGTTAATCTCGAAAATGGATCCAATCAAGTACGTCTTTGAAAAGTCAGCTCTCATGGGAAGGATTGCCGTTGGCAGATGTTGCTATCGAAATACGACATCGAGTATCATGCTCAGAAAGCTGTCAAAGGGAATATTTTAGCAGATCATTTGGCTCATCAACCGATTGGCGATCAGGAATCATTCGGATTTGACTTCCCAGACGAAGATGTCATGTACTTGAAAATGAAAGATTGCGATGAACCGCTACCCAGTGAAGGGCCGGAACCAGCCACCCTATCCCTCGTGAAGAAAATCACATGGCTAATGCACTAGCCACCCTATCCTCCATGATTTGTGTAGGTCAATGGAACGACGTACCTAAGATTGACATAATGTGTAACGCCCCAGTTTTTGTCAGTTTTATTTAATCGAGTCTATTTGATTATTTTATTATTATATTATTTTATTCTTGACTTTTATTTGGCAATATATTATTTTTTCATCATTGTTTATGTTTTATCGCGTTTTGAGAGCGGTTGCGAGATATTTGAGTGTAGGGGTATTTTGGTCTTTTGCTTGGGTAAGTTTTATGTTTTTATATAAATAGAAAGAAATAGAGAGAAAATGAGAGAAAGAAGGAAAAGAGAGAGAGAAGAGAAAAATAGAAAGAAGAGGAAAGAAAGGGAGAAGAGGAAAAGAGAAGGAAAATCAGGAAATCATCCGTTTAAAGCGCGAATAATCGGGTAAGGGTGAGAAGTTTCAATTATATCTTGCTTGTGTATGTATATGTATATGTTTTCTTGGATTGTTTTGGATATTTTCATATAGTTTTCATTTTAGGTTGAAATGAGAAAAATGATTAGAAATCGATGTTTTTATGGACGAAAGTCGGAATAAATTGCGCAGTAGAGTCGTGTGATGTTGGGTCGTGATTTAGTGTGATCGTTTGATTGAATCGAGTTGAATTTGTAACTTTTGAGTTTTTGATATATATCGATGTTTTTGTGCAATTGATGTTGTGATCGAGTAAAAGTGTTTGGATATGTCTGGTAACATTGGTATAGGTTGATATTTAATCGGGTAAGGATAGGAATTAATCGGGAATGGCTATTTGTGTGTTTTCAAGTGGTTTTGAGCGAGTTTGGAGTTGGGATAAATTGATAGAATTATGTTTCAAAATATTTCAAAAATGGAAAATGTGTTAGATGTCTTTTTAATGATGGAAATATTGTAGTAAATTGAATTCTGAGATCGCAGCTTTTTACGGAATCGAAATCGGAGGTCCGAAAGTCATTTAACGATCGAAAACTGAGTTTTTAACAAATTCTGCGCAGTATGCGTCGGCCTGAAGGATTTTTGCGTCGACCTAAAGTGCTTTGCGTCGACCTATGGACTTGACCTGAGCATACTCGCAAGTGATGAAAATTTTCCAAAACGTTCGATTTTGTTTTCTTCATAACTTTTGAACCGTAAGTCCGTTTTGACCCCCGTTTGAAGCGTTGGAAAGCTAATGAAAGGTTCTTTCTATTAAAGATGGTTTGGAGGGTAAAAGATGATTTAATTAATTCTTGTTTTTGGAAAAATAGTTGGGTTTTCGGGTTTTTATCGCGTTAATCGTGTGCGATTGATGTGTTATCATGCTATATGCTTTTGTTATGTAACATGTAGCTTGTGTGCTGTTATATGATGTGAATATACATGATGAAATGTTGTGATGATGGCTGGTGGCCTTATGGCAAGTATGTTCATTGTTTTGGATTAGACTTCGATGCGTGATTAATGATGTTGTTGTGTGGTAAAATACATTGTTTGATTGAATATCAATGTATGTTGTTATGACGTGTTGTGGGTAGCCTCTGTGGTGTCAATCCCTTGTGAAAGTAATTGTGATTGTATGATTGTTGTGGTTTGTGGTGAAATGCATTGTTTATGTGAAATTCAATGTATGTTGTGTGGTGGCCTTTATGGTTTGAAATGCATTGTTTGAATTGATTTGCAATGCATGAATGTGATGAGGTTGATTAATTCATATGGTTGAATTGTGAATGTATGGAATTGATGAATTGAAATATATGCATGATTATGGTTGCATATATTTGTGAAGATACATTTGATGTCATGAGTCATTGTATGCCAAGCATCATGATATGCATTCTTGTGATGTCCTGAGGGACGGATTGATTCCTGAGGGAATCTGCTATAACATCGTGAGCCTTAAAAATAAGAGGACTGAAAGCGATCTGATTGGACCGCGAGCCTTAAAAATAAGAGGACTGAAAACGATGATTATAGACGATCATGAGTCTTATACAAAGAGGACTGCAAGCGATCGGATCGTGAGCCTTATACAAAGAGGACTGCAAGCGATCCATAAACGTCGTGTGCCCATGTGGGGACCGAAAGCGACGGGTGAACATCGTAGGCCCGACGGGGAGTTACACTAAGTAACGAGCGATGGTTCCAATAGTTCCTGAGTGAACTGGTGATAAGACATGAGAAATATTGGAAGTCGGTACCGCATGGCATTTGCATAGAGTCGTTGTGTCGGTCTCTGTGCATTTGCATAAATCATGGATTGATTATGTGTTAGAATTGTGAATGGATGCATTATGTGTGTAAAATCATGATTTGATTGATTATGTGTCGAAATTGTGCATCGATTTGTTATGTGTTGAGATTGTGATAGCATTGGTAATTTGATGTGCATATGTGATAAATGCATTGGTTGTGGATAATATGTTTATACGTAGACATGTGCTATGTGATGTGTGGTGTGTTTCTAAATGTTATGACTTGGTATGCCTTATGTGCAAATATGTGAGTATATTGGATACTTGATATATGCTATATTGTTGGATTAATAGATATATGTTTTGTATTTGTGGCATGCTATATGTGTTAGTATGTGATGGTATGGGTGAGATGATTTATACATGCGTTTGAATGTGTGTTTGCATATTATTATGCAATCTTGATTTAGTTGTTATTTCTCACCCTTCTGCTGTTTTATAATGCTCTTTGAGGCATTGCAGATTAGAGTTGCTGGAGGTCTTTTGTGGAGATTAGCCCTCCGTTCTGTTGTCGGTCTTGGTGTCTGCTCTGATACGTAGCACGGGAGTCGGGGAACAATTATATATATGTATACATTTATTGATTGTATTTTGTAGTACTTGTGCGTATATAGTTGATGTTCTAAAATGATTTATTTTGTAAAACAAGTCGGTTATGGATCTTTCCGCTTTATTCCATAATTGACCTTTCCCTTTTTATGGAAAAAGTTTCCCGTTAATGATTTTCTCTATTATTTGTTATGTATCAAAAATATTGAACAGGGATTGTATTTTATTTCTTTAAGTGTGGCATCCCTGTTTCTGTCGGAAAAGTAAATTTTTAGTTACTCTGACTTATTTATGTATTATTTATTCGTGATGGGAATTGGGGTGTTACATTAGTGGTATCAGAGCAGGTCGGTCCGTCCGGCCGAGTTGTTGAGTCTGTTGGTGTGACAGTTGAATATTGTTGGTGTTGTTTGTTTCTTAGTATGTGATATGTGTGTGGAACACTGTCAGTACTTTCGGGTTTTTCTAGTCCTTTGTCTGCAGGATTTAGATTGAGATAAGTGGGGGAGAAGCTGGAACTTCTCCAAGTTGCTTCGGTTGTGGAGCATGGGCTCAGTGTGCCGTTGGTTGTAAGAGTGTAAGTGTTGTTTGGACAGTGTTGTTCCAGATTCTGGAGGGATTGCGGAGGTAAGGTTTATGTCGACTAAGGATTGGTGCCTTAGTTAGTTTTGTGCATGAGTTGTGAGGAATGCTATTATAGTTTGGTAAAGGCAGTCTATGCCCCATCATGATTGTCGGCTGTCTATTGGCAAATTAAGGAACTGATCACCCTTAATCTCTTGTTGATAGCAGACGGGAATTATGTTGGATGGAATAGACGTGTCTTTCCGGCTTTGATAGTGTGTGCAATGAATTGTTTGGAATTAAGCAGGTGATTACGGATTGTTTCGATGAGTTGATGAAGATTCTTATACTGGAAGATGAGACGGATTAGAGGCTTTGGTATGTTGGTTCAGTATGAAGTTTTGAGAGATAGTGATTGGGCATCGTTAATAGTGGTTCTCAGAGAGAAGAGTGTGAACTCAAATTGGATGAAGGTAAGGATTTGAGGTTTGGATCTGCTAAGTAAGCAGGAGAACTTTTAGGAAGTGAAACTCAGATGTTTGTTTTGTCTGCGATGGTAGTGTTCTGGAAATTGGCAGGAAGTCACAGTGATGTCCGTCAGTTGGGCATAGTTTTCAGATGTGTTTTTGGGATGGAACATTAAGGTGTTGTCTTAGAGAGCTCCAGTATTGTTGGTAACAAAGGGAATGATGACCGAATTGAATAACAAGCATGATGGGTATGATGGTATTGGTATTGAGACTATGGAAAGAAAACTTAGAGTTCTGGTGAGGTTTGAAGTCTTGGGAGTTTTAAGGCAAAAATGGAAATTTTGAGAGAACCTTTAGGTATGGATGTAATATTTGAGAGTTCTTTGGAGTTGGTTGTTGCGACATGTTGGGATTTATGGAATTTGGATTGTTAAGAGAAGTTTTGCAAATGCTTTAAGAATTATATCTTTTGGAATTTGGTTGGCCATTACAATGGGCAGTGATGTTATTTAGTGTTAGTAATGCGTCAGGAATGTTTGTGGAATATATGAAACGTATCTTCTATATTTATTCGGATAAGTTCGTGGTGGTTTTGATTGAGAACGTTCGGATCTGTTATAAACCCAGGGGAAGAACAGGTAGAGTGTTTGAGATTTGAATTGCAAGTGTTGAAAAGAGACGAAGTTTTATGCTAAGTTATTCAAGTGAGAATTTGGTTGAAAAGGTTAGTTTTCTTGGATATGTTATTTCTGAGGATGGTATTTGTTGTGGATTCATCGGAAGTAGATGCAGTTCTACAATGAGAGGTTTCGAAGTTGGTTAAAGAGATTAGAAACTTTGGGCTCAGTTGGTTGTTACAGAAGGTTATGGAAGGCTTTGCTAAGTTCGTACTTCTGTTATTTCAATTGGCTTGCAAAGGGTGACTCATTTGTTTTGGATGTTCGTTGTGAGTAGGTTTTGGGTGAGCTGAAGTAGAAATGGTCTACAACTCCAGTTTTGATTCTGTGTGATCCTGTTCAACCGTTTGTGAGGTTTTGTGCAGTGTTTATGATGAGTTTAGTCAGGGTGTTAATGTAAGAGGGTAAAGTCATTTCTTATGCGTTATGACAATTGAGGATTTATAAAAGGATCTATACTATTTTGGGTTTGGATTTGGTCGCGGTTGTATTGTGTTGGAATATTTGGAAGTATTATTTGTATGGTTCTCGGCTCGAAGTGTTTGGTAATCGCAAGAGTTTAAAGTACTTGGTTGGTTTGAAGGAATAGAGTATGAGACAATGAGGATGGTTGGAATTTGTGATGAGTTATGACTTTAGTTGGAATTATCCTGTTGGTAAAGGTAAGGTCTTGCTTGGAAAGTTAAGTCGAAAGTTTTAGTGCATGTCTGTTTTGATGGTTACGAGTAATCAGAGTGTGTAACGGAAGCGTGAGGTGGCACAATTCATATATAAGTGTGTGACTTGTAAGATTTCATAGGTTGAACATTGGGAACATGTAGGACTGATGAGACCATTGGACGATTCAAAATGGAAGTGATAAGTGAAAAGTTTGAATATTATTCATGGGCTACTGTGTAGATGGATGTTTTGGTTATATGGTCGATTGGGGAATCGTAGCATGGTTGTAATAATGTTGTGTGACAAGGATGTTTGGTATTCTGGTCTTGTTGATGTTGTTGAGACGTTGTTGTGTCGTGGGACTTTATGTTCTTGTTTGTGTTGTTGCCTCGTTTCCATGGTGATGGTTTGAGTGCGGGTGGCTAATTCCTTGTGGTGAATTAGAGGAGTGTTACCTATGGTGATGGTAACGATCTCATTGTGTTTCGGTTCCTGAGTGAACCTGTGTGTTCGTAACTTGTGTATTCTTTGAGTTGTGAGTTGGTGGTCAAGTGCATTGTATGGGCATTGCATTTGGTCGTTGTGGTTGTTGCCGTTGTCGTGTCGTTGTTGTAGTCGTTGTTAACGAGGTGGTTTGTCAGTTTGTGTTATTCGTGGTGTGCTTTTGTTGGCATGTTAGTTTGTTGGTCAGATGCGAGAGTCATATCCAGAGTTGTTCGTATCGGTTAGATTTTCGAGGACGAAAATGTCTAAGTGGGGGAGAGTTGTAACGCCCCAGTTTTTGTCAGTTTTATTTAATCGAGTCTATTTGATTATTTTATTATTATATTATTTTATTCTTGACTTTTATTTGGCAATATATTATTTTTTCATCATTGTTTATGTTTTATCGCGTTTTGAGAGCGGTTGCGAGATATTTGAATGTAGGGGTATTTTGGTCTTTTGCTTGGGTAAGTTTTATGTTTTTATATAAATAGAAAGAAATAGAGAGAAAATGAGAGAAAGAAGGAAAAGAGAGAGAGAAGAGAAAAAGAGAAAGAAGAGGAAAGAAAGGGAGAAGAGGAAAAGAGAAGGAAAATCAGGAAATCATCTGTTTAAAGCGCGAATAATCGGGTAAGGGTGAGAAGTTTCAATTATATCTTGCTTGTGTATGTATATGTATATGTTTTCTTGGATTGTTTTGGATATTTTCATATAGTTTTCATTTTAGGTTGAAATGAGAAAAATGATTAGAAATCGATGTTTTTACGGATGAAAGTCGGAATAAATCGCGCAGTAGAGTCGTGTGATGTTGGGTCGTGATTTAGTGTGATCGTTCGATTGAATCGAGTTGAATTTGTAACTTTTGAGTTTTTGATATATATCGATGTTTTTGTGCAATTGATGTTGTGATCGAGTAAAAGTGTTTGGATATGTCTGGTAACATTGGTATAGGTTGATATTTAATCGGGTAAGGATATGAATTAATCGGGAATGGCTATTTGTGTGTTTTCGAATGGTTTTGAGCGAGTTTGGAGTTGGGATAAATTGATAGAATTATGTTTCAAAATATTTCAAAAATGTAAAATGTGTTAGATGGATTTTTAATGATGGAAATATTGTATTAAATTGAATTCTGAGATCGCAGCTTTTTACGGAATCGAAATCGGAGGTCCGGAAGTCATTTAACGATCGAAAACTGAGTTTTTAACAAATTCTGCGCAGTATGTGTCGACCTGAAGGACTTTTGCGTCGACCTAAAGTGCTTTGTGTCGACCTATGGACTCGACCTGAGCATACTCGCAAGTGATGAAAATTTTCCAAAATGTCCGATTTTGTTTTCTTCATAACTTTTGAACCGTAAGTCCGTTTTGACCCCCGTTTGAAGTGTTGGAAAGCTAATGAAAAGTTCTTTCTATTAAAGATGGTTTGGAGGGTAAAATATGATTTAATTAATTCGTGTTTTTGGAAAAATAGTCGGGTTGTCGGGTTTTTATCGCGTTAATCGTGTGCGATTGATGTGTTATCATGCTATATGCTTTTGTTATGTAACATGTAGCTTGTGTGTTGTTATATGATGTGAATATACATGATGAAATGTTGTGATGATGGCTGGTGGCCTTATGGCAAGTTTGTGCATTATTTTGGATTAGACTTCGATGCGTGATTAATGATGTTGTTGTGTGGTAAAATACATTGTTTGATTGAATATCAATGTATGTTGTTATGATGTGTTATGGGTAGCCTCTGTGGTGTGAATCCCTTGTGAAAGTAATTGTGATTGTATGATTATTGTGGTTTGTGGTTTGTGGTGAAATGCATTGTTTATGTGAAATTCAATGTATGTTATGTGGTGGCCTTTATGGTTTGAAATGCATTGTTTGAATTGATTTGCAATGCATGAATGTGATGAGGTTGATTAATTCATATGGTTGAATTGTGAATGTATGGAATTGATGAATTGAAATATATGCATGATTATGGTTGCATATATGTGTGAAGATGCATTTGATGTCATGAGTCATTGTATGCCAAGCATCATGATATGCATTCTTGTGATGTCCTGAGGGACGGATTGATTCCTGAGGGAATCTGCTATGACATCGTGAGCCTTAAAAATAAGAGGACTGAAAGTGATCTGATTGGATCGTGAGCCTTAAAAATAAGAGGACTGAAAATAATGATTATAGACGATCGTGAGTCTTATACAAAGAGGACTGCAAGCGATCGGATCGTGAGCCTTATACAAAGAGGACTGCAAGCGATCCATAAACGTCGTGTGCCCATGTGGGGACCGAAAGCGACGGGTGAACATCGTAGGCCCGACGGGGAGTTACACTAAGTAACGAGCGATGGTTCCAATAGTTCCTGAGTGAACTGGTGATGAGACATGAGAAATATTGGAAGTCGGTACCGCATGGCATTTGCATAGAGTCGTTGTGTCGGTCTCTGTGCATTTGCATAAATCATGGATTGATTATGTGTTAGAATTGTGAATGGATGCATTATGTGTGTAAAATCATGATTTGATTGATTATGTGTTGAAATTGTGCATCGATTTGTTATGTGTTGAGATTGTGATAGCATTGGTAATTTGATGTGCATATGTGATAAATGCATTGGTTGTGGATAATATGTTTATACGTAGACATGTGCTATGTGATGTGTGATGTGTTTCTAAATGTTATGACTTGGTATGCCTTATGTGCAAATATGTGAGTATATTGGATACTTGATATATGCTATATTGTTGGATTAATAGATATATGTTTTGTATTTGTGGCATGCTATATGTGTTAGTATGTGATGGTATGGGTGAGATGATTTATACATGCGTTTGAATGTGTGTTTGCATATTATTATGCAATCTTGATTTAGTTGTTATTTCTCACCCTTCTGCTATTTTATGAGGCATTGCAGATTAGAGTTGCTGGAGGTCTTTTGTGGAGATTAGCCCTCCGTTCTGTTGTCGGTCTTGGTGTCTGCTCTGATACGTAGCACGGGAGTCGGGGAACAATTATATATATGTATACATTTGTTGATTGTATTTTGCAGTACTTGTGTGTATATAGTTGATGTTCTAAAATGATTTATTTTGTAAAATAAGTCGGTTATGGATCTTTCCGCTTTATTCCATAATTGACCTTTCCCTTTTTATGGAAAAAGTTTCCCGTTAATGATTTTCTCTATTATGTGTTATGTATCAAAAATATTAAGCAGGGATTGTATTTTATTTCTTTAAGTGTGGCATCCCTGTTTCTGTCGGAAAAATAAATTTTTAGTTACTCTGACTTATTTATGTATTATTTATTCGCGATGGGAATTGGGGTGTTACATAATGCGCCTTGAAAGGCCCGCTTACATCTTCATAATTAAAGCAATCATAGATGACAAACCCTGGTATCATGATATCAAGTGCTTCCTTCAAAGACAGGAATACCCGCCTGGGGCATCAAGAAAAGACAGGAAGACTCTCAGAAGATTAGCTGGCAACTTCTTCCAAAACAATGATACACTCTACAAGAGAAACTTCGACATAGTTTTGCTCAGATGCATAGACAAACCAGAAGCAAACATGTTGATGTAAGAGATTCACGAAGGATCCTTTGACACTCATGCCAATGGACACACAATGGCAAGAAAAATTCTGAGAGCAGGATATTATTGGCTTATAATGGAATCCGATTGCTACAAGTACATGAGGTGGTGTCACAAGTGTTAGATATACGCCGATAAAATCCATGTACCGCCAACGCATCTCAAAGTTATTTCTTCTCCATGGCCTTTTTCTATATGGGGAATCGACATGATTGGCATGATTGAACCCAAAGCCTCGAACGGACATCAGTTCATCCTGGTAGCCATTGATTACTTCACCAAGTAGGTCGAAGCAGTGTCATACACCAATGTAACCCGACAAGTGGTGGTCCGATTTATCAAGAACAATCTTATCTGTCGTTATGGTATTCCAAGATAGATCATTACTGATAATGGATCGAACCTGAACAATAAGATGATGAAAGAATTATGTGCTGAGTTCAAAATTGAACACCATAACTCATCTCCCTACCGGCCTAAGATGAATGGAGCGGTAGAAGCGGCTAATAAGAATATCAAGAAGATCATTCAGAAAATGGTTGTAACCTACAAAGATTGGCATGAGATGCTACCCTTTTCTCTTCACGGTTATTGCACATCTGTCCGCACTTCAACAGGGGAAACCTTTTTTTCTCTAGTATATGGCATGAAGGCAGCACTCCCATAGAAGTAGAGATCCCATCAATGAGAGTATTGATGGAAGCCAAGCTAACAGAAGCTGAATGGTGTCAAATCCGATACGATGAACTAAATCTAATCGAAGAAAAGAGAATGACGACTTTATGCCATGGTCAGTTATACCAGCAAAGGATGAAGAAAACGTTCGACAAAAAGGTCCGACCCCGTGTCTTCAGAGAAGGAGACCTCATGGTCAAGAAGATACAATCATTTCTTACTTATCTCAGGGGCAAATGGACTCCGAATTACGATGGCTCCTATGTTGTTAAGAAATCCTTCTCAGGTGGTGCCTTAAAACTCGCAATCATGGATGGAGAGGAGTTTACCTACCCCACGAATGTTGATGTAGCCAAGAAATACTTCACCTAAATGAAAAAAAACGTCTTAGTGGATTGAAAACCCGAAAGGGCGGTCTAGGAAAAAATTAGAGACTCAACCAATAATCATCCCGATGGATTGAAAACCTGAAAAGGCAATCCCAACAAAAATTAGGGATTCAAGGCAAGTAACTATATCCAACAAGATTGACTCCTCAATGGTAATGTCATTCGTCGAGAAAACATCAGTCAAGGTCATCTTCGACAGAAGCTCAGAATGTCCAGAATTCAAAGTTGGTGGAAGGATAGAGGTCGTTATGTTTCAATGTAGCCCCTTTTCCTTTAAATTACCATTTTCTAAACTTTGTAATACTCTATGGGATCACGCGTTCGGCTGATTACCATTCTATCAATAAAATTTGAGCCTGTGTGCCTTTTATTTGCAATTCTCATTTATTTTGCTTTACAGAATGACATTTTAATATGACCAACAATTCTTGAAACAAAAAAATGAATTTACTTGTCAAATTTGCTTCTACTTTTAAAACAAAGATGGTAATTTCTTTTTTATTAATGAGCACAAAAAGGAATATTGGTTGCCTCTCCGATAGCGGTCAAAACTCAAAATGCAGAATCAAAATACTCCTTTTGACCAGTACACCCTGAATAAAGGATCAACTACTTCAGATGGGATTTCCCATCTGACATCCCTGGCAGAGTTCTTACCCTTGAAAACCAATTGTTGGTTTTTCATCCCAGTAGGGTCCACCTCTGAAAAACAGAAAACAGATTTCTATCCCTAGCAGGTTTGTGTCTTCGGAAATCGGAATGAATGCAGGAATCCCTATTCTCGAGTAAACGTACAGCTTTCAGAATCTCCAGTGACGCCCCCATCTCCCAGACTGGCTGAGTATCTAGTTGTATTCCTCACCAGTCTGTATTTCGTGTCTGTTTTGTCAACATAAACATATATACATCATGCATAATTGATTCATATTCATGTTCATATTGCATTAATATCACTGTGGTCATACTCATCCCCAAGTGATAAATATCTTCTCTTCAATAGAGTTGTCAGCCTTCCTTTCTACGTCAGAAAGGTCAAAATTCTGGCTTAAGTTCTTTCCTCGTCAGGAAAATGTACCGTCTAAACGATCTCTCTCCAGTGCATTCTTGGATTGAAATCGGTCCTCAACCACTTTGATAACTTGAACCTCTGAAAGGCAAGAAGCCATTTGGATATGCATCTTTGGAACATTACTCTTCACCATTGAAGATAATATTTTGCTTTCCCGGATTAAAGAAAAATCCCCAGAGAAATCCTCTCTACAAAATACTCTTGGCAATACGACGGTTTCTCCCCAAAAATTTTGCTTTCAATGAAGTCATCAACACCTTAAAATTGAATTACATCACAACGCATTTCTCCAAAAATGGTCTCGAAGAGAAGTGTGATGTAACACCACCAAGCAAAGAGCAATCTCTCGAAAGACTTGTTTTCCCCAGTAGGTCGACAAATGGCATCTCCCACTGAGAAGTTTGCATACCTCTGCAGTTCAGACAAATGGTTCTCCCCAGCGAGTCTGACAATCAAATCTTTTTCCATCAAATGGCGTCTCCCCAGTAAAAATCAGTGAGAAGTTTGATGAAGACCGCTACAAATAGCGTTCCTTGTCGAGGAAGGAACTCGACAAGAAGAAACTGAGACCAGTTCCATGGCAGAAGACCAGGATCGAGGAGAGGTTTATTTCAAAAGAAGAAACTGAGACCAATTCCATGGCAGAAGACCAGGATTGAGAGGAGGTTTATTTCAAAAGAAGAAACTGAGACCAGTTCCATGGCAGAAGACCAGGATCGAGGGGAGGTTTATTTCAGAAGAAGAAACTAAGACCAATTCCATGGCAGAAGACCAGGATTGAGGGGAGGTTTATTTTAAAAGAAGAAACTGAGACCAGTTCCATGGCAGAAGACCGGGATCAAGGGGAGGTTTATTTCAGAAGAAGAAACTAATACCAGTTCCGTGGCTGAAGACCAGGATCAAGGGGAAGTTTTACCCTTTTCTAAGTAGCATCGCTTAGCAAAAGAAGATGGATGAGCAAACCGTTACCATTCATAACCACATTCAAAATTTCGGGTATTCCGATATTTAATCCTCTTTTACCTTGAATGTCCGAACGTCTTCGCCATTCACATCTTTAGGTCCAAGAAGATTAAATAGGGGCATCTGTCATACCCTAAAATTTGACCACAAGATTTCCCATCATTGTACAAATCATCACCACAATATGGATGAACTTTCATGCCTCATCAATCCTCTCAAAGATTGTTGAGCATTCACTACAATCAAGAATTAAGGATTTTAAGCCCTCTCAGAGCACTCAGACAAAGGATCAATCAAGAATGGACATGATCCTCAACTTGTCAAGTCTCTCAAACATCTATAAAGGATCAAGAGGTCTCCCACATCAAGAATCAAGCATAAGAGTGCAACATTTTAAATGGATCAAGCCTCAAGATCATCGGTGTCACCAAATTAGGGTTTTTGTCGACTAAGGCCTCCAGAGAGAAACTTTCATCTGGGCATGAGCCAATACTTCAAAACATGATCCAAGAAGCTCAAAGGGACCTCATGTACCCAATCATAGAGTCAAAATAGCTTTAGGGGATGCATTAATAAAAAATCAGGAATTAGGGTTTCTTGACCTAATTCACCCCTAAGTTAACTTTTTAAGCAAGGCATGAGCCAAGACCTCAAGAAGTGTTTTGAAGACCTCCAATGCATCATATTGATCCATTTACAAGATTGGATTGATTCAAAGAACTTGGTTCATAAGCAATACAAGGATTCAAATTCATCTGGACCAATTAGGGCTTCTGATGAAAAAGTCAACTGTACCTTTGACTTTTGACCAAGACATGATCCCAAACCTTGGGATATGATTCAAGACACTCTAAAACACCTATGGAATCCATCCATTAGGATTGAATTAGGTCAAGGACTTGATTTCATAGAGGATCACAAAGTTTGAAAATCATCTGACAAAAAGTCAATTGTGCCAAAAATCAAGTTTGACTTTTTGAATTTCTTAACAAACAAGGCTTCCCTAAGTCAAAAACAATGTTAACTTATGGTTTGGATCATCATCCATCAAGAAAAATCAAGAAAAGTGGGGTTACTTGCAAAAGGGGCAACCATAAGAAACTTGAAATTTCACTAAGTTATAAAAAAAGTGATTTATACCCAACTTTGCAAGACCATAACTTGTGATCCAAGTAACCTTTTTCTTCCATCCAAAGCTCAAATGAAAGCTCTCAATACATACTTCAAGATTGTCAACTACAACAGATTCCAAATCCTCATGGATTTTGAGTTATGGATTGATCAAAATCACAAAAATATGAAAATGGCCATTTTTCCAACACTTAGTGAAATTTTGGACATAATCTGTTTTGCATTTCCACCAACTTTGAGGCCATTTTTTATTATGATCCAAGATGATTCAAGACCCAAGTTAAACATCAAAGTTGAAGTATGTTATTGGGGCTTTCCAAAAAGTACAAGAGCCTCCCATGGTTCAACTTGAGCAAGGAGTTATAAGCCTCCAAAAATGGCATTTTTCACCCTGCCCACACAAAGGCATGAAAACATGACTTGGTTCCCACGATTTCTTGAGCAAATTTTTGACACTTGCATCATTTCATTTCTGTTCAAAATCAACACAAATGATGGAGAACGTGATCACAAAGCCACCAAGTCAAAAATCTTATTCCTTGGCATGTGAAATTCAATGTTGCAATTCAAAAACTTCAATTTTGTTTTAAGGCATTCAAGAGATACATTGAGGTGGCATGGACTGAGTCATTGATCACTTAAGGAGTCAAGCCTTATCCCTGCAACAGAAGACTCATGGCCTACAATATTGACTCAAGTCAATGGCTAGAGGAGACTTTGGCTACATGACAAAGTTCAATTGATAATGGAGTGATTCAGCCTCCAATCAATATTGCTCCCAAAACAAAGTTTCTCTACTATAAATAGAGGTTCTTTATGATCAGTTTAAGTACACCAATGCATAGCAACTCATGCTTTTTTTCCAATAACTCTAAAAAACCAGAATTTGCTTCTCTTACAAGTCACATTCGAATTTTCAAATAGAGAGCAATTCCATCCAAACCAACCATCGTAACACCTCACATATGTCATATACAAGTGATCCATAACCTCAAAACACATCTGGAACATCAGAATCACAAAGTCACCATCCGTTTGCTCAAACATTTTGGCCTATTTGCAGTTGGGGTGCCACAACAAGTTCCAGGTTATTTCAATTCATTCCAAGCTTCCAAACACACTACTTGAGGTCCAAGGAAGCTGTCTAGATCATCACACAACATCTGTAACACCTACAACTGAGGATTCGATTTCCTCTTGCAGAGGTAAGCCTGGCACTCTCAAACTCTATTATCCATGCATCATAAATGTGTTTTCAAGTTACAAACATGTTTCTGCACTTATGTGGAGTGTTTCCCGTCAATGAATTGCTTTGTAGCTATCGTGTATAGGATTTCATAGTGTTCTTACAGAAATTAGGGTTCATGTGTTCATCTTTTGATTTCTCACTCCACACTTAATATGAATGCAATTAATTTATATCACTGAAATCCTTGTTCAAAAATACACAACTTTCGTGTTTACAAAAGTCAAAACCATTACGTATTGAGAGAGATATGTGAGGTTTTGCAAAACGGCCATGGAGGGAGGTCTTGAGGAAGAAGATGACCGTTGGCGCCATATTTTGAAATTTTTGAATTTTTAGGTCATTTTCTTAATTGATTTGAAAAATTAATTTCTCTCTCATTTTTTATCATTTTTTATTGGTTCTTTTTTTTTTAAATTCACAAAAATGTTAAAATATTTTATTCTCCAAAAAATCAAATTTATATTATTTATTTTATATAATTTGTATTTTTGTAAATAATTTCATTTTATTTTTTTTTTAACATTTTAAAATGAAATTTCCACCTCGGTTTTTCAAATTCAAATGAATTCCAAGTTTTCATGTGATTAAACATGATTTTTCAAAATATTTTTCAAAGTTTACAACTTGTTTTTTAATATATTTGATATTTTATATCATTTTTTATTTAATTTCCTTTGAAAATAATATTTTTAAATTAAAATTAGGGTTTTTCTTAATTTTTATTTTTTCAAACTTCATTTGAAACACTTTTTGGGCCTCTAATAGAGTGTAAGACCCATCCCCTTTGTAAATACAAAATTTTGGGCCTCAGTCATTGTATAAGTCCCGATACGATTTTCAAAATAAACTGTGCGATCTCTATTTTTCATCTGGGCATCTCTTTGAGTTGTAAGCCCCATCTCTTATATAAAAATAACTTTTTGGGCCTCTAATAGAGTGTAAGACTCATTCCTTCTTTGTACGTAAATTTTTGGGCCTCGGTCATTGTATAAGTTCCTCAGTGGTTTTTAAAATCACGGCGCGATCGTCACCTTTTCAAATAAATCATTTGGGCCTCTCCATGAGTCTAAGCCCAAATTTTCTTTCTTCACAAACACTTTTTTGCCTCTATTAGAGTGTAAGCCCAACCCTCTCTTTATACAAAAAAAATTTTGGGCCTTTGCTATAGTATAAGCCCCACAACGTCTTTCGGTGTCGCATTACGATCAATGTTTTCAAATAAGTCATTTGGGCCTCTCCTTGAGTATAAGCCCCAATATTTTGTACATAAAACTTTGTTTTTAACAATAAACAACTTCCTTGGGCCTCTCCTTGAGTTGTAATCCCCATACCTATGTTTTCAAAATCATCTGTCTGTTTTTAAATTGGTACTAAGAGGAGCATTATTCCCGATTAAACTGCTCTTAGACCACTTGGGCCTCTCTTTGAGTTATAAACTCCAAATTTTCTTTTCTTTTTAAACGAACTTCTTCTAATTCAAATTCAAATTCAAAGTTTCCTCAAAACTTCCTTCAATTTCTTGAAACCCTAATCAAAGCAAACAGTGGTAGACAATACAACAGATAACAGTATACATAAGTTTTCATTAGACTGTAAGTCCAACATCTTTCTTTTTCAATGCATTTTTGTATATATATATTTGTCAATTCCATTGTCTGTATATACTTGTGCATATCTTGCTTAGAGTTTCCCCAGCAATTAGGTCTACGCTTAGGTCAAACCAGAGGTTACTTTATAACATAGTCAAAACTAGTTCCTCATAGGAAATTCCCTAGACAGTCTGCCTCCTCTTGGGCTTATACAATATGGAACAGAGAAAGGCATTATTCCCGGTGAAACTTTTCTCAAGACTATCAAACTTAGAAATATGTATACAAGAAATTCATTTCCCCAGAGAGGATTAATTCCCGGTGAAACCTCTCTTGAATTTCTTCAAACCTTAGAACTGTTCAACAAAGAAAGGATTAATTCCTGGTGAAACCTTTCTTGAACTTTTCTTAGGCTTTGACCCCCAGGCTTCCTAAAAGCATCCCCAGCCTCCTTTTGGGCTTAGTACAAGGACACACAAGCTTCTTAGAAGTTCCTCAGCTTCCTCTTGGGCTTAGTACAAGGACCCAAAGGCCTCCTAAAGGCATAGGATAGAAATTAGTCATCTCTACTAGTTCAATCCTTATAAGAGTCAAGAATTCCAAAACATTATACCATTCTAAGGTTGATCTTCATCCCTTAAACCCTCAGCCTCCTCTTGGGCATCATACAAAGACCTTCTCCAACCAGAGCCTACCATTTCTTGAGAGACTTGGACAGTGTCAGCCTCCTCTTGGGCTTCATACAAGCAGACTTGGAAAGTCTCATCTCCTCTTTAGATCTCACATAAAGACCCTCAAGTTTCCTAAAAGCATATGAAGAACCCTGATTAGTTTACCAATATACTAATCTCCATCAGAGTTAAGACCCCCAACAAGGTCTGAACTTTCATCTTAAAAATCCCCAACCAGGGTCAATTTACCATCAACTAATCCCCAATAGAATCAGGACCTCATGGCATCTGGTATTTCAACTCTTCCTTGATTCCCAGCAAGAGTAAATCCCTTTGGATTCCCCCATATAATTTGGACCTGCTCCTGGATTTCCATAAATCCTCAGCAAAATATAGCCTCTTCTTAGGCTTTATATAAGAATTTCCTCAGTTAGCCTCAATCTTGGGCTTTGTACAAGACAGATAAAACCCTCCCCAACGGAGTCAGTTTCTTTTAGCTTCAACCTTGGGCTTTGATCAAGGCACACAAAAAATAATATCCCCTCAGATGAGACCATAAGTTCCCTCTGCAGGAGGACATTTCTTCTATACATCACATATCAAAACAAATAATCAAAACCTTTTTCCAGATAATTGCTATAAGTGGCACACTTATTGATTCAAAATCCAAGCTGGAGTCCTTCCTTTATCCTAGTTAATCTTTCATCTAATAGCTGTAAGTGGCAAGCCTCTGTATTCCTAACATCCAAGCCAATGTCCCTCTCTTAGCATGAAAGATTCATAAGGAAAAAGTGGCATTGCTCTACACTGAGTTAAATCTTTCTTCCTTCATGACATCCATTTTATAAAGGAAATTATGGCATTGTTGGATTCACATATCCCAGTTAAAGTAATTTCCCTTATAATCAATTTCTCAACACTTGTGATGAATAGGTGAGGTTTCTCCCTTTAGAGATGACAAATTCTCTCTCAATCACCCCCTTTAGCTTCAATCTTGGGCTTTAAACAAGACTTAAATACTCAAATAGCTTCAATCATGAGTTTTAAATAAGACACCAAATATCTTTCCTCCCATAGAATAGAAGGAACTGCGATTGTTCTGATTTCCCATATCTCTTTACGGGAATACGTAGGCATAAGATTGCGAAATCTTAGCGAGCACGCAAATCAAAAACTCTAGGTCCAATACCTTCCCAAAAACAACGAAAAACCTGAAACCCACAAAAAAATTCTCTCAATTCTCCCAAAGGAGAAACTTTCCCAAGCCACAGCAGATAAACACAAGAAAGCATTTCAAACTAGCAGAAAAACATGCAATAAAAGGTTCCTATGGATTACCATAGATACATTAGGTGTTAATAGCTTCCCTTTGTATAACCAGACCCTGTTCCCTGATCAATTAGCATTTGTTAAAGAAATCACTTGCGTGCAAGGTTAGTTTTAGATATCTTCCCTTTCCTTTCCAGCTTCATAGGATAAATAAGAAATCAGAAAGTAGCACCCAATTCCAACATTATGGTAGGTGGTCGCGTCACCGACAAAAATCGCACGCTACAGGATGGTGTGACAAATTACTAGAAAGAAATATTTATTAGTGCTTTACCTAGGTTATTTGTAGAAAAGATAAAAATTAATATTAAACAAAATTTTAATGGAACAATTCCCTATCAGTCATTAACTATAGGAGAATTATCTTATTATGTAATTGAAACTGGTATACAAATTTGTACAAATTATTAGTTACAAAATAAGATTAAAAATGAAAAGGCTAGTAATATGCGCGAAATGAGATCATTTTGCGAGCAATACGGAGCTACTCCTTTAAGAGCTGTGAGTAACCCTAAGAATAAAAAACATGTTGGTAAAGGAATGAAAAACTTCCATTATCATAAGAAGCAACCTTACAAAGACAATTCAGAATTTTATAAAAAAAACCTTACAAGAAAAATTATGGTAAGAAACCTTACAGAAAACACAATAATAAATCTAAACCTAAAGACAAAGATGTTAAATACTATAAGTGTGATTGTTTTGGCCATTATGCTAATAAATGCAAGGTTCAAGAAAAAATTAATCAACTGAGCAACTTAGACATTTCAGAAGAATTAAAAGAAAACTTAATAACTACTTTAAAAAACATCTTGTTGAACTCAGAGGAAGAAAGCTCTACATCATCTGAAGAATCTTCTTATGAGGAAAATCATCAAATTGATAATGCTGAAAAATCAGATGTTGATTCTGATGAATGTTTTGGCCTAGATTTCCACAATTGTGACAATTGTAACAAAATAATTAATGTTTTAACAAATAATCAAGCTAATATCTTGATAGGAATATTAAACAAAATGGAAAATTCAGAAAGCAAGAATGCTTTCATGAGACAAATTAAAAATATTATATATGAAAATGATATTTGTAAAAAGAATATTCACAAAGTAGAATGTAAAAATGTTATGGATTTATTTAAGAAACCAGTTGAAACACAGTTTATGTTAAATATTTACAAGAAGAAATTAGTAATTAAAAAAATGAAATTAGAACTCTAAAAACCAGGGATGATGAGATAGAAATTAAACTTTTAGAGTTACAAGGAAACACAATTAGCAGCTCATCTAGCTCAACCAAAAATAATGAGGAAACTATTGTTTTGAATAATGAAGATGGCTATATTGACAAAATAGAACAAATCAATATCCCACAAATGGTATAGTAAAATAAATCTCATTGTCAAAGATAAAACTTATTGATTAATTGCTTTGATAGATTTAGGAGCAGATTTAAACTGCATCCAAGAAGGGTTGATCCCAACCCAATGTTATGAAAAAACCAAAGAATCCTTAAGCGGAGCCAGTGATAACAAATTACGAGTTTCTTACAAATTATCAAGTGCTAAAATCTATAAAGATCAAATTCGTTATAGAACCTCTTTTCTTTTAGTAAAAAATATTCATGAGTTGATTATTCTAGGAACCCTTTTTCTGGCTTTACTTTACCCTTTCACTGTCAATAATACTGCTATAACCACTAATGCTTTAGGGTATGAAATTAAATTTGAATTCTTAAAACTGCTTAAGATTAGAGATCTTAACTCTGTCCAGAGTAAAGTTATATCATTTATTAATCAAATTAACAATAAAAGAAAATAAATTGATTTTATTAATAAGGAAATACACTATAAAAAGATAGAAGATCAACTTCAATCTTCAAGTATTCAAGAAAAAAATTAAAGATATACAAAATAAATTTATAAAGGATCTTTGTTCAGAACAACCTAGTGCTTTATGGAAAAGAAAAGTGCACACTATCTCTTTACCCTATGAACCTGACTTTAAGAAAGAAAATATCCCTACTAAAGCCAGACCAACACAAATAAATAAACAACATTTAGATTACTGTAAAAAAAAGAAATAAAAGATTTCCTGGTCAAGGGATTGATTAGGCCTAGTAAGTCTCCTTGGAGTTGCTCCGCTCTTTATGTTATTATTGCTTCTAAGCTAGAAAGAGGAAGTCCTCGGTTAGTACTAAATTACAAACCTTTAAACAAAGCATTACAGTAGATTAGGTATCTCATACCTAATAAAAAGGATTTGATAAACTGATTACATAATAAAAATATATTTTCAAAGTTTGAAATTAAATATGGATATTATCAAATACAATTAAAAGAAGAAGATAAATATAAAACCACTTTTGTGGTGCCCTTTGGTCACTATGAATGGAATGTCAAGCCATTGGGATTAAAAAATGCTCCCTCTAAGTTCCAAAATATTATGAACATCGTATTTAATGACTACTCTCATTTCACCATAGTCTATTTAGATGACATACTAGCATTTTCAGATTCTATAAATCAACATATATGACATATGAACCAATAATTTTATGAGATAATTAAAGAGAATGGGTTAGTCTTATTTGAAAAAAAACTTAAAATATTTCAATCTAAAGTAAGATTTTTGGGTTTTGATATTTCCCAAGGAATGTATACCCCTATTAGTAGGTCTTTGGAATTTATTAATAAATTTCCAGACGAATTAAAAGATAAAACCCAGTTGCAAAGATTCTTAGGTTGTATAAATTATGTGGCCGACTTCATACCCAACTTAAGAACCATATGTATACTATTGTTCAAGAGACTCAGGAAGAATCCTCCTTCTTGGGATGATTCAATGACCATAAGTGTTTTGCAATTAAGGAAAATAGTTAAAAAATTACCTAGTTTAGGAATACTTGATCCTAGAGCCAACCTTAGGCTTTAGGGGAGTCCTAAAACAAATACTTCCAGGCATAGAAAAGGAACAAGTTGTCAGATATTATTTTGGAACTTGGAACCCAACTCAATTAAACTATAGTACTATTAAAAAATAAATTTTATCTATTGTTTTGTGTATTACAAAATTTCAAGATAACTTGTATTCAAAAACATTTTTATTAAAAATAGATTGTAAAGCTGCAGAAAGTGTTTTACAAAAAGATGTTAAAATTTTAGTTTCAAAACATATATTTTCTAGATGGCAAGCATTACTTTCTTGTTTTGATTTTGAAATCGAGCATTTTCAAGGAATTAAAAATTTATTACCTGATTTTCTAACCAGGAAATTTTTACATGGAAAACAAGAGTAAAAAATCAGTTGACCCCAAAGATGATTATGGTCTTCCCATTAAAAATAAAAAAGACAAATAAATAATTTTAGGTTCTCCATCTTTTATTTCCAAAGTTACCTCTCCTATTACTGCTACTCCCCTGACAACTATTAACTTATTAAGCCAACTCTATTAACTTCATTAACTTTTACCTCTCAACTTACCAGCCCATTATCTATTCAGAAAGCTCACTCCTCTAAATTAGCCTACTATACTCCTCCCTTCTTACCAAAATCGACCTTTATAACCAAAGATTTGTCTATACCAATATTACCTTTAGAAACACTTTACTGTCCCCCAAATTCATCATTATTACAAAACATTTCAAGAATTTTTCCCCCGGGGGTTTTCTTCATTCCTAAAGACCAAACCAAGACCAGAAAATTCTACGAATTTATATTGGTAGATTCTGAGTCTATTACTCTTATCCATCAGACAGATCAAAATGATAAATCTAAAATTAAATTCTCTAAATTCAAAATTAATAAGGTATTATCTCCTTCCGATTGGAAACAACCTCCATTAGAATTAAAATATTTTTCTAGAACCTTTACTTCATAATACTATTATTACTTTGATTACATGGATGCTTGGTTTAATTTTTTGTCTGTTGAACCTTTCAACCACACCTGGTATATCTGGTTCAGCAAGGATATTTCACTTAGCTTCCCTAATTGGTTTATCCAGTAGTTCAGAGTTGTTGGGCCAATTTTAGAAATATTTCCTGATTATGCCTCAAAGGCATTTAAAAATTTTAGAAATATTTTCCTGATAAGATTATGAAGATTTCTCTTGTCAGCATATTTTGAAGATAAAATCAATTATGGTGAAGATAAGAAGTTAAAGACAACAGAGGCCCCCTTTGCTGGCTTCAATTATCTTCCACTCAGAATTACTTTTGAATTATTGACTATACTTTATTAAAGTTTTTTGTTTTATTTCAATTATTCAGACCATGTGGGTCATTACCTTTTATAAAGTTTATGCTTAGTTTATTTTTGTTTCAAGTCCGTGTAGATCCTTTCCTATAAAAGGATCATTTGTGTGTTGCGAAAGGCATTCGAGTTTTCAATCTTAGAACTTGGAATTCTTGATATGCCATCCTTTGTAAGTATTTTTCATAAATAAAAGCATATTTTTTAATTATTTCAACATGGCTTCGGCATATTATTTTACTCTTATAATTATTTTTACCAATATTATCTTTATTTTTAATAATAATTCCACCAGTATATTTACCTTTATTATGTTTATCATTAATATATTATCATTATTATTAGCAAAGCCCCTACCGCTTTGGGGTGTGTGTGTGTGTGTGTGTGTGTGTGTGTGTGATTACCTTTTATAAAGTTTATGCTTAGTTTATTTTTGTTTCAAGTCCGTGTAGATCCTTACCTATAAAAAGATCATTTGTATGCTGTGAAAGGCATTCGAGTTTTCAATCTTAGAACTTGGAATTCTTGATTTGCCATCCTTTGTAAGTATATTTCATAAATAAAAGCATATCTTTTAATTATTTCAACATGTCTCCGACATATTATTTTACTCTTATAATTATTTTTACCAATATTATCTTTATCTTTAATAATAATTCCACCAGTATGTTTACCTTTATTATGTTTATCATTAATATATATATATATATATATATATATATATATATATATATATAGGGGGCATATCTAGTGAGAATGGGTAAGTTATATGAGAATGTGAAAATGAATAAGAACCATCATATTTAAAAAGGAAAGGTTGAGATTAAATCGTGATTTTCACTAAATCGTGTGTCATTAAGAGGAAAGAGAAATCATTAATCAAATTTTAAAAATATCTTTTAATCTCAATCTTTCCTTTTAAAATCTGATGGTTCTTATTCATTCTCACATTCTCATATAACTTACCCATTCTCAATGGATATGCCCCTCTGTGTGTGTGTGTGTGTGTGTGTGTGTGTGTGTGTGTGTGTTTGTCTTAAAGGCCCTTCGATGTCACAACTTTATTTAGGATATCATTATCAATTATTTCTTTAAAATATTTCTAGTTAAAAAAGCTAATATTAACTTAGCTTTTAAATAAATAATAATTAGAATAAATAAATGAGATTAAGAATATATATATATATATATATATATATATATATATATATATATATATAATATATATATATAATATATATATATATATCCTGTATTTCATGATTTTGGTTTCTCTCTCTCTCTCTCTCTCTCTCTCTCTCTCTCTCTCTCTCTCTCTCTCTCTCTCTCTCTCTCTCTCTCTCTCTCTCTCTCTCTCTCTCACACACATAGATTATGATTTCACTTATATATGTTGATGAAAGGTTAATATCAACACGGGATGCAAATCAACTATGTCATACTATATATTTACTTAACTTGGCAAATAACTTAACTTAAAATTAATTAAGAAAATGACTATGAATTTTCAAAAAAAAATTAAATTTTCCTAAGTAGATTTGAAGTGCAGGATTAGATACATAATAATATTGTATATGTGTTGAAAAGTATTTTAGGTGGATGTTTTATCGTATCCGCAGGGATTGTTCAGATATCTAGATGCTTGCCGTTCAATAGTCTAACATTCTAAGCAAAGGGTTTTCAAAGAGTTCTCGTTGAGTAATATATGTTTTTGTAGCAAAGAGTAAATTAGGGAAAAGATGTTTTGTTTTAAGAAAAGCATGCCAAGATTAGATTTTGTTAACCCTTTTCATACATATCCGATTAATCAAGCATGTGAACCTAGTTTAGATCAATACAATCGCGTATCCTCACGAATCCGTTTATTTATAAAGCTCCTTCGTGGGTATTATTGTTTAAATTGTTAGATGATTTCTCGAACCAACAATCGAAACAATAAACATTAAGAACGATACAAAGCAAATATTAAATCCCAAATCTATATCTAGAGTTTATTTGTTAATAGATGAAGAAATTAGATCAAGATTTGGAAAATCTATGTCTAGAGTGATTCAACCATAAATACAACATTAAAAGCAAATATCTTCATCAACTATTGATCATCAACCTTGTTCACATACAAAAGATCAAAAGAAATACATACAAGCAAGGTTAACTACCTCTAATCTTGACACAAAAGTGATTAGCTACCCATAACCATGGTAGCTTGCTTTACAAGTTTTGGAAGGAGATGAATGAGCATCCACTGCGAAGAATTGAACTCGGATGCGAATCTAGCTTCTATTTGTAAAATATCACCTTTTGGTGAAGAAATATGAGAAAATGAAGTTGTGGTGTGTAAAGATGGGTTATGATCCCCAAAAATAGTGAAAAGTACTTATATAGTACTTTTAGAATATGTCACGTTCGCACTGCGAACTGCTTCTTCGCCCAGCAAACACCAATTTAGGTACCTGAAGTGCCTCTGAAGAGTTAAACCGCCCCTGAGACATATCTGAAGTTCGCTGTGCGAGAAATTCTTCGCACTGTGAACTACCTCGCTTACAAGTTCACACATCGAACTTATGGTCCTTTAGCTACTGCCTCAAGTCTAGAATGGTTCGCTGGCTCTTCGATGACACTTCGCCATAGCGAATACTCGTTGCTTGTTCGCCCAACGAACTTACTTCCCTTTAGTTACTGCCTCTCAATTGAGAGGATTCGTTGGGACTTCGCCAAATGTTCGCAAAGCGAACATTCGCTGGCACTCCTCGCTGGCTGTTTGCACAACGAACATTCTGATATTCTTCTCTTCATTTGGCTTCCTTGTCCAATTTCTTATGTCTCACACTTTGATGCTTTCATTCCTAATTTTTGCACAATAACACACAAATCAAATCAACCAAAGGTATTTTCATAAAATTAAAGAATAACATGTACCATGGAATAAATCCAACAAAACAACACAAAAGAGTTGAAAAATGCCAATAAATAATTATCAATTTAAAGCAAGTTTGGCATCTAAAAAACTCTCCCCAACTAGATCTTTGCTTGTCCTCAAGCAAAGTATGCCTCTCATTGAAAACAAGAGGATTTGTTCAAGCATTTAATTCAACCAAGAATGGATTTATGGCTCAAATAAACAAACAAATGCACACAAGCAATGATTACAACTTCCTAGAATCGAACAATGCAAAAGAATTTAGTTCTTAAACAAATATCATACAATGCTTCAAGTAACAACTAAATTATCATGCTTGAATCACTCTAACACTCCTCTTTGAATTAGAATGGAAGAAATAAACGCGTTTGTAACCGCGGGGTAATTTCACTCACCTGACATATGATGCAAATACAAACCAATTAATACATCATATAAACAATCAATAAAGAAATTATGGAAGCAAGAAGATCACTAAGGTCTTTAAAGGTTGTAGCTTGGTTAGGTTCACAACAAAGGGACATTTATAAGGCCATGGATTCAAAGTAGTCAATGCAAAAGAAACATTCAGTACACAAGGCTATGTACACATTACAACTCCATCCAACACTTTCTTTTCTCTAATGCTCTACCTTCCAACACCTTTTTGCACATTATTTCTCATTCTCTATTTTTTTCTCATTCAAACAAGCACGCTTTTTCTTTTTCTTATTCACCATTCATATTCACAATTTTCTTTTTCAATGCTTGTTTGAATTTTTTTCAAATTTTTGAGTAACCTACCTCTTTCTTTTCACTCTCCCCAACTTGCTTTTTACCCAACCCTCAAGTGAATGTTCCTTGCTTTTAGGCAAGGAAATCAATTTAAAAAATCGTTTAAAGGTTCAATGATTTTTTTTAGAATCCCACAAAATTCAATGATGAAGTATCTTTCAATAAATGTACAAATACCAAGTTCATCACTAAACTAGGATCTAAACTATTAAGCTCAAAGGGGTTAGCAAATTCTCACTACTCACGGGTAAGTTACTTTTGGATATGGTTGTGCTCATTATCAACAAATACCTTGATCATATATAATGCTTCCACAAAATCAAAATAATCACAAGATAAAGCATGAATCAAATGTACTCAACAAAATTTATCAGTCATCCTATGTATTTAGTAAATAATGGAGGTTTCTCACAATTTGTGGCTTTTGGACCTAAGTGATACAAGCATTCAAACAAAGTTGCAACAAGAAACAAAATTACATTCGCACAAAGAAAAGAAATTCTTAAACATTCTAGCATCCTAGGAAGAGGTAACCATGTATCTTGCCAACATTTACATGATCAAATACTATCATCACCATCCAAACTTGGGAGAATCTTCATTGGATACTTTTAGCAAACTGTCTTTATGTGTGTGACCCTGTAGGATTTCACGACGTTGGTAATTATATTAAATCATGCATTTAACATAATAAACAGTGAGTGGTATCTAGCAACACATCACTGCTACCCAAGTCACGAAATTGTCATGTGATCTAACAAAACCTTTTGTGATAGTGCTTGCTTGTACAATTACCCTTTTGCCCTTATGTCTATATTGAACACAAGGCATATACCGTGTCATCCTTGTTCAGTTCAAAATTGGGCCCTTAGACATTTATCCTATTATGCGGGATGGGAAAATTCCATCTAGGTCACTCATGTCCCTCAACATGCTTTATGAAGTACCCATCAACTGTCTTTATAGTCATCCAATTACGGTCAATGTTTGATCAACAATAAAGTACTTGACTTTACATCTAGGGTCCATAGTGGTTTCAGGTTGAAGGGTGGTATACACCACTATCACCATGAGAGTAACTTATGACACTTTGCATAACATTATATGTAGTACTCTCATAGTGGGTCAATCTAGTATAAATATTACTCCTAATATTCATACCTATGTTAAGACTTGATAACTCCTTATCCATGATCCATGAGATGTGATCATCAGTCTATCTACATAATAGTCTTAATGCTTTAAGGTTATCTCATTTCACATTAAAGCTCGACTACATATACTTTAAGAATAGTGTCCTCCTTATATTTAATGGAATCTCATGATTAAGTCACACTTAATATTTCATTAAACGAACTAGCTATTCTAGGGACTTTATCACTTTGGAAAAATAAACATAATAAAGAAATTCCTTTTATTACTAATAAATAATTCGATACAAGTACCGAAAGTATTGGCCTCTAGGGCTTACACCAATAATCTCCCACTAGCACTAGAGCCAATCATGCATATCCCTAATACCCATAGATCTAGTATGGCCATCATGCTTCTGCTGGGCAAGAGGCTTTGTTAGTGGGTCAACAATGTTGTCAAGTATAGTTACTCTGCATATCTTCACATTTCCCCGATCTATTATCTCTCGAATGAGATGATAACGCCTAAGTATGTGTTTGGATCGTTGGTGAGGTCTAGGCTCCTTAGCTTGTACGATGGCACCATTGTTATCACAATAGAGATCAATGGGATCCACAATGCTAAGGACTATGCCAAGTTCACTAATGAACTTTTTGATCTAAACATCTTCCTTTGCTGCATTTGAGGCAGCAATGTACTCGGCCTCGGTTGTAGAATCAGCAACTGTTTCTTGCTTTGAACTTTTCTAGCTCACAGCCCCACCATTTAGGCAGAACACATAACCAAATTGTGATTTAAAGTCATCCTTATCTTTCTGGAAGCTAGAATCGGTGTATCCAATTACCGCGAGCTCTTCCTGACCTCCATATATCAAGAATGAATCCTTAGTCCTTCTCAAGTACTTGAGGATATTCTTGACAGCTACCCAATGAGCATCACCGAGATCAGATTGGTACCTACTCGTTGCACTTAAAGCATACGAGACATCTCGTTAAGTACATAACATGGCATACATGATAGATCCTATTGCAGATGCATATGGAATATTATTCATTCGATCCCTTTCTTCCTTAGTTGAAGGAGATTGTGTTTTTGATAGTCACAGGCCATGTTGCATAGGTATGAATCCTTCCTTGGAATCATGTATATTAAAGCGTCTCAACATATTGTATATGTATGTACTCTAACTTAGGCCAAGTAATTTTTGTGATCTATCTCTATAGATCCTGATTCCTAATAAATAGGTTGTTTCACCAAGGTCCTTCATAGAAAAGCATTTCCCTAACCAAGTTTTTACTTGTTGCAAGGTAGGGACATTGTTTCCTATGATTAATATGTCATCTATATATAATACCAGGAAGACGATCATGCTCCCACTAACCTTCTTGTAGACACAAGGCTCAACTTCATTCTTCATGAATCCATATTGTTTTACGGTTTCATCAAAATGAAGATTCCATCTTCTGGAAGCTTGCTTCAATCCATAGATTGATCGCTGTAACTTGCATATCTTTTGGGCTTCTTCTGGTATGTTAAATCCTTCAGGTTGTGTCATGTACACATCCTCAAAAAGATTCCCATTAAGGAAAGCAGTCTTGACATCCATCTGCCATATTTCATAATTATGATATGCAGCGATAGCAAGTAAAATTCGAACAGATTTAAGCATTGCAACTGGTGAAAAGGTTTCATCATAGTCTACACCATGAATTTGTTTATAACATTTAGCAACCAGTCTTGCCTTATAGGTATGTACCTTACCATCTATGTCAGTCTTCTTTTTGAAGACCCACTTGCATCCTATAGAATTAACTCCTATAGGAGGCTCTACCAAGGTTCAAACCTGGTTTGTGTACATGGAATCCATTTCAGATTTCATGGCTTCTATCCACTTCTCAAACTCAGGACCAGTTATGGCCTCTTGATAGGTTACAGGCTCATCTTGATCCATGAGTAATACATCACCTTGATCAGTTATGAGGTATCCATATTTCTCTAGTTGGTGACGTATCCTGCTCGATCTACGCTGGTATTGTTCTACTTAAGCAGGTTGTTATTCCATAACTACTTGTGGTTCCTCCTCTAATTCCTCCATAGGTGTATCAATGCTTTGTGATTCTTGAATTTCTTCAAGCTCTACTTTCCTCCCACTGATTCCTTTGGGCATAAAGTCCCTTTCCGAGAAAACTCCAGTTCGAGCGACAAAAACTTTGCCCTTAGAAGGATTGTAGAAGTCATACCCTCTTGTTTCTTTAGGATACCCCACAAATAAGCATTTTTCTGATTTGGACTCAAGCTTAGTTGAAATTTGTCATTTCATATAAACTTCACAACCCCAAATCTTCATGTAAGACATATATGGTTTCTTACCACTCCATATTTCATATGGTGTCTTTTCAACCTTTTTGGATGGAACACGGTTAAGTGTGTAGGCTGTTGTCAGTAGTGCATGTCCCCAAAAGGAGTTTGGAATATCGGCGTGACTCATCATGGATCGGACCATGTCTAACAAGGTTCGATTTCTTCTCTCAGATACACCATTCCATTGTGATGTTCCAGGAGGAGTGAGTTGGGATATAATCCCACACTCTTTTTGATGGTCATCAAACTCTAGGATTAAATATTCACTGCCTCGATCTGGCCGAAGAGTTTTAATATTCTTACCTAGTTGGTTTTGTACTTCATTCTTGAACTCCTTGAACTTTTCAAAGGATTCAAATTTGTGTTTCATTAAATAGACATAACCATATCTACTGAAATCATTAGTAAATGTGATGAAGTATTGAAAACCTCCTCTGGCTGGTATGTCCAATGGTTCATATACATCAGTATGTATGAGGGCCAAAAGATCATTAGCCCTTTCACCTTTTCCTGTGAATGGGGACTTTGTCTTCTTTCCAATTAAACAAGATCTGCATGTATCATATGATTCATAATCAAAAGAGTCCAATAGTCCATCTTTATGGAGTTTGGAGATGCGTCTCTCATTTATATGGCCTAAGCGGAAATGCCAAAGGTAACTTGGATTTAACTCGTTAGGTTTCATCCTTTTAGTATTAATGTTATAAATTGGCATTTCAAGATCAAGGACATACAATCCATTGTTCATTTGTGCAGTAGCATAGAATATATCATTCAAATAAATAGAGCAACAATTATTCTTTATTATAAATGAAATACCCAACTTGTCCAAATAAGAAACGAAAATAATATTCCGGCTAATTGCAGGTACATCGTAACAGTTCTCTAACTGAATTATTAAACCACTAGGTAAAGTCAATACATAAGTTCCTACAGCTAGCAACAACCTTTGCTCCATTGCCAACTCGTAGGTCAACTTCACCTTTTGCCAAAACTCTACTCCATTTTAGCCCCTACACATTGGTACAAATGTGAGAATCATATCCAGTATCTAATACCTATGATGCAGAAGTAGATATATTTATTTCTATAACAAAAATACCTGAAGTCGAAGTCTCCACTCCATTCTTCTTATCTTCCACGTACTTTGGGCAGTTTCTCTTCCAGTGTCTGGTCTTACCGCAATAGAAGCAAGTGCCCTCCTTTGTTATACCTCCACTAGGCTTCAAAGCAGGGGCAGTATGTTTGGGTTTGGAAACTTCCTTGCCTTTCCATTTCCCATCCTGCTTGGTGGGCCTTTTGTTCTGTTTCTTTCCATTACTGGCCATCAGAATGGATTTCCCTTTTGACTTCAGATTTTGCTCAGCAGTTCTTAACATGCCTAGCAATTCAGGAAGATTTTTGTCCATATCATTCATGTTGAAATTAAGGACAAATTGACTGAAGCTTTCCGACAACGATTGCAGGATCAAATCAGTCGCAAACTTCTTTTTGAGGGGAAATCCCAATCTTTCAAGGTTCTCCACATACCCAATCATCTTGAGCACATGGGGACCTACAGGGGCTCCCTCGGATAGCTTGGCATGAAAAAGGGCTTTTGAAATTTCAAACCTCTCATGCCTTGCCTGCTCTTGATAGAGCATCTTCAGGTGTTCGATCATATCGAACGCTGCCATGTTTTCATGTTGCTTTTGCAATTCAGAATTCATGGTAGCCAGCATGAGGCAAGCAGTTTCATTGGCATCATCGACGTGCTTATTATAAGCATCTCTTTCAGCCTTAGGAGTAGAACTAGGAGGCTCCTCCTCAAGAACAAGTGTCTCTAAGACATACAGCTTTTTGTCATGTTTGAGGACAATCCTCAGATTTCGGTGCCAATCCGGAAAATTTGTCCCAGACAAGTTTTCCTTATCAAGGATTGATCGCAAAATATTGTTAGATGTGTTTATTGTCATGGTAATCTACAAAATAGAATGTAAAAATATAAGTATCATTAAAACAACATATTCAATTAGGCTTTTAATTAAATATGCTCCCACTATTTTACTCAAACCAAATGACCCTCACTATTTGATTCGAAAAATCTCGTTGGAAGATTTTCTAGTGGATCGAGATCCATATTTCACTTTGTTTTAAGTCAGCGTTAGGCGATTACACAAAACTAAGCTATTTAGGTAGAAACTCCTTCCAACTGTATCCAATATAATTCTCGAATATTTCAGTTGGGTGAATTACACCTTATTCTAATCAATCATATGGATTATTCCCAACTCTTGCTTCTAAACATATATAATCTTATTATATTTTGTTTAGTTAAGTTTGACCCATTGTTTTAGAAATTGGATATTACATTTATCCCATCACATCTTACTAATATAGAACATGCACCTCGCGTTAGGCAAAACCTACATTATTCGATACTAGTCTTGATGAGTTCTAAAACTTGGAAAGCATAAACTTAATATTCAATTTGAGGGAATTTTCATTAGTTTGATCTCACCGGCTTATTTATCATATAAATCGTCTCTCACATGCATCAACATACATACAAAATGAAACAGTTATGTCACATATCACAATTGTTCTCCCAAGCCAATGAGAGAACCTAAGCTAAACTTAATAACGATCTACACTTCTCCAAGCAAGATCTCCAAGGTTGTCCTCCTTTGATCTTGTAGTCTTTCTTTTTCTTCATAACATTACATTACATTAAAGAATACTCATTTTTACATACGAGGGAGTGAGATGAGAAAAGAAGTTACATCAAGAGATTAAAAGAGAGGCACGACACGCGGGCCGTATTTTAAAATCCCAAAACAAAATAATGGAAAACTAAGGCCATAACTGATCACCACAAGAGAAAAATAATAAACAAACTTTTATTATTATTAATTTAAATCCTGTTAATTAAATGAATCAAATTAAATTTTGGCGAATGATCACACTACGCAGACGGGGGTTCCGCTGCCCGATCAGCGGACGGGGGTTCCACTGCCCGATCAGCGGATGGGGTTCCATAAAATCGATGTTGTTTTTCACATCAACACTTGATACTTTCCATAAAATTAAAGCACAACTTTTGTGCCATCACAACCCTAATCGCAGACCTTTTAGACAACACATCCCTTGTGCCGTCATGAACCCTAATGCAACAATTCCATATCGTCAAAACTCCATGATCAATAATTCAGTATGATTGATCCATATGCCACTACTTCACCATACTAAAGTCGGATTCCAAAGAAAATGAACACGGATCGCTCAAAGGAATAATGATCATTACGTGATTTAAATGAATGAAATAGAAACAGTATATTCAATATACCATCTTTGCATCAGAGTTAATTATATCACATATAAAATTTGATCGAACATATTTGTTTAACTTAAGGACGATCGATATATCGCTGCTTCACCATACTATTGTCGGATTCCGAAGCATAGTCAATATCGATCATCCAAATCGTACACATCCTCATGCCAAAATTCAATTTCTCGATTTAATTTAATTTGTTATGTGTTTTAATCGAATTAAAACAAAAAATAGAAAATAAACACTTATCTGATGCATGGTTTCATAAGTGGCTCTGATACCACTGAAGGGAAATCGCGATTCAAAATGTAGAAGAAATTAAAATTTCCCTTTAGTGATCCTTACGAAAGATCATGATCGGTGATAGAATGGTTACCTCTTGTGGTGATGAAACCTTTAATTCTGAATCGAAGGAATGATCACGAGCGATGTATGATGAACAACGCCTCTACTTAGTCCACACAAACAGCTTCCTTTAGTCTCAGTGCTAGCTGCTACGGTTGAAGGCTTTGAGTGAGGGATAGAGAGAAGGAAAATATGGTTAGGGTTTCACAACTGAATTTTCATCAAATGTTTATGCTTCTGCATAAGGGTTATATTTATAGAACCACTTGTGTGGGCTGTAAACTAAAAAGCCCACTTAAGTGCACGCACACCATATCTTATGATGTACCATATATCACTTAAGCACGCGGTACCTTACCACAATGGGTATTCCACTTAAGTGCACCGTACCTTACGGTGTTACATATTTACTTAAGTACACTGTACCTTATGGTGTGCCTTATTTACTCTACCTCTTATCAAAATGTCCTTATGTGTGTGACCCTGTAGGATTTCGCGACATTGGTAATTATATTAAATCATGTATTTAACATAATAAACAGTGAGCGGTATCTAGCAACACATCACTGCTACCCAAGTCACGAAATTGTCATGATATCTGACAAAACCTTTTGTGATAGTGCTTACATGTACAATTACCCTTTTGCCCTTATGTCTATATTGAACACAAGGCATATACCGTGTCATCCTTGTTCAGTTCAATATTGGGCCCTTAGACATTTATTCTGTTATGCAAGATGGGTAAATTCCATCTAGGTCACTCATGTCCCTCAACATGCTTTATGAAATACCCATCAGCTGTCTTTATAGTCATCCAATTAAGGGCAATGTTTGATCAGCAATAAAGTGCTTGACTCTGCATCTAGGGTCCATAGTGGTTTCAGGTCGAAGCGAGGTATACACCACTATCACCATGAGAGTAACTTATGACACTTTGCATAAAATTCTATGTAGTACTCTCATAGTGGGTCAATCCAGTATAAATATTAATCCTAATATTCATACATATGTTAAGACTTGATAACTCCTTATCCATGATCCATGAGATGTGATCATCAGTCTATCTACATAATAGTCTTAATGCTTTGAAGTTATCACATTTCACATTAAAGCTCGACTACAGATACTTTAAGAATAATGTCCTTATGTTTAATGGAATCTCATGATTAAGCCACACTTAATATTTTATTAAACGAACTAGCTATTCTAGGGACTTTATCACTTTGGAAAAATAAACATAATAAAGAAATTCCTTTTATTATTAATAAATAATTCGATACAAGTACCAAAAGTATTGGCCTATAGGGCTTACACCAACACTAATGCTAACAAAAAACTTCACTTTGTAGAACCAAAGGAAGTCGCCTAAGATCATGCTCAAAACATGTCCTCATCTGACTCAGTCTTCTCCTCTATATCAACCTCCTCTCTAGAACCAGAAACCTCCTCAGAACCAGCTTCAGAACCAGCCTCTACATCATTTACAGCCTCCTCAGCGTCCTCAGGATCAGCTACACCTGCCCCCTCTCTAAAATGTGGCCTGGCCTCAAGCCAAGCAGCATAAACTAGGAACTTCTCCCTAGTCATCATAAAACACTCCACAGAGGGCTCCATGCACTAAAACTGCAATACCTGTATAGAATCATGGATATCAATCATGGCACGTTGAGTTGCTGCCATCTATTCCGAGTTGTAGTTACATATCTCCCTCTGAAATGGGTCAAAGCCCTGGGAGCCTGCAACTCCAGAACCGAAAGCACCACCAGCATCATCACCAGAAGTAGAGGTATGTGATCCGCTGTCGCGCACGGATCAAAAACGAGTATTTTTGAAAACAGTAGTAACGGTAATGACAACTCGAGTATCGTTCTCACAAGGACTCTTGTATGATTCAACCAACTAAAGAAAAGGTTTAGTGGGGAATTTTGGTTTTGATATAGAAAAATAATGAGAAAATAAGTGATTATAAAAAAAGTGATTAAAATAAGTGATTATCAATTAAGCTAAAACAGCTAATCCTACTGATTCAGATTCTGACTTATCATCGGTTACTATAACATCAATCCCTAAGCGGATTTGATCCTATTCGATTATGAGATCAATTAGACAAGCAGTTATCAAAATCATACGAATTATGTTCCTGTTTAACGAATTAAGTAAACAGTTAAGAATATGACGGGTTGACGAATTAAGTAAACGATAACACGCAATTAAATTTAGGAACATGCATACAATCAAATTTAATCAATTATATCCTATGAACACAATCGAATTAAGCAAACGATTGCAACCAAATTAAGCAAATGACTTCATAGAAAATAATTGAACAGAAATTGAATTAAATTGATATTAGAATAACCTCAAAGCGATGGAACCAGTAAGCAACAAGATTTGCCTTCGGGAATTATTTCCCCATTACAATCGAAAAAAGCAAAGTAAAATCATGAAAAGAAGGTTATGAACAATAGTACGGCTGCTACTAGATATATGGAAGCATAACAAAATCTGGGTCTAACCCAACTGGGTCGAAAAAACCAAAAAAACCCGGCCCAAAACTAAATAATCCTAAAGGAAGAATTCAGGTCCTAACTTCAACGGATTATTTTACTTTATTTAAATCCGAATCAGCTCTTTTGTTAAACATGAAACTTGTAGCTCTCTGTCTTAGCTTTCCAATGACTAGTATAACACATAAATCTGATTCTCGTAGCTCCAGTTATGATTCGAACAGTAGACATGTATCAAATAACTGCTAAAGCTGAAAATAAGCTGCGAAAACAGATTAACATCAAACAAAGACTTAATTATAAAAACATAATAAAACACTAAAATAAGCGAAACAAACTAAGGAAATGCCTAAGTACAAACATAAGAGAATATACATTAAAATTCACTGATCAAATTCCCCCACACTTGAACTTTTGCACTCCGAGCAAAATATTATCAAGACTCGTGAAAAACAATTGCATTCGGATACTCATTCTAGGCTACAAACTCTTCTTTGGTCAAGATTACATCGATAGGTACTAATTTTGCACACTAAGGATATCGTAAGAACACAAGTCCACAATTGTGCGGTCATAAACCTCCCACCTATACAAACCAATCCGAATTATGTTATTATGCTTAAACCTAACTTACTCATCCTCCTTTTTGCTCTCTTTCATTCTAATGCAATCACATTAAGCTCGTTATCTATTCACACACATGGTAAATAAGCTTGTTAGTGACTATGATCCATATCTTGTCAATAATTCAAAATTAACCACTTTAGCAACAACAATATTATTTTCTTTTTTTGAAGGTTTCACAACCGTTAGCCTAAGTGACCGGGTGAGGGTCACCTAACTTAAAAGGCGGATTCCTATTTAGATTTCTTACTAAGCACGGGATCATTCACTTATTTGCATCAGGTTAATTACGTAGTGTGTGATTCTATATGGTGTTGACTGCTAGATAAACTACTTAAGAGATATTAAAGGATACGAACTCAAGGCTATGTTATAACAAGTATTTAAATCGATTTCCATATTCGGGAGACTTAAAGTGTTAAAACGATACCGATTTTATGAATTTTTCCAAAGTCTCCACAATTTAACCTCAAATTAATCTATAGCCTAAAAATTTCAAAAGATGCATTGTTTTTCTAAGTAATTTTTTTTTAAAATTTTTTTCACTTAAAGAAAATAGAACAAAACAAAAAAAACTGAAAGAAAACAAAACAAAGAAATGGTTCCCTCCCCCACAATTAAAACACACATTGTCCTCAATGAAAGAACAAAAATATAAAATAAGAGTGAGAGAAAGGAAAGAACACACCCAATGAGTCAAGGTGGATAAGTGATCACATATGCATCCTTTCCCAAAGAGAGATTTCCTGCAGTCTCCTCTTCCAAAGTGGGGAGTAACTTTGGGTAGCATCCATCAACCTTGAAATTTTTATTAGTGCCTTCGCCTTTTATTCCAGGATCAAAGAGAAATCTTCGATAAGTAAAAGTGTCGAATGGGCACAAGAAAGTGATATTCTTTTCCACAACATCAGAGATCAAAGGATTAAGGGGTTGCACCACTGCTTTTCTTCCATCTTCCATCGAGGTCCATCCAATTTCCTTCTTATGTTTCTTCAAAACCTGTAAAAGCTTATTTTCTTGATCAAAATCAAGGTTAGAAGAAATTATAATAGGTAGCTTTTCATTCCTCTCTAAATAGGCATATTTTAGATTGTCCGGCAGTGGTTTAAGCTCTAAGGGAGGAGTTTGTTCAATGATTGGTGAGGTTGGGGCAGCCGTGATGTCAAGAGTTTTAGCTGCATAAACAACTTCATCTATAACTTCATCTACATGAAAAACATCACCCTGCAAGGCATCATTAATCTCAGCACAAACAGAACAAATGGTAGTGTCAGTACAATGATCTCATGAGTAATTATCATCAAAATCAGATAATGATGGAAAATCATATAACAACTCAGAATAAGCTTCATCAACAATTTCAGAAGGCAACTCTATTTGAAAAATAGAATGCTCTTCCAAGGGTTGTTGGTTTGATCCTTGAGCTTGTTGCATGACATTCATTGAAGTGGTAAGTTGTCCAATTTGTATTTCTGAAGTCTGAAAATTAGAATCTATTTGTTGTTGAAACTTGATATTATTTGTAGCCATTTGGTTGACAAGGTCCTCTAGTGAAGGTTCGGAAGGTGCAGAGCACACAACTTCTAATTCCTTCAGATGCTTATTCAGATCCTCACTTGCAAAACCATTAAAACTTGGCAACAAGTGTGTTAAATCATATTTAAATTCGAAAGGTACAGCAACACCAGGATATTTAATACATAAAGAATTATAATTCACACAAAGTGCAACCAGTTCTCTCAGAGTCATTTGATCATCCATGATATGATTATCACTTTCAACACAAAATCAAACAAAATCACTACAGATTTAAAAAGAATGGAAAATAAGAAAAACAATTAAAATAAAATCTAAACAAATATAAAAATAACGCAAAAAATCTAATTAAATTAAATAAAGATCGTACAATTTTTTTCAGATTTTTTTGAAAATATGAAAATAGAAAATAAATCAAATAAAATAGAAAAACGCAGAATTTGCGATTTTGTGGGTCGAAATCTTTTAGAATTTTATTCTAAATGAGTAATGTTCTTCGATTTTTTTCTGATTTTCTGAAAAAAAATTGGAGAAAATCGAAACAGTAGCTTCCAAACTTACCTGACAGGTTGAAAATTTTAACACTGTGCTACAACCTTGAAAATCAACAAGCAAAACAAAAAACCAAAAAACTCTAACAAAACTCTAAACTAAAATCCTAAAATTGGTTAAAATCTACAACAATCCCCGGCAACGGCGCCAATTTGATCGGCTGTCGCGAACGGATAAAAAACGAGTATTTTTTAAAACAGTAGTAACGGTAACGACAACTCGAGTATCGTTCTCACAAGGATTCTTGTATGATTCAACCAACTAAAGAAAATGTTTAGTGGGGGGTTTTGGTTTTGATTTAGAAAAATAATGAGAAAATAAGTGATTATAAAAAAAAATGATTAAAATAAGTGATTATCAATTAAGCTAAAACGACTAATCCTACTGATTCGGATTCCGACTTATCATCGGTTACTATAACATCAATCCCTAAGCGGATCCGATCCTATTCGATTATGAGATCAATTAGACAAGCGCTTATAAAATTCATATGAATTATGTTCCTGTTTACCGAATTAAGCAAACGGTTAAGAATATGACGGGTTAACGAATTAAGCAAACGATAACACGCAATTAAATTTAGGAACATGCATACAATCGAATTTAATCAATTCTATCCTATGAACACAATCGAATTAAGCAAACGATTGCAATCAAATTAAGCAAATGACTTCATAGAAAAGAATTAAACAAAAATTGAATAAAATTGATATTAGAATAACCTCAAAGCGATGGAACCAGTAAGCAGCAGGATTTGCCTTCAGGAATTAGTTCTCCATTACAATCGAAAAAAGAAAAGTAAAATCGTGAAAAGAAGGTTACGAACAATAGTACGGCTTCTACTAGGTATATGGAAGCATAAAAAAATCTGGTTCTAACCCAACTGGGTCAAAAAAACCAAAAAAACCCGGCCCAAAACTAAATAATCCTAAAGGCAGAATTCGGGTCCTAACTTCAACGGATTATTTGACTTTATTTAATTCCGAATCAGCTCTTTTGTTAAACATGAAACTTGTAGATCTCTATCTTAGCTTTCCAACGACTGGTAGAACTCATAAATCTGATTCTCGTAGCTCCAGTTATGATCCGAACAGTAGACATGTATCAAATAACTGCTAAAGCTGAAAATAAGCTGCGAAAATAGATTGACATCAAACAAAGACTTAATTATAAAAACATAATAAAACACTAAAATAAGCGAAACAAACTAAGGAAATGCCTAAGTACAAACATAAGAGAATATGCATTAAAATGTACTGATCAGTATGTCCTCCTCTCGCTCCCTTTGGCGTACAAAACTTATCCACCTAATTATCATCGATAGCATCCGGGATCGTAACCTGATGACGGGAGGGTACTTTCACCCTCGAATGAACACATCAAACCATGATAAGACATGGAAAGACCAAGGGACAATTTTTTAGCGCCCCTGACCTAAGTCCACTCTCAACAACAGCATGCATCTCATCAGCTATGATTCTAGCAACATCAATCTGCGTGTTAATCAAAATACTGTGAACTAAGAGTGAAACCAGAATGGGCACAATGGAGCTATGCGACTTCGCCTTGATGTTAGACAACACTAAGAGAAGTACCAGCTGAGCTAAAGGTCGCATGTCCTCCCTGTGGTATCTTCTAGAAACCCCAGACGGGTTTAATTCCACCGATTTGCCTTCTAACAATAATGCACTAGAGATGGCCTTTATGTCTTTATTCAGCCTTAAGGCCCTGTGATACTCATCAATCTCATCTTCCCCTAAGGTGAGAGGTTTGCCTAAAACATGATTAATAGTGTCTCGTTTTAATTTTACCTCTCTCTCATACACCATAGGGGTCCAAGAAAACACCTCGTCATCATTTGGAAGAGTATTAGCATAGAACTCCCTTACGAACGCTACGTTAAAACTATCATAAGGTGCAATCAATCTGTCCCACTTATTGGAATGTAGGATTCCCGCTACCGCCTGGTAGGAACCTTGGGGATTGAGATTAAACCGTTTTTCTGGTAAAATTATCCTTTTCTGAAGAGCAACATATCTAGCAGCTGGCTTAGCTCCTTTAAACCTGTCAGTATCATATTGGATTGGCTGCGAATGAGATGTGCTTCCAACCATTCGTTTCTTTGAAGGAGTTGCCTTAGGAGGTGCCATCTGCACATTCACCAAACAAAACCAGAAAGCCAAACACAAGATATATTAGTGAGAAAGCACTACACAATGAATCTGAATCATAATCTCAGCACAACAAAAAATTTAAAATTTCTATCATGTTTGCCAGAAGTTCGCCTAGCGAGATCCAGCGAACTTACGCTCCAGATTCGCTTTGCGAACTCACGGCGAACTCTCAAATTTTGAAATTTGCAGGTTCTGCCTGCTTGAAAGGAAATCGATTTTAGAGCCAATTTTCTACATTCTGACATTTCTAATCATGGTACGCAGTGAGTATCAAGTAACAACACCAACCACACAATTGTTCAAGTTAAAGTTTAAGATTTCACAAGATTTCATTCTATTTCAATTCATCTCTAACCTAAACAACTCAAATTTCAAACTTTTTGTTGAGAACCCACATGAAAAGTAATATAAATCAACAATATAGAACATGCACAGAGTCAGATAACCTAGGAGCAAGTTGTATCATTTTCTCAAACAAACCCTAACAACATGTTGTTAACAAGAACAGGGGAATGAATAAAAACTCAAACCTGAAATGTGCTGAGAGGATTTATTGGGAATAGCATAAAAGTTTGGAACAACTTCACTATGGTTACAATGGAGAAACTTTGTGTGTGGTGTGCTTTATGAGAATTAGAGAGACAAAAGGGACAAGTGAAGGCAAAAAGGGGAATGAGGTAGGTTTACCCCCAAAAAATATGAAAAGTGGGTATTGGGCCTACGCTTCTCAGGCCCACCTAAAATTTCACTTAAGTTATGTGGCAGCAAAACCTGAAATTTTCTCTGTCTCGCTCCATTCGCTTTGCGAACATCCCAGCGAACATTCGCCCCAAGTTCGCCTAGCAAACTCAGGGCTAATGTGACCGATTTTATTTTTAATTTTCTTTTCAACTCATCCTACCACAACACTTTCTAGACTAAATTACACTATCAAAGTAGTAAAATTGAAGGAATACTTACAATGTTGGGGTGCCTCACAACTAGCGCTTTGTTTAACGTCGTTTGAGCTCGACGGTCCAATGCGACCTCACAGATCGCAAAAAGGCATTGTGGCTATATTCCGCTCAAAATCTCCACCAAGATAAATCTTCAACCTCTGACCATTTACAGTCCAACTCTCATTCGACATTGTGTCTTCAATGACAATCGCCCCATAGTGTTTGATCTCCTTAATCCGGAATGGATTGGACCATTTGGATTTCAACTTCCCAGGGAATAGTTTTAATCATGAATTGAACAGTAAGACCAGTTGCCCTTCCTTAAATTATTTGGTTACTATCTTTTGTCATGGTAAGTCTTCACTCGGTCTTTGTACAGCTTGTTGGAGTCACACGCTTGGAGGCGCAATTCCTCCATTTCATGCAATTGTACCTTCCTTTTTTCACCGTTTACAGTTGGATCGAAATTCACAAATTTTAAGGTCCAAAATGCCTTATGTTCTAACTCCACCGGTAAATGACAGTTCTTACCATAGACCATTTTGAAAGGTGTCAGATCAATTAGGGCTTTGAAAGCTTTCCGATAGGCCCACAAAGCATCATCGAGTTTGTTTGGCCAATCTTTTCTAGAAGCCGACACTGTTTTCTCAAGAATCCTCTTAATTTCTCGATTTGATACCTCCGCTTTCCCATTAGCCTACAGATGGTATGGTGTTGGAACTTTGTGCTTTACACCATACTGCTCCAATGTTTTTTCTAGTTGAGTGTTGCAAAAGTGGGATCCTCTGTCACTTATCAACACTCTCGGAGTACCAAATCGAGAAAAAATGTTTTTCTTTAAAAAATTTATCACAGTTTTTCCATCCGCTTTAGCACATGCTATCGCTTCTACCCACTTGGACACGTAGTCCCCTGCGACCAAAATGTATTCATTGGAAAACGATGATGGAAATGGGACGACAAATTCTATGCCCCAACAATCAAACACCTCAACCTCCAGCATGTTTTGTAATGACATTTCATTCTGTTTTAAAATTCCACCACTCCTTTGGCACTTGTCACAACTTTGTGTATGCACATGCGCATATTTGAACAAAGAAGGCCAATGAAAGCCTGATTGGAGGACTTTCATTGCCATTCTTAAACCATTAAAATGCCCTCCATAAGGAGAGTTGTGACAATGCCAAAGTATGTTATTAGCCTCTTCTTTCGACACACACCTTCTCAAAATGTTATCGACACCAAGCTTAAACAAATACGGTTCATCCCATACAAAGTACTTAGCGTCATATAAAACTTCTTTTTCTGGTTATGAGTTAGACCTTCCGGTGTTAATCCGGCGCCTCTGTGATTTTCCATGTCGGCAAACCAAGGTATAACTTGCACCATAAACAACTTTTCATTAGGAAATTCTTCCTTGACCTCTCTTTCATTCTTGGTCACCTTAACATTAGCAAGGCGGGATAAGTGATCCGCCACCAAATTCTCGGATCCTATTTTGTCACGAATTTTTAAATCAAACTTTTGCAACAAAAGGACCCAACGAATTAGCCTTTGTTTAGAATCCGGCTTGGTAAGCAAATACTTAATCGCCGCATGATCCGTGTAAACCACAACCTTAGACCCAATTAAGTATGACTGAAATTTCTCCAATGCATACACTATCGCAAGCAACTCTTTTTCTGTTGTGGCATAGTTTAATTGAGCTTCATTCAAGACCTTGCTTGCGTAGTGTATAGCATGAAAAAATTTTGTTCTTCGTTGACCTAGTATCGCACCCACAGCATAATCACTAGCGTCACACATGAGTTCAAAATCAATTTTCCAATTTGGCGCAATGATTATGGGTACGGTAGTCAAACTTTGTTTTAAAGAATTAAAAGCTATCACGCAAGACTCGTCAAATTCAAAATACTTATCTTTGTTGAGAAAATTGCTCAAAGGCTTTGCGATTTTGCGAAATCTTTGATGAATTTATGATAAAATCCCGCATGACCAAGGAAGCTCCTTATACCCTTCACATTCAATGGTGGTGGAAATTTTTCAATGACGTCCACCTTGGCTTAATCAACTTCAAGGCCCTTTGAAGAAACTTTGTGGCCAACACAATTCCTTTGGTTACCATGAAATTGCATTTTTCCCAATTAAGAACCAAGTTGGTTTTCACACATCTCTTCAATACCACATCCAAGTTTTTCAAGAAAAGATCAAACGATAGTCCAAAAACCGAGAAGTCGTCCATAAAAACCTCAATTGACTTTTCAATCAAGTCCGAAAATATTGCTTGCATACACCGTTGAAAAGTGGCCGGTGCATTACATAACCCAAAAGACGTCCTCTTATAAGCGAAGATTCCAAAAAGGCAAGTGAAAGCAGTTTTCTCATGGTCCTCTGGGCTCACAATAATTTGATTGTAACCCGAATAACCATCCAAAAAACAATTGAATTCTTGACCGTAAAGTCTCTCGAGAATTTGATCCATGAGCGGAAGAGGGAAATGGTCTTTCCTCGTAGCTTGATTTAGCCTACGGTAATCAATGCACATTCTCCATCCGATCATGGTTCTTGTAGGGATTAACTCATTCTTCTCATTTCGGATTACCGTCATCCCTCCTTTCTTCGGTACCACTTGCACCGGGCTAACCCATGGACTATCGAAAATCGGGTAGATCATTCCGGCATCCAACATTTTCACCACTTCCTTCCTAACCACTTCTTTCATGGTAGGATTCAAGCGATGTTGAGGTTGGGCTACCGGTTTGAAATCGCATTCCATGAGTATCCGATGCATACAATAGGAAGGACTTATTCCTTTTAAATTATAAAGAGTCCACCCCATAGCATCCTGATTCTTTTTCAACACACAAATCAATTTGTCCTCCTCTTTTTTGGTTAGCTCCTTGCTTATAATCACCTGTTTATGTCTTTCATCATCAAGAAACACATATTTAAGATGAGAGGGCAACAACTTCAATTCAAGCTTGATTTCTTCATTATTTTCCTTTTTCAAAATTTCCACCATTTCTTTCAAGGGAGGAATCTCATCCAATTCTTCAAGCTCTTGCAAACACTTTTCAATTTCTTTTTCTTCATTCTCATTGACACTTTGAAGAGCATTTGTAAGAAATTTTTTTAATGGGGTAGGAACTTGTAATTGCATTGCTACTTCTTCAATCACCTCTTCCGTTGCATCGATTCTAAAAGAATCACCTTTGTCCTTCGAATGCTTCATGGCTTCAAATAGATTAAAACAAATCTCCTCATCTTGAACTCTCACTTTCATGAGACCGTCATCCATATCGATGGCCATTCTAGAAATCTTCATAAAAGGTCTTCCAAGAATCAATGGGGCATCTTCATCTTCTTTCATATCAATCACCACAAAGTCGATGGGAAACAAGAATTTGTCTACCTTAACCAACACATCTTCCACTACACCGTGAGGATGGGTAGTAGATTTATCGGCTAGTTGCAATGTCATTTGAGTAGCTCTTAACTCCATATGTCTCAACCTTTTCACAATGGGCAACGGTATCAAATTAATACTAGATCCCAAATCAATCAAACCATTGCCAACATAAATATTTCCTATTGTAACCAGCAAAGTAACTCGTCCCGAATCACTTTCTTTCTGCGAAAGTGTCCTTTGAATGATCGCGCTACAACTAACATCAACCATGATCGTTTCTTGATCTGTGTACCTTTTCTTCTTGGTGAAAATATCCTTCATGGATTTTGCGTATTTTTGCATTTGCTTCAATGCCTCAGAAAATGGAATATTAATTTGCAATTTCTTAAAAATATCCAAAAACCGGAATAGGATAAGGAAATTTTTGAATCGGAATAGTACTCACTTGCTCCTTCCCTTTCCTAGTATTTTTAATTTTTTCTTCTCTCATTTTCTTTTCTCTTCCTCACTCTTTTTCGTTTCATTTTCAACTAATTCTCCCTCAACATTCTTTTCTACTTCTTTCTCATCAATCTCTTTTTCTTTTTTAACTACTCCCTCTCTTTCCACTACCTCCTTTCTTATGCCCATATCAATTTCTCTACCACTTCTAGTAAGAATAGCTTTGCAATTCTATTTTGGATTCACTTGAGTATTCGCCGGAAAACTTCCTTTGTGTTGGTCGGCCAATTGTTTTGATAATTTCCCCACTTGCGTCTCAAGGTTCTTTATAGTCGCATCGGTGTTCTTTTGATTAGACATTGATATTTGCATGAATTGAGTGACAGTGTCTTCCCCATCTTTGAATTTTCACTTGGAGCTTGTGGAGGTTGAGTGTACTTTTGATATTGTTGTTGACGATTAGAAGTTCTGGAATCTTGAGGTCTCCATTGTTGTTGATAACCTTGATTACCTCTTTGTTGGTAACCTTGGTTGCCTTGTTGGTAAGGTGGTCATGGTTAATACCCTTGGTTTTGATTTTCCGCATAATTCACCTCTTCCACAACTAGAGGACAAAACTTGGTAGGGTGATCTCCCTTACAAAGCTCACAACTCGCCACTTGTTTGTTGTTGTTGGGAATTTCTTGCATTTCTTTGATTTATTGTGGAAGTTTTGACATTTGTTGAGTCAACAATTCCACTTGTTGTGAAAGCAACTTATTTTTTGCAAGAACCACATCATTTGTTCCGAACTCAATCATGCCCGGCTTCCTTTGAGGTGTTCCACGATTGTGATTTCCTTGGTGATCATTGAGTGTCATCCTATCAATAATAGCAATTGGGTTTTCGGCGCTCTTGGACAATAACGATCCACCCGATGTAGCATCCAACAAAGTCTTGTGGACCGATTGGAGTCCATTTCGGAAGATGTGCACTTGAGTTAGTTCATCAAACCGTGACCCTTACATTTCCGTAACATGAATTTGAACCTCTCCCAAGCTTCATTGAGAGATTAATTTCCACCTTGAGCAAACATCGAAATTGTTGTCTTTGCTTCCATGAATCGATTGTGTGGAAAAAATCGTTCAAGGAACTTTTCTTCCAACAAATTCCAACCCGTCATAACCAAAGTGGATTGGTCAAGATACCATTCCTTTGCCTTCCCGATTAAGGAATGCAGAAATAGTCTCTTGAACAATAATTCTTCTTCAACTTCCGGTGCTCCCGTTTCACCCGCAATTTCATAAAATTTTGTGAGATGAGTGAAAGGATCCTCATGATCCATACCGGTAAAAGGATTTTGATATAGAATTGCAAGAATTCCAGTTTTCATCTCAGAATACCTCCCATTGATATATGGTGTTGAAGCAGAAGGTGGTGGTACAGGTGGGTTTGTCAAGATTGGTGTTTCAATTAGTGTGGATGAAGAAGATTCTCCTCGCTCTTGTCTTTCTCTAGCAAGTTGTCGTCTCCGTCTTGTTTTGCTATTGAGCCTACGAGCAGTTCTTTCAATCTCATGATCAAAAAGAAATTCTTCTGCACGTACACTCCCTCGCATAAACAGATTTTGCACACTAGCCAAACAAATTAAAAAGCACAAGAGAATTATAGAGGTAAGATATTCACAATACAAATATCTTAAAATCACTAAACTATTGCGATGCTTGCAATATCAATATCGACAATAATCCCTGGCAACATCGTCATTTTGTCGAAAAGTATTTTAGGTGGGTGTTTTATCGTATCCGCAAGGATTGTTTAGATATCTAGATGATTGTCATTCAATAGTTTAACGTTCTAAGCAAAGGGTTTTCAAAGAGTTCTTGTTGAGTAACATATGTTTTTGTAGCAAAGAGTAAATTAGGGAAAAGATGTTTTGTTTTAAGAAAAGCATGCCAAGATTAGATTTTGTTAACCCCTTTCATACATATCTGATTAATCAAGCATGTGAACTTAGTTTCAATCAAAACAATCACGTATCCTAGCGAATCTGTTTATTTCTAAAGCGACTTCGTGGGTATTATTGTTTAAATCGTTAGATGATTTCTCGAATCAACAATCGAAACAATAAACATTAAGAATGATACAAAGCAAATATTAACTCCCAAATCTATGTCTAGAGTTTGTTTGTTAATAGATGAAGAAATTAGATCAAGATTTAGAAAATCTATGTCTAGAGTGATTCAAACCATAAATACAACATTAAAAGTAAATATCTTCATCATCTATTAATCATCAACCTTGTTCACATACAAAAGATCAAAAGAAGTACATACAAGCAAGGTTAACTACCTCTAATCTTGACACAAAAGTATTTAGCTACCCATAACCATGGTAGCTTGCTTTACAAGTTTTGGAAGGAGATGAATGAGCATCCACGTCGAAGAATCGAACTCGGATGTGAATCCAGCTTCTATTTGTAAAATATCACCTTTTGGTGAAGAAATCTGATAAAATGAAGTTGTTGTGTGTAAAGATGGGTTATGATCCCCAAAAATAGTGAAAAGTACGTATATAGTACTTTTAGAATCTGTCACATTCGCACTCCGAACAGCTTCTTCACCCAGCGAACACCAATTTAGGCACTTGAAGTGCCTATGAACAGTTAAACTGCCCCAGATACATATCTGAAGTTCGATGTGCGAGAAATTCTTGGCACTGCGAACTACCTCGCTTACAAGTTTGCACAACGAACTTATGGTCCTTTAGCTACTGCCTCAAGTCTGGGATGGTTCTCTAGCTCTTCTCTGACACTTCACTACAACGAATATTCGCTGCTTGTTCACCCAGCGAACTTACTGCCCTTTAGTTACTACCTTTCAATTGAGAGGATTCGCTGGGACTTCGCCAAATGTTCGCAAAGCGAACATTCGTTGGCACTCCTCGCTGGTTGTTCGCACATCGAACATGCTGATATTCTTCTCTTCCTTTGGCTTCCTTGTCCAATTGGTTGTGTCTCACACTTTGATGCTTTCATGCCTAATTTCTGCACAATAACACACAAATTAAAGCAACCAAAGGTATTTTCATAAAATTGAAGAATAACATGCTATCATGGAGTAAATCCAACAAAATAACACAAAAGAGTTGAAAAATGTCAATAATTAATGATCTATTTAAAGCAAGTTTGGCATCTAACAATATGTCCAAATATAATATATAATGAGATTATATAATATAATAAATTAATCCTAAAAATTATATTTCTCTTGCAAGTGGCAGTTTTTTTTGTATGTGGTAGACAACTATTAGATTAATTTAATTAGTCTTATGACAAAAGTTTATAGAGGATGTGTCATACCCAAAATTTTGACCACCAAGATTTCCCATCATTGTGCAAATCATCATCATAATATGGATGTACTTTCATGCCTCATCAATCTCCTCAAGGATTGTTAAGCATTCACTACAACTAAGAATTAGGGTTTCAAGCCCTCTCAGAGCCTTAGACAAAGGATCAATCAAGGAATGACATGATCTTTAACTTGTCTAACCTCTCAAACACCTATAAAGGATCAAGAGGACTCCCACATCAAGAATCAAGCACAAGGTTGCAACATTCCAAGTGGATCAAGCCTCATGATCGACAGTGTCACCAAATTTGGGTTTTGGTCGACCAGGGCCTCCAGATGGAATTTTTCCTCTGGGCATGAGCCAATGCTTCAAATCACAACCCAAGATACTCCAATGGACCTCATGGACCCCATCATCAAGTCAACTTAGCCTCAGGGGATGTATTCATAAAAAAATCAGGAATTAGGGTTTCTTGACCTAATTCATCCCTAAGTAGACTTTTGGGACAAAACCTGAGCCAAGAACTCAAGACATGATTTGAGGGCCTCCAATAAACCACATTGATCCATTTTCAACAATGGATTGACCCAAGAATCTTGGTTCACAAGTTTCAATTTCCCCAGGATTACAGTTAGGGTTTCGAGGAAAAAGTCAACTGTATCTTTGACTTTTAACCAAGACATGCTCCCAAACCTTGGGAAATGATTCAATATACCCTCTAACACCTATGGAATTCATCCATTAGTTTTGATTTAGATCAAGGACTTGATTTCACAAAGGATCGCACAGTTTGGATTTCATCCGATAAAAAGTCAACTGTGCACAAAATCAAGTTTGACTTTTTGGAATTTTTCACAAAAATGGTTCCCCTAAGTCAAAAATAATGTTAATGTATGGTATTGACCATCATTCATCAAGAAAAATCAAGAAAAGTGAGATTTCTTGCAAAAGAGGCAACCATGAGAAACCAAAATTTTTCTAAGTTATAGAACAAAATGGCTTTGGTACCAACTTTGCAAGGTCATAACTCCTAAACCACAACCATTCAAAGCTCAAATGAAAGTCCATCTGACATACTTTAAAAGTGTCAACTACAAGAGATTCCAAATCCTCAAGGATTTTGAGTAATGGATTGATCAAAATCACAAAAAGTAAAAATGGCCACTTTTTCCAACACTTAATGAAATTTTCAAAAAGTCAGGATCTACCTTACTTTTTCCAAAATGTAGGGGGATTTTTCACCTTGATCCAAGTTGAACCAGGTCCAAGGGTGAACATCAAAGTTGAAGTATGCCATGAGTGCTTTCTAACAAGTACCAGATCATTTCCAAATTCAATTTGTGTAGGGAGATACAACCCTTGGAACATGGCTTCATGAACTAATTTTTACAAGGCAGATTTTGTGCGTTTGATCGATTTGGCCAAATCATATAACTCCAAGCCTTGTCATCTATTTGGACACATCAGAGGATAAAATCTAAGGGGAATGATCTGATCCCCAAGCCTCCCAAGTCCAAGAATCTACACATAGCCATAACAAACCTAAAAAGGCTAAAAAGTCCAAAAGACTCCAATTTTGTTTCCAAGCATTTAATGGATGCATCAAGGTGGCCTGGACAGACACATTCCTAACTGAATGAGTCAAGATTCAGTACTGAATTAAAGAACCATAGGCCTGTGCCCTAACCTCAAGTCAATGGCTAGAGGAGACTTAAGATTCCCTTGGATCAACATTGGCCAAAGGCCTGTACCAGCTGCCATTCACTATTGCTTACAAAAAAAACTAGACACACTATAAATAGAGCTCATTTGTGCTCAGTTTTAGGACACCAAAGCACTACAACTGATGCTTTCCTCAAAATCTCTTTCTTTAGGCCAAAATGCCTTCTTTTGCAAGTCATCTCTGAGTTTTTGAGTCAGAGAGAAATTCCACCACAGCTCATGATCCAAACACATTCAATATGTCATATCTAAGCTGTCTAAACACTCACATTTGATCTGAAACACCAAAATCAGAAAGTCAACCTCCAAAACCTCAAAATTTGACTTTTCTGCATTTTTCAAGCCATTTCTTGATTCAGTCACTTCCAAAACCAAACAAGGCCTCAAACATACTCCAAATATCACCCTCAAACTGCCCCAATTAGTTCCCCTCATCTGGAACACCATTTGAGAGAGTTGCCATATTGGTTACTTTTGCCCCTTTTGCAATAAAGAGATAAAACTTGTTCCTGAGGATTCCAGCTGGTTTTGATCATCCTAAAAGCTTCTAAGGGATCAATCAAGAGTGTCCAAATCATTGGATTACTGCTGGCACAAGGATCTTGACAGTTAGCACAAGAAGCTCCAAGAGGTAAGTGCATGACAATTTGAACTCTTTGAATTATGCATTGCTAGTCCGCTGATCATAAACATCTCATACATATAATATATGTTATGTTTGAACCAACTCACCATGATATTAGTGTGTATATGATGTGTTAGCATAGGAAATGCAAATCTTGGCATTTTTTTAAACCACTATATGATTTTTAGATATAGGCATCTTCTGAAAAATCTAAAGGTACCATTGGATTCCTCATGAAATTCTAGGTCAGATGCACCTAAATTTTGTCCCAATCCATGGAGAAATGAGCAAGTTACAACCTTCATGCAAATCCATCATGACTTGGTTTCTTGCCTTGGCCAGGCCTAGAAACCAGGCCACCCATATATGTTAAAGGGGTGGTTTTGATACACAGATGTATCACCACCCCAATAGTAGCGCGCGCATGTGTTTGTCTTGGAGGTCATGGGTTCAAACCCCACCTAGACCTTTTTTGCTACCCTTCCACATTTTGCTATTTTTAATATTTCTATGGCTTTTGTTAATTAATTCAAAAATTAATTTCTCTCTCAATTTTAATTATTTTTTATTGATTCTTTTTTTGAAAATTCAAAAAAATATTAAAATATTTTATTCCATGAAAATTTCACAAAAATATTATTTATTTCATATATTTGGTATTTTTGTAAAGAATTATATTTTTATTTGTTTTTTAGACATTAAAATTTTTTCTTTCTCTTAGTTTTACAAAATTCAAATGATTTTTCAATCATCCCATGAATGAAACATGATTTTTCAAGTATAAATCCAAGATCATAACCTTTTCTCACATGTTTGGTTATTTTATTTGAATTTTTATTCAATTAAAATATATTTTAAATCAAAAATTAGGGTTTCGGTCATTATCACCCTAACAAGTCTTTTAAAAAAACACTTTTGGGCCTCTAATAGAGTGTAAGACCCAATCCCCTTTTAAACCAAAACCTTTTTGGGCCTCAGTCATTGTATAAGACCCACGGTGTTTTCAAAATCTCGGCGCGATCGTCGCTTTTCAAAACAAAATCATCTGGGCCACCCATGTGTTGTAAGTCCCATTTCTTTTCTTTTTAAAACCTTTGAGCCTCTCCTTGAGTTGTAAGACCCATCCCTTTGTAATTAAAACCTAATTTGGGCCTTAGTCATTGTATAAGTCCCGATACAATTTTCAGATCAACGGTACAATCACTGTTTTTCATCTGGGCCTCTCCTTGAGTATAAGACCCAATCTTTTCAAAAACAACTTCCCTTTTGATTTAGGTTCAAATTCATAGTTGTTATCAAAACTTTCTTTAATTTCTTGAACAACTAACCATACAACTATTACAATGGAAGCTTGCTCACCTGTAAGTTTTTATCAGCTTTAGTTTACATGCTGGAAGCTTGCTCACCTGTAAGTCCTTCTTTCATTCTTTTAAATACATGTCATATATATAACTGTATTGCTGGAAGCTTGCTCACCTGTAAGTCCTTATTTCATATCCTTTTATATACTTATCATATATCAATTGTATATAACTTGTATACCTGCTTAGAGTTTTCCCCGGCAATTAAGTCTAGAACTATATAAAGCCAGTGTTCACTCTTTCAATAGTCAAAACTAGTTCCCCATAGGAACTCCAGATACAGTCTTGCCTTCTCTTGGGCTTATACAATATGGAACAAAGAGAAAGGTATTATTCCCGGTGAAACTTTTCTCAGACTGTCACTATTAGAAATTGTCAAAGAAGTTCATTTCCCCATAGAGGATTAATTCTCGGTGAAACCTCTCTTGAATTTCTTCAAACCCTAGAACTCACTAAAGAAAAGATTATTCTCGGTGAAACTTTTCTTGAACTCTTCTTAGGTTTGGACCCACAGACTTCCTAAAAGCATCCTCGCCTCCTCTTGGGCTTTGTACAAGGACCCTCCGGCTTCTTAGAAGTTCTCATGCCTTCTCTTGGGCTTAATACAAGGACCCGAAAGACCTCTTAAAGGTATAAGATAGAACTTAGTCATCCTTTGCTAGAGCAGTCTTTTCAAAGAGTCAAAACCTCAGACCAATTTAGGGTTGATTCTCATCCCTAAAAACACCAGCCTCCTCTTGGGCATCGTACAAAGATAAACTCTTCCATACCAGTAGACTTGGACAGTCTAATCCCCTCTTGGATCTCAAAGACATTCTCAAGTTCCCTACAAACACAGGAAGAAACCCTGATCATTTAACCAATCTCCAGTAGAGTTGAAACCTCTATAGGTTTTCAAAACTCAATCTTTAAACTTTCAATTTAAATTTCCCCAGTTAGGGTCAGCTTATCATTAGTATAACATTATCCTAAATCAGAACCTCAAGGCATTTGATACCTCAACTCTTCTGTAATCCTCAGCAAGAGTTGATTCCCCATTTTGGACCTGCCTCTGAATCTCAATAATCCTCAGCAGAAGCCAGCTCCTCTTAGGCTTTGTATAATGGTTTTTCCTAGTTGAGTTAGTTTCAAAAAGACTCTCTAGTCACTACAAAAAATCACGTAAATTATGGCGGTTTAGTTATGGCGGTTAGTTTAAAATGACATAATTTACGTTGATTACGATGGTTTTATTAAAGGATGTAATATCAGTAATAAAATGGCGGTTTTAACCGCTACTATTTACTTAATTATTTTTGCGCACACTCTTTTCCTTTTTTTTCCATTCTCTTAGCTATATAATAATAAATTAAATTTTTATTAATATTAATTAATCATAGTATTATTTTTAAAAAAACTAATAATAATGTATGAATTAAAACAAAATCATTATTCATATCCACCTTCTTAGCTCTTCAACAAAACCCTATGGTTGAACTCAACTCACTCGTATTCAATCTTTTCTTTCCAAATTGTAGTTTCCTCAAAGCTTCAATTTCAATTTTCCCTTATTCCTTTTGAACCGTTCAGTTTCCCGTAAAACCTTTCGATTTCAATTTATTCCTTTTATTCAAATTCAAACCCTAACTATGATTTGAAATTAGAATCACACCTCTTCAGTATCAATATAGAACCTAATAATCAAACCAACTAATCATTTGAACCATCATTTTCACGTCGTTAAATCGCAGTTCCACAATCCGCAGTTCCACAATCAAGTTTTCTAGCGCTCTGTTCTGATGCCCCGCAATCTGCAGTTCCACAATCGGCCTTTCTACTCCTTCATTCTACTACTCGTCAATCACAATTCCACGATCCGCTTTCATTTTTCACAATATGATTTCAGATATTGACCTAACTGGTATGGTTTATGGACTTAGGTGATAATTTGATATCCTTTTTCACAATATTAGCATTATTTGAATATATTATTCTATATTCATTTGTTTTTTTATCTAAGTTCAAGTTCTTAATGTATTCTTGTAGAAGAGAGCCTTTAGGGTACTTTGAATGATAGTTATTACTCCCCCCGTCTCATAAAAAGTGTCTCATTTGCATTTTTTTCATGTCTCAAAATAAATGTCTCTTTAGAATAACAATATAACATTTATTATTTTTTTCCACTACTATACCCCTATTTATTAACTTTTACGCTTTTCAACTACTTCACTAATTATAAAGTAAGCGTATTTTAGTACAAACATATAATTTTATCTTTAAAGTTAACACTTTCAATCATTTTCTTAAGAACCGCGTATATTCCATTTCAGACACTTTTTATGAGACGGAGGGAGTAGTTCTTTGGTTTATCTTATAAGTTGGGTCATTGAATTCAGATCTATTCAATGGCATTTAGTGGCTATATCCAAATTCTATATAATACTATGTTCCTCTTTCTTTTTAATTTCTTAATTGTTTTTCTTCTTTAGTCTTTTATAATTGGTTATCGTTTGGTAGCATTGAATTAGAATCATGATGTTAGTGCTTGGCTTTCGATACTATTTTAAAACATTTCTATTATAGATTATTTGTCTTCATGAAGTGTGGTTGTTATGGTTTGTTACTTGTTAATCTAGTTTTGCTTGTTTACTGATTCACATGTTCCATTTGAATTTTCTCTTATCAAATTAGTCTCTTTGATTGAAAGTAAGCACATAAATTGTAGTAGGCAATATTTTGCTGTACAGTGGTATCACATAATCCAAGCATATTTGTGTGGTAAAGAAGTGGCACTGAAATTGTAGTAGGCAATATTTTGCTGTACAGTTAACTACAATTTATAATGAAACTGAAATATAATTTTCTATTTGTATGATAGTGTGAATTGGAGAGTGAAATTTCTGCTCTAATTGTAACACAGGTGTTTTACTTTTGTTCTGTTCTGCTGCATGATATTGTGTAATGTACAATTCCCCTATTTTTCTTGCTTATATGATTGAGGTTTGCCAATTGTGTTAGGAACTGAGGGGAAGAACTAGTATATAGTATCAGAGTCTTCTCTTTTTTCTTTTAATTTTAGATTTGATGGACTTTATTCTTCCTATGAATGACTTTTTATGTAACCCATTTTACAATTTTTATTGAGTAATTGAGGCACCGAATTGACTTTTTGTGTCCCATCAATGCTAAGTTTTCAATTTCGGTTATGTCGCGGTGCATGATAATGCGCTATGATGTGGTTACAGTGGCATATAAAACTTTTGAATTGCAATTGTCGATGTGATGTGGTAATTGTAAACTCTTGTTGGTTTATTTGTTTATGGCTTCACTTTTATGTCTTGACTTTTGAATGACTCTTCTCCCTCGTTTCTTAATTACTCTTCTCATCCTTCTATCTATCTGATTGCTTTTTGTTTTTGTTAATTTTAACTTTTACGATTTCGTGTTTCGTTTCATAGTTCATAAAGATTTCTATTTTAAATTGCTATGGTCAGAGGTAGTTGTAAATTATAATGTTTTTTAATGTTAAAATCATTATGCTGGTATTAATGATCCAATATAGTACTTTTGGAAGATATGAAATAATAGACTGCATTCCTTGGGATAAAATGATATTATTATTTTTATAAGGTGGGTAGAATGATATGATATTTGGAATCTGCAGTTTCTTAAATTTAGTGTTTCATAAATTTATTCATTTTGTATTCACCATATTTAAATTTGTCACAGAACTGTTGCCCCTTTATAGAAGATTCAGCTTGAAAGAACCATTGATGGATGATTCACTTCAACACTTGAGCTTGAAAATCATTTCTTTGGCTTTAGCTGCAAATTCTCGGGGTAGTCATAATCATTTTAAAAGCATTGGAGGGCTGGAAGTGTTGCTGGATGGTCTTGGATTTCCATCAGACTATGCAACAACTTACAGTAAATATGTTTTTTGACTAATGAATGCAGGTATTGTTATATGTATTTCAAGATGATTATTCTCTAGTTAGTTTAGTGGAATGGAATGGTGTGGTTCTTAAAAAAAATTGTATATGCATTATTCTCGAGGGATTATTGCAACTTTTAAAGTTTGAGTTCGATAACTGGATGACTTGCTTGATGTTGGCGAATTGTCTTAACTAATACATCATATTTTGATTCTGTTGTCTGTTTTATAAATACTAATACATATGTTATCTCTTCTACTGGTTTTTTTACTTGTATAAAATATTTTGGTAAAATTATATGGTGTTTTGCTACTTCTGTCACTAAGAAAACGCTGGAGAGAATGAGGCCCACTGACCAAACTAGATGGAAACAGAAAGAGTGGTGTCTGACATGCAGATGGGATAAGCGGCGACCTCATTTGAGGTCTGGAGGGTGTCCTTCACGCTCCGTTAACAGTGACGGCAAAAGAAACACACGTAACGACACATGCGGTTGAGGTTGATGGAGGGACTAGGTGGACTGGTTGATCCGACGATAACAAGTCTGATGGTGTGTTCATCATTCTACCAATGGTCATGTGTTTCGGCTAGGTTTTGACACTCTTGACAAGCCCAACGATTGTGAGTTTTGGTACCTTAAAGTTAGCTATTTTTTGAAGAATGAGTAAAAACATTTTGTGAGTCTTAAGATGCATGATTGTATGAGAATAAAATCCACTTATCATGTATATGGTTGAACAATATCTTTTCCTATCTAGTTAGTTTATCATTATAGTACGTTCAGTCTATTACAGCATTGACATAGTTGTCAAGTGCTAATTGGCAAGTAGACTCATTCTGTTATCAGTTTGATGATGTTGGCTCAACCTATAAATTGAGATCTCTTGTATCAATGAATAGAATGATTTTTGTCATTTTGATACTGAAAGTGCTTAAGAAAAAATAGCCAATAATTATTACTTGTGAGAGTTTTTATATGTGGAAAATTTCATTATGTTTTTCAATAAGTTTATAGCCAATGATTAACTTATTAAAAAGATAACATCGTTTCTCATAAGTAATAATGTTGGCTCAGCCTATAAATTATTAAAAACTTAATGAAAAAAATAATAAGTTGTACTATTAACTCACCAAATGGAGCATATAAGACTCTACCGATACAATTTATATTGCTACTGCTGCATAGGAACTGACTTTGTGCTGCATTATGACATTTTAACTTGTGAGGATTATTACATTTTAACTGTCGCTATGCTATAACATAAAACGCCTAGTGATGGTATGATGATGTTGATACTGTGAGAACTTACGATGTAAGTTAAATTCCTCCTCTCTCGTTAAATTCTGTATTTATTTATGAATATTGTTTGGCTTCACTATTGGCTATTTATAAATTATGACATATTATTAATATCATGGAAGGAAACTATTCCTGCTACCTGAACTTGAAAAAAGGAAATTTTTATTGTTTGTTGAATTCTGAACTTGATATACATGTCTGACATAATAAGTTTAGCCATTTATAGTTAACGACATCAGTTTAGCTTCTTATGATTCCAACTCCCTGTATTAAGGGTGACTAACATTGTTGTTTTGGTATTACAGGGATGGGTTGCACCTGACAACAGATGGAAATGAAGTACTATATGAAGAAGGGCTGCTTTCACTACTAGAAATACTCTGGTTTCCTGAAGATTTACCTGCGGATTCTGACAAAATTTCCGCAGGAAATCGGTTACCTGCGATTCTTCCTGCTATTTTCTGGTCCCAGCTAAAACCTTCTGGGTAATTAATTTAGCAGGTAAAGTCGGAAAAAAGTCGCAGGTAAAAAAGCTAAAATCGCAGATAATACCGCAGGAAAATGAAATTTTCGCAGGAAATGTCGCAGCAAACTTAAAATCCGCAGGTAAATTCGCAGGTAATGTCTCGGGTTTTTAATTTTTTTTGTTATTAACTGTGTTTAATTCATATTTAAAATATTATAACAAATGTTAAATATCACGGTAACAATAATAAAAAAATAAAAATCTAATTTGAATAAGCCAATGCAACACTCATCACATTCAAATTTTTAAAGCAACCAAACATTACTATAAAGTCAAATAACAAGTACTTCTAGGTTTTCATTACTAAAAATGACACAATCAAGTTAATAATAATCACTTGTCAAACCAAATTAATAAGAAAAAACAATACAAATTTCAAACTAGTTAACAAGAACAAACAATCCAAATCAAAATTCACTACTAATGTGTTCACTAATGTCTTCATCTGATTCATCAACATCATCTTCACTTGAATTATCAGTTTCAGTATTGGCTTGGGGTGGATGAGAAGAAGATGCAGTAAAATCTTAAATGACCCAGCCAAAGCCATTATAACATCTGCCTGCATACACCAAAGAGCATGCAAAAGTCATGATAAGCAGAGTGACCCAACAAAATGAAAGACATAAAACCTTCTGTTATGACTTGCAAAGAAAACCTAAGAAAATGGGTGAACCATTAAAGTGAATACCAACAAACTCTGGCCTAAATGATTTTATTGAAAAATTGGTTTTGATAAAGCCCAAAGATATTTATTGATCCCTGTAGTTGGCCCAACATTGTAGGATAAGGCTTGGTGATAAAAAAATTACCAAGTCAAAATGTAGGATGTAACAATTTAACAGATCCTCACTGGATTTTGATCTGAAAGTATGAAGAAAGCCTCAAGTAAATTTTCAAACGAGTAAGAGAAAATAATGTTCTCAAAAGCGACTCTACCGCGAACCAAAGCATCAAAAACATGAGCTTGACCTCCGTAGAAGATAGTCATCTGGCGGCTGGCAGGTGTTAGCCCGTGTTGACTGCTGTCAATACCAAAATTTATAAAGTCAAGCAACTTCTCCTTTTCCCAAGGTAAAATTTATAAAGTCAATACCAACTGCTCTAACTTTAAAATCAAGCTTTATAAGCTCCCTGAATGAAACTATCATTGCTCAGCATTTTGCAAACAAAAGTTTCTATGTCAAAAGGTGAAAATGTACCTGGTAAATTCATGAATATAGGCATAAGGCATGTCTTGTATGAATCCATATCCCGAAGCAGTATAACCATATGCAACAGATTTAGGAACTGATTTGAGTCCATGATGCTCAAGATATTCCGGATCTTTCATTTCAGTCCATAAAATATATAAATAGTTTTTACTAGCTAGTGTACCTTCAATTTCTACTGATTCACACATGCCACCAACTGCATGGTGTTTCTCCAAGACAGTGATATTATTATACCCAAGCCTTGCCAATGCATAGGCTGCTGATATGTCACTTTTACCGGCACCTACTATTCCGATTCTAGTGTTTACTGGCAATGAAGGATGTAGCTTAGAGAATTGTTCCTCTATGGATCTTTCAGGATCCATCTCTGAAATTCAAAACCTGCAATATGCAATAACTTTTGAAATCAGCTGAGGAAATTATTACTATTAGAATGACTACATTCAACTTTAGGGAATTTAACTAGAATTGAAATAAGGGAAGTTGCTAAATGTAGACCATGTTTGGATAATCCACTTAATTTGGCACTTATATCCAAGTGCTTATCTTATTAGTTTTCTGTATAAGCTATTCCTGTATCAAAATTAAAATAGTCTAGTTGTTTTCAAATAAGTTATAAGCCATTTTCTTAAGCTAACATGGAGAACTTACGAAAATAAGCTGAAAACAACTTAAAGACATGTTATTAGTTGTTTCCGTAAACTCTCCAAAACAACTTTGTAAATATTTATGTCTGCAAATAAACTCAATTAAGCTTGAGCTCTTATGCTACTGGTACTGCAGATTCTGTTGTTGGTCACTTCTAATAAACCTTCACTAAGTAATTGATACCAAGATATTTATACAATGAATCAATGCTTTATTAGATAAAACCTTGTCCATGGTCACTTCTAAAAAATATCATATATGGCATTGCTACACTAATTAACCTACTTATTATTAATATTCATTAAAATATCCCATAACCTCCAAAACAGTAATGCCTGCTTGAGAGTAAAGAGCGTCAATCTTTGGCTGCACAGCTGAACTAGGAAAAATTAAATGATACTCATTAACTCCAACAAATTATTAGCTGCTTAACAAATACTCCCTCTATTTCTTTTTAAGGGCTGGTTTTTTAAATAAACAATATTATTTATTTCTCATATTCAAAGTTTAATGTTACATTAATTGTTGTTTTGTCAATTATAACCTTTAACTATTGCAGGGACAGAAAATGGAAAAATGAACTGTCAAGGGTATAACAAAAAAAAGACAAATAATAGCATAAAATACAAAAACCTTAAAAGACACTTAAAAACGAATGGAGTAAAACTTGACTTATTCCAATAAAATATTAACTTTTCAATAATATACCTGGCAAATTCCAAGACTCGAGATGTACTTGATATGTTCCCAATCTTCCTTGTCAAATGGATCCTCTATCGATACAATTGGGTATTCTACGAATTCAGAAAGAAAGATAAAAATAAATATGTAGCAAAGCCTAAATAATTTATAAGAACCTCATTTGGACAGGGGGTAAGATAGACTGATTTACCCGCACATAGTTCCTTGTACAACTCTATCATATCCTCTGCTGACTTAAAATTCTGTCCTGACTTTTGAGGAGATTGAAAGTCCAGATCGTATCTTTTACCTATTTTTGGGAAAAGCAGGCATAGAATGATCGTGGATCGTGGAGCTTTTAGGAGGTGGATCTTCCTACAGCTGGTGAGAAGCAGTGACATGAGGGAAATTCCGTCTCTAAGGGAATGATGGATTCAAAATAGGATACACTTGTGTGCTTTTAGAAGGTGGATCTCTCACAGTGGCTTATCCATGCTGAGTTTGGATGTTGTGCATAAATCGGCCATATAGTCGTTGATTGCCGATTGATCGACAGCGTCGGAGACTGGATGGTCGATGACGAGTACATGGCGGTCGAGGTCGATTTTGGTTGGACGCCAGTGCTCAACGCCTCGATGGTCACGAACCATGAGGCTAGTGAATCTTGATTGTTGAAGCATAAGAGAGTTGTGAATTTCGGCCATGATTGAATCAACATCGAGTGTGTTCTTTAGACCAACGATGCAGTGGACTGCTGCTCAACATCTTCCAAACCTAGACATCTTCACCTCCCAATTTCAACCTACCACCAATGCCACCACTACAAAAACAATTACAAAAACATATTAAAAATACATAGAAACATTTCATCAAATATTTAGAGTGTAATAAAGGAATTCTGTAAAAACTATCAAAAACACACTTAGACATTTTATCAAACATATAGAGTGCAATGAAGGAATTTCAGAAAACATATTAAAAACACAATGAGACATTTCATCAAACATTTAGAGTGCATCAAAGTAAAGGTTTCAATTAAATTAATAAGAAATACAACAAATTCAGCAACATGTAACTATAATCATTTTCTCTTTATATCCAGTTGGCTTATCGATTTACAACATTCGACTTATCGATTCTCGTGCCAATCTGATTCACAGTGCGGAGAAAGTAAATAACGAATTCAAAAAACAATATTTGATTCAAAATTGTAGAATGGGGATTGAGATAAACCCTAATCCCAATTTACAGAGATGAAAAATGAATGAAAAAACAAGAAATAAAAGAGAAGGATCGAGAGTAAACAAACACGTGTGTTAATAGTCACACGAGTTTAGAGTGAAACTCTCTTCTCACTCATTCAACTGTGACATTCTTCGAATTGTGAACGGAGTTTTGTTAAATATTCAGAACCGCATATTCAGATGCAATATTAGTATATCATATAAAGTAATAATTACTATTGAGATTAGATATTACTACTATAAATTGTTTTTGTCTCATATACCCTTTATTATCCTATACAATAACTAAATAATAAAAATAAAATAGTCAATGATAGATATAAATCTAGATTAAGAATGTGTGTGTACTGTGTAGTGCATGCAGTGGGTATAAATTTATGAAGATTTAAATAACTTTTTTTTAAATGTGAAGTTATTAATAAGTGTTAAATAGTTTTTTTTTTATAATGAGAAGTTATTAATAAGTGTTAAATAGTTTTTTTTTAAGTTATTAATAAGTGTTAAATAGTTTTTTTTTTTAGAATGGAAAGTTATTATTTTATTTATTTATTTCATTATTATTATTATTAATTAAAAAATATTGAAGCAAAATTTTGGATGTAGTGGGGATTATTTGAACTTGAAGAGGTGGATTTATAGGGAATTAATAAATTAATTATTAATTAATTAATTAATTAATTAATATTTATTTAATTATTTAATTTATTGGTGAAAATATTTGGAGAGAAAATATTTGGAGAGAAATATTTGGAGGTATTTATCAAATGTGAAGAAACTTGTTTCAAAGAATGATTATAAATTAGTTGGCTTAAAATCTCATGATTCATGTCTTGATGTAACAACTTTTACCGGTGACTTTCATGGCATTTTACCAAGGAATGTAAGGGTAATTATAATTATTCCTCCTCATTATGTATAGGGAATGTCGTCATTTCAAATAACAAGTTTCAAACACAATTTGTATACTCTCTACTCTTTCAAGTAACAGACTTGAGCGTCAGAGTGATAAAATAAAATAGTTTAAAAAAAATAATAAAAATAAAATAATTTTAATAGTTATTAAATTCTCTTTCTACTAAAAAGTAAAATTAATTGGTATTAATTACATTCATTAAAAAAATATTAAATAAATAATTTTTTTTTTAAAATAACTAAAAAACCTAATTAATATAGTAAAATTTTTTTGAAAAATATAAAATTTAATATAAAATAAAAAAATGTCTCAAAAACATATCTTTGAAGTCAATTATGTTTTATAATTTTATTTATTAAGAGTAAAAATATAACTAATTTTAAAAAAAAAACTAGTAATGATATCCGCAGAAAATATTGCAGTAAAGTTCCCAGTAAATTCCGCAGTAAACTTCGCAGCAATTCCTGCGAAATTTCCAGAGCATTTTGAGGTTTCTATGGATAACAAATTCCTGCGAAACAAATCGCAGTTAAATCCGCAGGAAAGTTGATCTTTCATTATAAACTCATAAATCGCAGGTAAGGTCTCAGGAATTCCTGCGGAACTTGCTGCAACTTCAGATTTTGCAGGAAATAATGTTTCATATGATGAATTCGTAGGTAATGTCGCAGGTATTTTTGCGGATAATTTTCCGCAGGAAAATCCGCAGGCAATTCTTGTATTTCTAATAGTGTTTAGCTTTCCTTCTAATAATATAATTATCCTACTATGTTTTACTTGTATTTTATACTGTATATATTTATATTTTTTATGGGTAAGGTTGTTTACATAACCTTTTTTTTTTTGTCACTTTATTATATTGATTTTGACCATTTACAAACTTGAGACCAGGCCAATAACTTCTGAATTGTGAAGTAGTACTGAAAATAATGTTTGATTGTAATTTTCTATACAAAGTCTTCTTGATACATGCATTGAGAATGTAGGAGAACTGATGCGGTCAAATTATGTCAAAGAGGTCATATATGTGGCAATAAAGACTACTTTGATATTTAAATTTCACTAACTTATTTTCTTACAAAGCACTGCCTTTTTTATAAAATCAATGGCACATACAGGTTGCAACTTGCAACAGGGGGTTTTGGAGGCATACTGCATCAAAATTTGGATGATAAGATTAATTCTCTCCACAAAGCAATAACATCTCTTTCAGCAGTGCCTAAGTCACAAGATTCACAAGAGGAGCATGTCTTTGAAAACTTATTTTCAAGTAGGACCATCAGAAAGCTAATTTTGGATTGCACTGACATTGCTTCCATCTTAGGGGAGAAAGCTTTAAAAGGAAAAAGTGAATTATGGGCCCATGGTCATAGGTAGGTCTCATTTGCTTGCATATTACTTGCACATAATTAATAATTTTAATCTTAAAAATTTCAACTATTTTAGAATAATCAACTTAAGATTAAATTTCTAAGACCTGAATTATACACAACAGATTCAAGCTTGGTCCCTAAGTGGTTAAAGCTTAGAATGACTGAAACTGCTCTTGTGGCTGCATTAAATTACTGGCTAATATAGGTTTGTTCCCTTAGTTTAAATTAGAAGAATAGTTTTAAGTTCAATTTAGCATGATATGTTATTACTCTTCAAGAGCCTTTGAGATTGCTCAATATTCACATTGTCTAATTCCATCAGACACATCTTAACATTATTATGTAGTACTCACACTTTAAACATTGTCTAATTCCATCAGATACATTTTAACATTAATACGTAGTACTCACACTTTAAATGGGGAAGACGTGTCTAATGTTTGATAGGTGTTGGTGTTTCACATCTACAAGACACCCATATATGTAATTGTATTCAACTACCTTTTAAGTGTAATTTAGTGGTCTCTAGATAATATTAAATTGCCCCATTGTTGGCGACGTCACTCAATTCGACATGGTTTAGAAATTTCTATCAATAATGGTGACATTTACTGAAAGTTAGAACTTTTTGTCTATAATTTACCTTTACTCCTTTATAAAACTTTCATTATTTGAGATTGTGAAAAGCTGATAAACTGCTTTGATTGGGAAGTTTACTCAATGCTTGTTTAACTTGCTTAGAATAGAAATAGACCTACTTATCAGCTTTGCACTTATAAATTAATAACAGAAATATATTTATATATCAAAGATTGAGACACACTATAGTAACACCGCATTGCTCGTTATTATTCTGCTATATAATTATAAAATTGTATTACAGCTTTATATTATTCAAGGACTGACATGGTTGTTTGTTTACTAGTTATTATTCAGCTATATAATTGAAAAATGTATTATAACACATGAGGATTTAAATTATAGAGTAGGTAACACCTTTTCTAATTATAGGGTTGTTGATGGCAGATGACAATCCATAAAGGAGAGTCAAAATTCTGCCATACCGGTGTTTCGCGGCGCCACTATAGTGTTAGATATGCATTCAAGAAACATTTCCTTTTGTTTTCCTTTTGATCAACTAGAGAAACACCCTAAACAGCCTCATGATATAGAACACATTGTTTTTCCAATTTCACCTACCATTCCTTTTATAACCCATTATTCCATAGTGATTGTTGTTATATATTAATTGTTCTGTATTTCGTAGGCTTCTGAAGCAGGAAGTGAACCTTCATCACTTCATAAGAAGTTCATCAGATGCAAGTCATATATAGTGAACCTTCATCACTTCATAAGAAGTTCATCAGATGCAACCAATATACATGAAGAAAATCATCAAAGTCTTTAAAATGACATATGATATTTATGGGTCTTTTATGTTCTAAAACTTATTTATTTTAAGAATATCTTAAGATAATAGATACAAAAATTATTGGTCATTTTTATGTTTTAATATTTTGGGAAAAGTTTGCGATACTTATATCAAATATTTAAAGTTATGTAATTTCGACAAAGTTAAACAATTGCACAAACTTTATATATATATATAGATATAATTTTTGGGCCTTTTAATATATGTTCTTTGATTTTGTTACAAGAATGCATACATCTGGCGCTTTATACAATGCTAATATGATAAGTAAACTGGAACTATTTAATATGACTTATTTTCCAGTATATTAAGACGGTTTTAACCGACGTAGAATTTGAAGATATTTTTTAAATATATTAAAATTTTGTCATTTGAAACCGCCACTAATTTCATTAAAAAAACCGCCAATATAAACTATGTATAATACGACGTTTTGCACGACGTTTAATTTTAAACCGCCACTATTTTCCTTACGGCAGCCAAATTTATGACGTTTTCGAAAAACGTCGTATTTGTTAATTATGGCGAGTCAAACCGCCGCAATTTTCTCATATTAACCGGCATAATTTACGCATTTTTTTTGTAGTGTGTTGAGTCAATCACTTTCTCAGGACTCTCTTGTTGAGTCAATCCCTTTCTCAGGACTCTCTTGTTGAGTCAATCCCTTTCTCAGGACTCTCTTGTTGAGTCAATCACTTTTTAAGTACTCTCTTGTTGAGTTAATTACCTTTTTAGTACTCTCTTGTTGAGTCAATCCTCTTCTCAGCCTCCTCTTAGGCTTTGTATAATGATTTTCCTCAGCAAAATCAGCCTCAAAAGCACCCTTTTGTTGAGTCCATCTTCTTTCTTAAAACACTCTCTTGTTGAGTTAACCTTTTTCAGCCTCAATCTCGGGTTTTGTATAAGACAAACAAAGTACTCTCTTGTTGAGTCAATAACCTTTCCACATTCTCTTGTTGAGTCAATGGTACAAAATAAAAACACTTTCTTGTTGAGTAAATCACCTTTTCGGCACTTTCTTGTTAAGTCAATATCCTAAAAGCACTCTCTTGTTGAGTCAACCCTTTTCAGCCTCCTCTTAGGCTTTCTATAATGATTTTCCTCAGTAGAGTTAGCCATAAAAACTCTCTTATTGAGCCAACTTTTAGCCTCAATCTTGGGCTTTGTACAAGACACCTGAAAAATCCTCAGCTGGGTCAGTCATCTTTTTAGCCTCAATCTTGGGCTTTGTACAAGACATATATAAACCTTCTCCAACAAATTCAATATCTTCATAACTTTCTCTTAAGCTCTGGATAAATATCTTCCCCAGCGAAGTCAAATCGTCCCAGCCTTCTTTTAGGCCCTGAGAATTAATATCCCTAAGTAGAGTCAATCCTCTTTCTAGCCTCAATCTTGAGCTTTGTACAAGACAGATAAAGATTTCTTTCCCACAGAGTCAGTTTCTTTTGCAGCCTCAATCTTGGGCTTTGCACAAGACAACCATAAATATCCTCTCACTAGTAGAGTCAACATCGTTCAACCTCAATCTTGGGCTTTGTACAAGACACCGTATAAATCTCTCCAGCAGAGTCAATCTTCTTTTAGCCTTAATCTTGGGCTTTGTACAAGACAGATAAAATCTCTCACCAGTAGAGTCGGTCTCCTTTTAGCCTCAATCTCGGGCTTTGTACAAGAGAGACAAAATATTTCCCCGAAAAAGTCAACTTTCAGCCTCCTCTTAGGCTTTGTATAATGGTATCCCCAAAAGAGTAAATTCTATTTTAAGCCTCAATCTTGGGCTTTGTACAAGACAGATAAACACGCTCGTTGAGTCAGTCTTTTCCAGCCTCCTCTTAGGCCTGGTATAAGGACTTCCCCAGTGGAGTCAATCAAGCTTCAACATTGGGCTTTAATCAAGGCACACAAAAATCAACATCCCCTCAAAGGAAATCAAAAACTCTCTGCAGGAAGACATTTCTCTGTGTTATCACACATCAAAACAGATAAATCAAAACAAACCCTAATCCCAGATAACTGCTGTAAGTGGCACACTTGTTGATTCAAAAAACCAAGTTGTCGTCCATCTCTTATCCTGGTAAAAATCCTCTTTTTCATCTAATTGCTTTAAGCGGCAAGCCTCTGGATTATTTACATCCACGCCACTGTCCTTCTCTTAGCATGGAAAGCTCCTAAGGAAAAATGACACTGCTTAACACTGAGTTAAAGTTTTCTCCTTTAGGATAAAGCCCCTATAAAGAAAATTACGGCATTGCAGGATTCACATATCCTAGTTAAAGTAATTCTCCTTTATAAATCAGTCACCAAACAGTTGTGATAAACAGACGAGATGCCTCCCTTTAGAGATGACAAATTCTCTCTTAGTCAAACCTTTTAGCTTCAATCTTGGGCTTTGAACAAGACACAAATACTCCTTTAGCTTCAATCTTGGGCTTTGAACAAGACACAAATACTCCTTTAGCTTTAATCTTGGGCTTTGAACAAGACACCAAACATCTTTTCCTCCCATAGAATAGGAGGAACTACGATTGCTCTGATTTCCCTGTTTCTTTAAACGGGAATATGTAGGCATAAGATTGTGAAATCGTTGCGAGCATACCAATAAAAAACTTTAGGTCCAGTACCTTCACATACCAATAAAAAAACTTTAGGTCCAGTACCTTCACACCAATCAAAACTGAGGTCCAGTACCTTACCAAAATCATCAAAAACTCTCTCTCTCTCTCAAACATTCCCAAACTTTCCCAACCCACAACATATAAACACCATCAAGTACAAAGCAAAACCTAATGCTAACAACCTGTGGATAACCACATATAGGATGGGTAATTGACAACTCCCCATTGTATAAACTGACCCCGAACTCCCCGAATCTCTTTTAGCGTTTGTTCAGTTAAACATTTGCGTGCAAGGTTAGTTTTAGATAGCTTCCCTTTCCCTTCCAGCTTCACGGGATAAATAAGAAATTAGAAAGTAGCACCCCACTCCTACCATTGCGGTGAGAAAAAACCCATGGCGATAAGGTGGTCGTGTCACCGACAAAAATCGCACGCTACAGGAAAATGGCGACTCTGTTGGGGACTCATTTTTATCTGTCTAGGACTAGGATTATAGTTCCTAAAAGGTCTAGGATGTTAGTTTTAGGAATTATACTATATATATATATATATATATATATCGCTTTTCCTACTTGATATCCGTGTTTATTTTTCTGTCAATGGGAATGCGAGTGATGTCGCATGTGGAAAGTTCGAGAGAACCCTAAGATAGGTGATGGCATAGACGGGTGGTCTTACAGGGAGTGATTCCCTAATAAGCGATCTTGGTAGACCATCAAATCAGTTGAGATACCCTTTGCAGATTCAATGTTGAACGACAATCATCGTGAAAGCAGATTGTCCCAATGTGGTATCCGTGAAACTGAGGATTTAGTAGATATTAACCTTGTGGCCATTTGGTAGTACGGTAGCTATCGAAAATAGTTGACAGGGGATACTACACTCAATTGAGATTACCCTAGGATGCTACAGCTCGCTCGGGTGAACCAGCTTGCTGTTAGTATCCCTAGGGGGGTCAATGATTTTGGGAACTTTTAACCTGTTCTACAGGTACAAAAATTAACCAGAATACAACCTTTGGGGATGGGTAGAGCCATGACTCCATGCTCGTGACGTTGAACCCTTAAACCCATGTTTTTTCAATGTTTTTGTGTGCTGCATTCATGCATTCATTTAAAAAACTCTTAAACAAAGAAAAAAATCTTCTTTTCTCTTCTCTCTTTTTTCAAATTAAACTAAAACAATGATTGCAAATATCAGAGAGATTGCGTTATGGATTTCGGTAGAAGAAAGATGCACAAGTGCACCTTCAAGGCTCCAAAACTAGAGGATTTAAGGGGGTTGGCAAGGATGATCACCAACCATGATGCTTTCAGAGCTAAGTACAGAGGGCTGTTGTCTCTGTTAAAGGTCCATGTAGTTGAAGGAATCCTGTCTACACTGATTCAGTTTTACGATCCGGTTTATCACTGTTTCACATTTCTGGATTATCAACTAGCACCGACGCTAGAAGAGTACTCTCACCTGACTGATTTACCCATCACTGACCAAGCTCCCTTTTCTGGACTGGAAGAAATTCCAAAGGATCAAACCATTGCAAGAGCAATCTATTTGGACGAGTCAGAAGTCAGGACTCACATGACCACTAAGGAAGGAATCCAAGGTTTACCGGCCAAGTTTTTGGTAGAGAAAGCCCTATACTTTTCCATTGTAGGAAACGTTACTGCTTTCAAAGATATCTTTGTTCTACTCACATACGGGTTGTTTCTTTTTCCCAACATCGATAACTTCGTCGATACCAATGCCATTAAGATATTTCTGATTGGAAACCCCGTACCGACCTTGCTCGCAGATGTTTATCATTCTGTACACTTAAGGAATTTGTACAGCGGAGGAAGGATCATATGCTGTGTACCCCTGTTTTACAAATGGTTCACTTCCCATTTACCCAAGTCTGCTACTTTTTGGGATCATAAGAGTACTCTACGTTGGTCACAGAGAATCATGTCTCTTACCAACTCTGACATAGATTGGTACAATCGGATCTATGATGGGATAAGGATCATCGACCGATGTGGAAACTTCCCTAATGTACCCCTCATAGGAACTAAAGGAGGAATCAACTATCATCCAATTTTAGTTCTTCGTCGACTCGGATACCCGATGAAGCATATCCCGCATAATGTTCATCTGGAAGGTCTTTTCTTCAAGGAAGAAGAAAATGACAGGGCACTAAAGAAAGAAATAGTGCATGCCTGACAACATATTCACAGGAAAGGAAGAGAGTCTCTAGGAAGACCATACTGTATCTCCAAGGAACCTTATCTCCACTGGGTACAAACTAGAGCCCTCAAGCTGAGGATGCCTTACCCTCGTCAAGAAGTTCTTCTGTTAAAGGAATTTGTCCTTTATTTTATGTCTCATATGGAAAAACTCCAGGTCGCTCTTAACAAAGTTCAACGGCAAAAGAACTCTTGGAAGAACAAATACCGCATTCTCAATGTAGAGTGTACCAAAATTCAGGAACTGTTAAAAGAGAAGGATGCTCTGATTAAGATAATAGAGCAGCATGTTGTAGAAAATCAAGATGATCGAAGAAACTTTCTCGCTCCTTTCACTTGGCAAATGACTGACAACCCGACAACGGCTGAAGAGCCCCGATCAAAGAAAAGGAAAATACCAGAACCAACATCTGAGTTCTCCTCAGAGAGGACTCGGGATCCATGAAGTTTAGACATTTCTTTTACAGCACTTTGGAAAATACTGTATTTCCTTTTCTGCAATCTTTCAAATTCAATAAAACGGGGTCTCCCCACTGTATGATATTTGCAATATATTTGTTGAAGTTTCTTTTTTATTAAAGAAAAAATAAAAATTAATATATATCATTGCATATCATTCATCATTCTCACGTAACGCATTCTTCTTACCTTCGAATCTCACGTATGTGTCACGATTCTAGAGTCAAACTGTCTCATTCGTACAATACTCGGGCCAATCGACAAAACAAAATGGACGATCTGGAGGAAGAGAACACAGAGCTGAGAGAAGAAGTCGACGCTCTGAAGGAAGATCTGGGAAAAATTCACAGTGACATGCAATCTCTGGCAGCAGCTCAGAAGCAACAACAAAGGATTGTGATCTCGGAGATCACATCTACGCCCATAGTGGAGACGTATGATCCTCAGTACGACATGCCTAAAGATCGTCCCTGGGGCATGCCTATCAACTTTGTCCATGAAGGATATATCCCGCCGATCACGGAAGACCCGAAAACTGTAGTAGGAACCACTGGGCCTGAAGGTTACAAACTTCGGGAAAGAGAAGATGCAACAGGCATGACAGCAACTCCTGAAGGTTACAAACTTTGGGATAGGGAAGCACCAAGAGTCACCGCCATAATGACTATACCACAACCCGTGGTACACACTGTCCCGAAAGGACAGATTCCACAAGTAATTCCTGGTGGAAATGAAGACATGTACGACAAGATGAATGAGTTCCAGGAGCAATTCCAGGAGATGCAGAAAGAACTGCATGCCATTAGTGGTCAGGATTTATTTGGAAAGGACGCCGCAGACCTTTTTTTGGTCCCCAACGTGAAAATCCCGCACAAATTCAAGGTGTCTGACTTTGAAAAATACAAGGGCAGCTCTTGTCCTCAAAGTCATTTGGTGATGTACACTCAAAAGATGTCAACTCAAACAGAGAATAAAAAACTACTGATCCATTATTTCTAGGACAGTTTAACCGGTGTCGCACTTAAATGGTACATGGGTTTAAACCACACCAAGATCATCACTTTCAGAGACCTTGGTTCTGCCTTCGTTCAGCAATATAAATATAACCTGGACATGGCACCAGACAGAGATCAACTCAGAGCAATGTCGCAAAAAGACAAGAAAACTTTCAAGGAATATGCTCAGAGATGGCGTGAAATTGCCGTCCAGATCTGTCCCCCTCTTGAGGAAAAAGAGATGACAAATATCTTTTTGAAGACCTTGAGCTTATTCTATTACGACCGAATGGTCGCCAGTGCGTCCAGTGACTTCACTGAGATGGTGAACATGGGAGTACGCCTTGAAGAGGCAGTCCGAGAAGTAAGTCTGGTAAAAAATATAGAACCATCTAGCAGTACCAAAAGATACGGTAGTGCTTTCCCAAAACAAAAAGAGCAAGATATTGGTAATATCTCTCTCAGAAAGCAAAGGCGAAGGTATCAACCAATAGCAGCAGTAACTCCTGCTATCAACCCAACGCCGGCTCCAACGTATCAACCTCAGGTTGCTCAGAGCCAACTGAATCAACAACAGTATCAACAAAGGACACAACAGCCTCTTCAGCGGGCTCATCCACAGTACAACAACAATCATACGACACGACCACCAGTTGTACGCAGAATTGTTTCCACTACTACTGGTCAAGAGGCATGTCCAAACCAGGTCTCCTCTTACAGAACCAGAAAATACACCTTTTTGGTTCAAAGCGGATCAAACTTGCCCTTACCATCAGGGAGGACCAGGGCACAACATTGAAAACTGCCTCAGCTTTAAATCTTATATACAGAAGCTTGTTAGGAACGGGGTCCTATCTTTCAAGGATACAAATCCAAATGTTCAGACGAACCCATTGCCTCAACATGAGAAAACTGTTGTAAATTTGATAGAGGAATAATTTAACCACAGTTATCAAATTCACGATGTACTCCTATTAGGAACCAATCTAGTCAGGATGCATTACAGACAGAGCGGATACGGTCATGTACCGTCTCACAATTATCACCAGTGTGATATCTGTTCAAAGAATAATCAAGGATGTTTCGTAGTACAATCAACTCTACAAGAATAGATGAATCTCTGATGGATTGAAGATCATCGAATCCGTGAGTGTAGCGAGCAATTTTGGATGCGGTTCTTAAGCGCTGGTCGCTCTCTGCGGTTTGAGCTTTAACTACAGGTCGATTCATTTTTTATCCTATTGTGAGCTGAATAAGGAAGGGAAATAGATGTCTCCAATTAACCCTGCTTTACATACTGAGTTTAAACAGCGGCCTGTTAGGTTACAGATGCTATCAATGTGGGGGGGGGGGGCCTTTGTACTGGTTATTTGTATTTTCGCCAATATTGGTTTCTTTCTTTTCATTTTGACAGAAGGTTTCTGGCAGGGAACAAGGATTAGGATGTTAGGACTGATGTTTTTTTGATGGATATGTGAGAGTATGGGATTTTGGTTTTTTGTTGATTGTGCTCGCTAAGATTTTTCTTTCAATCTTATGCCTACGTATTCCCGTTTACCGAAACAGGGAAATCAGAGCGTTCGTAGTTCCTCTTATTCTATGGGAGGAAATGGTTGTTTTGGTGTCTTGTTCAAAGCCCAAGACGTGAAGCTAAAGGTGATTTGTATCTTGTTCAAAGCCCAAGATGTGAAGCTGAAAAGTCTATTTGTATCTTGTTCAAAGCCCAAGATGTGAAGCTAAAAGGTGTTGACTTTAGAGAGAATTTGTCATCTCTAAAGAGGGGGTTGTATGTCACAACTGTTTATAAAGGAGAATTACTTTAACCGGGATATGTGAATTCGGCAATGCCATAATTTCCTTTATAGGGGATTTTAACCTGAAGGAGAAGACTTTAACCTAGTGTTGAGCAATGCCATCTTTCCTTAGGAATTTCTCATGCTAAAAGAGGGACAGTGGCATGGATGTAGATGATCCAGAGGCTTGCCGCTTACAGCAATTAGATGAAAGGGGAAGGAGTTGTTAATATTTGTGTACTGTGAACGAGGCACAACTTTGATGCTAAAAGGTTGATTGGATCAACCAGTGGTTTTCTTATATAAAGCCTAAGAGGAGGCTAATATGTGTCTCGTACAAAGCCTGAGAGAGAGGCTAAAAGGTTTTGACTCAACGAGGGAATCTTTTGGTATCTCGTATAAAGCCCGAGAGAGAGGCTAAACGTTGTTTGACTCCGCTGGGGAGAATCATTGTACAAAGCCCAAGAGGAGGCCAGGGTAACTGTTTCAGTTAAGTGACAGGTCCAGTATACTGATTTTAAAGAGAAAATCAGTTCTTATATGAGCAACACTGTACTCAAGGATTTGATTCAGGGATCCGGGTTATGCCTATTTTTTAAGGAAGCGGGAAATCCAAAGGGTATTGAGACTGTCCGAGTCTATGGGTTTCCTTCCTATTTTTAAAGGGGTTCTTGAGAATGTCTTTGAGACTCAAGGGAATTAGACTGTCCAAGTCTAGAGTTTTATCTTTTGTACTATGCTTTGAGAAACAGTAGTAGACTCTATGAAAGGACCGTTCTATAAAGATTACTAAGTTCTGTTCCTATACCTCTAGGAGGTCATCGGGATAATTTGTACGAAGCCCAAGAGGAGGCTGGAATCTTTTAAGAAGCCGACGGGTCCTTGTACTAAGCCCAAGAGGAGGCTATCATTCCTGGAGGAAGAGATCATTATACGAAGCCTAAGAGGAGGCTGTGAATACTTCTAAGAAGCCGTAGGGTCCTTGTACTAAGCCCAAGAGGAGGCGGGGTTACTTTTAGGAAGCCTATGGGTCCTTGAACGATGCCCAAGAGGAGGCCGATGCTTTTAAGAAGCCGATGGGTCCCCAAACCCCGAGAAATTCAAGGCAAGCTATTCACAAGGAATAGATCAAGTCAGGAAAGTTCGAGAATTTGGAAGAAACTCAAGAGATGCCATTCACGGAGAAAAGATCATCTATGGGGAATAGAGTTTCTTGACAAGTGCTTTTAAGAAGCCTGTGGGTCCCCAAACCCCGAGAAATTCAAGGCAATGTTATTCACCGAGAATAGATCAAAGTCAGGAAAGTCCAAGAATTTGGAAGAAACTCAAGAGATGCAATTCACGGAGAAGAGATCATCTCTGGGGGATAGAGTTTCTTTGACAACTTCTATGAGTGACAGTCTATGAAAGGGTTCACAGAGAATGCTGCCTTTCATATCTCCATATTGTTTAACCCCAAGAGGAGGGAAGACTGTGTCTGGTAATCCTATGGGGATCTAGTTTAGACTATTTCTAAGAGTGATCAACGGGCTTAATCCTAGACGTAGTTGCCGGGGAAACTCTAAATATCTATACTATTATTACACAGTTGATATGAGTTTATGAAAGAAGACTTACAGTGAAACAGCCCCACAATACAGTTATATGTATATGAAAGCGGTAAATGAAAGCGATAACCACTTACTCGGTTGTAGAGCTTCCATGCTGTTTGGTTAGTTGTTCAACAAAGAAAGATTGAAAACAATAGTATATTCAAAATCAAAGGAGAAAGTGCTTTGAAAAAGAAAGATTTGGGGCTTACAGCTCAAGGAGAGGCCCAGGGTTTTATCAGTGAACGCACTGTTGAATTTGTACATAGGGACTTATACAAGTGACTGTGGCCCAAAAGGTTTTCTGTACAAAAGGATGGGTCTTACACTCTCTCAAGAGGCCCAAAAGGTTTAAAGAAAAAGAGTGGGGCTTATAACACGACGGTAGGCCCAATTGATTTTTCCGTTAAAAATGGCGATCGCGTCGAGGTTTTCTTTTAACACAGAGGGACTTATACAATAAGTGAGGCCCAAAAAGGTTTTGGTTAAAAGGGGATTGGGTCTTACACTCTATTAGAGGCCCAAAAGTTTTTGAATGGGTCTTATAGCTCAAGGAGAGGCCCAAGGGTTATTTTTCAAAAGGCGACGAGCGTGCCGTTTGTTTGAAAATGTACAGAGGGACTTATACAACGAATGAGGCCCAAAATATTTTCTGTACAAGTGGGTTGGGTCTTAAACTCTAATAGAGACCCAAAAGTTTTGAATGGGTCTTATAGCTCAAGGAGAGACCCAATTGTTTATTTTTGAAAAGGCGACGATCGTGCCGTTTGTTTGAAAATCTACAGAGGGACTTATACAACGAATGAGGCCCAAAATATTTCTGTACAAGTGGGTTGGGTCTTACACTCTAATAGAGGCCCAATTGTTTTGGAAATCAATTTTGAAAGTTGAATTAATCAAAAACCCTAATTTTAATCTTTAAAAGTAAATATTTAAAGAAAATCAAACAAAATACAAAATAAATTTGAATAATCCATTTATGATTTTGTTTAAGGTTTGAAAAAATGAGGGATAATCACAAGGAATATTTAAACTCATTAGGTTTTGATTTTCAAAGTAAATGTTCACTTTTACAATGTTTAAAAACAATTAAAAATGAATTTATTCACAAAAATACCAATTATATTAAATAAATAATATAAATCTAATTTTTTGGTGGAATAAAATATTTCAACATTTTTGTGAATTATTGCAAAAAGAACTAATAAAAAATGATAAAAATTGAAGGAGTTATTAATTTTTCAAATCATTAAAAATAATAATATGAAAAATAACAAAATAAAACAAGTGATAAAAAGAAGTCTGGGGCGAGGGGGATTCGAACCCCAGACCTCTCACTTGCCAATACACACAAAACCAGCTGATGAACCGCTGGGGCGCAATGCCAATTCAAATATAACATGGCAAGGGAAAAATATATAGAGAACTTGTTGGATTTTCTGAGAATGGCGCCATGGCCATCTTCTTCCTCCAGCTCGTGCATGAAGTACCATATCTTACTCATCTCTCAACCATTGTACATCATTCAAACACCAAACTCATGCGTTTTTTCACAAGGAAGAAGATGGTAATACCCAATTTTATTCATTTTCAGTGTACAACAAATTATATCATTGTGGCCGTATGAACCCTAATTTTGCAAAAGCAATCGAGTAGGCATGATTATGAGTGCAATGATCAAATTTTCTGAGGGAAAACAATCAGCATATGATGGCGAGTAATTGGCCAAAATATCATGCGAGGAAATATGCATGGATCATGGGGTTTGAGTTTTGAGGCTTACCTTGATGCAAGCTAAAATGGAACTCTGCACAAACTTTGTTCCAATCGTGAATTAATGATCCCTACAGCTTCAATGGATGTTATGGAATGTGTTACAAGCTTTGGAACACTTTGAAACTCTTTGGATCAAGCTGGAGACCTCCACCTGCATAATTGAGACATAATGGCTTGGTTGAAGGGTGATTTTGAGCCTGAGGTGTTACAGTCAGTGTTTAAGTGTTTGGACACCTCAAATACATCATATGTGATGTGTTTGAGCAATTGGAATTGATTGCCTAAGGCTGCAACTCAAAACCCGATAGTGGTTATTCAAAAACCAAAAAACTTGAGGTTTAAGGAAGAATGAGAGAAAGCAGTGCTGTAACTGGCTTTGGTGTGAGTTGAATGATCCATTGGGACCTCTATTTATAGGTGATCAACTTTTGTTTTGGAGGAATAGTGAATGGCTGCTGGATCAGATCACATTTGCATGGATTGGCTTGGAGGATTTCTTCTTAAGCAAGGCAAGCTAGCCATTCCCAAGAGCAGGGCTATGCCTTGATCAAAACCACATTCCTCAGATGTTTTTATTGTTGTTTAATCAGAGAATTTGACTGAGTAGGGTAGCTACCTTGACAATGCACTATTCCACATTAATGCACTTTGAATTCAAGGCAAAATGTGCCAAAGTGGATGAATTTCAAGTTGGAAGATTCCTTGGCTTTTTGACTCAGATTTATCAGTTGGATCAGATGCAATGTGATTGGTTTGAATACATGTGGCATGCTGATCCTTAGTTTTTGGCTCAAAATCGTGTGTGGCAAGCAAACATGCAAACTGATTTTTCCAAAACAGCTTGCAGCAGCATGACTTTGGGCATGGATTTCTCTTGGCTCAAGTTGAATCAATTCATGCTGTTAAGCTCTTTGAATTCTTGGCAACATATGCAACAACATTGATGTTTAACTTTGGACTTGATTCAGCTTGCATCTATGTGAAAAGATCTCACAAGTTTTGATGTTTCAACAAAATCTGTCTTGGACAGAATTTTTCTAAGTGTTGGAAAATGGTGTACTTTCATACTTTCAGCCATTTTGGCTCACTCATAGCTCAAAATCCACAATGAATTGGAGTTAGGTCTAGTTGACGTTTTTGTAGAGGGAAATGAGATCTAGAAATCAAGCTTTGGAGGGGAAAAAATGGCTTTGTGGTTTAGGAGTTATGACTCTTCAAAGTTGGTACCCTAGCCACTTTATTTTTAACTTAGAAAATTTTCTAAGTTTTTATGGTTACCCCTTTTACAAGTTATCCAACTTTTCTTGATTTTCCTTGATGAATGATGATTCAAGTCATACATTAACATCATTTTAGGGTTAAAAAACCATTTTGGTGAAAAATCTCAAAAAGTCAAAGTTGACTTTTGTGCACAGTTGACTTTTTGTCAGATGAATTCCAAATTGTGCAATTCTTCAGGAAATCATGTCCTTGACCTAAATCAAACTTGATGGACATGTTCCATGGGTGTCATGGGGTATATTGAGTCATGTCTTAGGGCTTGGGAACATGTCCTGGTCAAAAGTCAAAGTTACAGTTGACTTTTTCCTTAAAACCCTAATTGTGGTGCAGATGAAATTGAGACTTGTTGCTCAAGCTTCTTGGATTAATCTATTGTTTCAAATGGATCAATATATTTCATTAGAGACCCTAAAACCCTCTCTTGAGGTCTTGGCTCATGATTTGCCCCAAAAGTCAACTTTAGGGTGAATTAGGTCAAGAAACCCTAATTCTTGATTTTTGATGTATGCATCCCCTGAGGTCAAATTGACTTGATGATTGGGTCCATGAGGTTCCATGGAGTATATTAGGTCATATTTTGGATCCTTGGCTTGTGCCCAGGTGAAATTTTTCATCTGGAGGCCCTGGTCGACCAAAACCCTAATTTGGTGACACTGCCGATCTTGAGACTTGATCCACCTAGAAGGGAGCAGCCTTGTGCTTAATCCTTGAAGTGGGAGTCCCTTTTGATCCTTTGTGGATGTTTGAGGGATTAGACAAGTTGAAGATCATGTCATTCCTTGATTGATCCTTTGTCTAAAGCTCTGAGAGGGCTTAAAACCCTAATTTTGATTGTAGTGAATGCTCAACAATTCCTTGAGGAGATTGATGAGGCATGATGGTTCATCCATATTGTGATGATGATTTGCACAATGAAGGGAAATCTTAGTGGTCAAAATTTGGGGTATGACAGATGCCCCTATTTAATCTTCTTGGACCTGAAGGTGTGAATGACGAAGGTATTCGGGCATTCGGGGTGCAAGAGGATTAAATATCGGAATACCCGAAATTTTGGTGGTGGTTATGAATGGTAGCGCACGCATTCATCTTATTTTGCTAAGCAATGATACTTAAAAAAAGGTAAACTTCCCCTCGATCCTGGTTTTCGGCCAAGGAACTAGTCTCAGTTTCTGATTTAAACTTCCCCTCGATCCTGGTTTCCTACCAAGGAACTGGTGTTAGTTTCTGATTTAAACTTCCCCTCGATCCCGGTTTCCTACCAAGGAACTGGTCTTAGTTTCTGATTTAAACTTCCCCTCGATCCTGGTTTCCTACCAAGGAACTGGTCTAAGTTTCTGATTTAAACTTCCCCTCGATCCTGGTTTCCTACCAAGGAACTGGTCTAAGTTTCTGAAATAAACTTCCCCTCGATCCTGGTTTCCTACCAAGGAACTGGTCTAAGTTTCTGAAATAAACTTCCCCTTGATCCTGGTTTCCTACCAAGGAGCTGGTCTCAATTTCTTTTGTCAATAAACTTTCTTGACAAGGAACGCTATGTGTAGCGGTCTTCCTCAAACTTCTCGCCGAATTTTCCTGGGGAGATGCCATTTGACGGAAAAAGATCTAAGGTTAGACCTGCTGGGGGAACCCAGTCGTCTGAGTTGTAGAGGTGCACAAACTTCTCTGTTGGAGACGCCATTTGTCGACTCTATCTGGGGAAACTGAGTCTCTTGAGAGACTGCTTCCGCTTGGGGTCTTACATCATACTTTTCTCGGGATCTTCCCGGAGAAATGCCATATGATGGGATCCAATTTTGAGGTGCCGATGATCTTTTCATCAGTGGTCTTTTTTGGAGAAAGGCAGCTGTACTGCCGAATCTCTGCTTAGGAGGCTTTCTCTGGGGATTTTCCTTAATCCGGGAAAGCAAGGATATCGTCTTCGATGGCGAAGAGTGACATTTGTTGAAAGTTTTCTCTGGCTTTTCAGAGGTTCAAGTTATCAAAGTGGTCGAGTACCGACTCTAATCCAGAGATACACTGGAGGCGAGATTGTTCAAACGCAGCATTTCCTGACGAGGCAAGAACTGACAACTCGATTGAGAGGACTCTTATCGCTAGGAGACAAGATCGACTAGAGTGATAGTGATGCAATATGAATGCGAATGCAAGCAAAATGCATGATGTATGTATGTATATGCTGACAAAACTGACACGACATACAAACTGACGGGTGAACACGACTGGATACTCGGCCATCGCGGGGCGAAGAAGTGCCGTTGGTAAAAAAAGTAGCAATTCTACCTTGCTTATGAGAGATAGTCCCTGTGGGGAATACCGTTGATCGGGCTTAAGAGATAAGAACTCGGCCGAGGGTATCAGATGGGAAAGCCGCATCTGACACTGTTGATCCTTCATTCAGGCGTACTGGCCTAGAAGGAGTACTTTGATTCTGCACTTTGAAATTCAAACGCCTTTGAAGACGCAATCGACGTTCTTTTGATGTTCAACAGTCAAAAGAAATTGCCATCTTTAGTTTAAAAGCAGAAAAAGTTTTAACGAGTAAATTCATTTTTGTTTTATTTCAAGAATCATTAATCATGTTAACAACGTCGTTCTGTAAAGCTAAAACAAATAAGAATTACAAACAAAAGCACAAGGGCTCAAATTTTATTGATAGGATGGAGATCAGCCAAACACGTGATTCTAAAGAGTATATACAAAGTTTGAAAATGGTAATTTACAGGGAAAAGGGCTACGTTGAAACATAACAACCACTATCTTTCTACCAACTTTGAATTCGGGACATCCTGAGAATCTGTCGAAGATGACCTTGACTGTAGTTTTCCTCCGATGGATGCTGTAACTACTGTTGCTGCTGAAGGACTTGCCTTTGTTGAACATAGTTACTTGCCATTATCCCTAATTTTTGCCTGGATTGTACTTTGATGTCTCCAATCCATCGGGATGATTTTTTTTCATGTCTCTAACTTTTTCCTGGACCGCCCTTTCGGGTTTTCAATCCACCGAGACGTTTTTTTTTTAGTTTAGGCGAAGTATTTCTTGACTACATCAACATTCGTGGGGTAGGAAAATTCCTCTCCGTCCATGGTTGCAAGTCTCAAGGCGCCGACTGAGAAAGCTTTCGTGACCACATAGGGGCCATCATAATTTGGGGTCTATTTGCCCCGAGAGTCAGTGAGAAACGATTGTATCTTCTTGAGCACGAGGTCTCCTTTTCTGAAGACATGAGGTCGGACCTTTTTGTCGAACGCCCTCTTCATTCTTTGTTGATACAATTGACCGTGGCATAGTGTCGTGATTCGCTTCTCTTCGATCAGGTTTAATTCGTCGTGTCGACTTTGACACCATTCAGCTTCTGAAAGCTTAGCTTCCATCAATACCCGGATTGATGGGATCTCTACTTCTATGGGGAGAACTGCCTCCATGCTATATACTAGAGAGAAAGGGGTTGCCCCTGTTGAAGTACGGACAGATGTTCGATAACTGTGAAGAGTAAAGGGTAGCATCTCGTGCCAGTCTTTGTAAGTCACAACCATCTTTTGAACAATCTTCTTGATGTTCTTGTTAGCCGCTTCTACCGCTCTGTTCATCTTGGGTCGGTAGGGAGATGAGTTATGGTGTTCGATTTTGAACTCTGCGCACAACTCTTTCATCATCTTATTGTTCAAGTTAGATCCATTATCAGTAATGATCTGGCTCGGAACACCATAACGGCAGATGATATTGTTTTTGATAAATCGGACCACCACTTGTCGGGTTACATTAGCATACGACGCTGCTTCTACCCACTTGGTGAAATAGTCAATGGCTACCAGGATGAACCGATGTCCGTTTGAAGCCTTAGGTTCGATCAAGCCAATCATGTCGATTCCCCATATGGAAAAAGGCCACGGGGAAGAAAGAACTTTGAGATGTGATGGCGGTACATGAATTTTGTCGGAGTATATCTGACACTTGTGACACCTCCTCATGTACTTGTAGCAGTCGGATTCCATGGTCGACCAGTAATACCCTGCTCTCAGAATTTTTCTCGCCATTGTGTGTCCGTTGGCATGAGTGCCAAAGGATCCTTCATGAATTTCTTTCATAAGCATGTCTGCTTCTAGTCTGTCTATGCATCGGAGTAAGACCAAGTCAAAATTCCTCTTATAAAGAGTGTCACCGCTCAGGAAGAAGCTTCCAGCCAATCTTCTGAGGGTTTTCCTGTCTTTTTTTAGTGCCCCAGATGGGTACTCTTGTTTCTGAAGGAAGCATTTGATATCTTGATACCAAGGTTTGTCGTCTATGACTGCTTCGATCGTGAAGATGTAGGCGGGTCGTTCAAGGCACATTATGTCGATCTTAGGTAGGTCGTTCCATTGACCTACACTAATAATGGAAGAGAGGGTGGCTAATGCATCAGCCATGTGATTCTCATCACGAGGGATGTGATGAAACTCAACTCTGTTGAAGAAGGGTAACAACCTTCTTGCATGGTCCTTGTAAGGAATCAGTCCTGATTGGTATGTGTTCCAATCTCCTTTTATCTGATTGATAACCAGGGCTGAGTCGTCATATACGTCCAAGTTTTTTATCCTTAAATCAATCGCTTCTTCGAGACCCATAATACAAGCTTCGTATTCGGCCTCGTTGTTCGTACATTTGAACGTGAGTCGAGCAGTGAAAGGAATGTGGGTACCCTGAGGGGTAACAATGATTGCCCCAATTCCATTTCCACAATGATTAACTGCTCCGTCAAAGATACGTCCCCATTAGGAACCTGGTTCTGGCCCTTCATTGGGTAGCGGTTCATCGCAATCTTTCATCTTTAGATACATGACATCTTCGTCTGGGAAGTCAAACCCGATTGATTCTTGATCATCAATTGGTTGATGAGCCAAATGATCGGCTAAAATACTTCCTTTAACAGCTTTTTAAGCGTGGCACTCTATGTCATATTCTGATAATAACATCTGCCAACGGGCAATTCTTCCCGCAAGGGTAGGTTTTTCGAAAACGTACTTGATTGGATCCATTTCGGAGACCAACCAAGTAGTATGACGAATCATGTACTGGCGAAGACGTTTGGCTGCCCAAGCCAAAGCACAACAAGTTTTCTCGAGCATCGTGTACCGAGTTTCACAGTCGGTGAATTTCTTGCTTAGATAGTAGATGGCAGACTCTTTCTGTTTAGTTTCATCTTGTTGGCCAAGTACACACCCCATCGAGTCCTCTAGGACTGTGAGGTAAATGATCTGTGGTCTTCCTTCCACTGGAGGTGATAGAATCGGAGGATTCAACAGGTATTCCTTAATACTGTCGAAGGCGGTTTGGCAATCTTCTGACCAAATGCAATCCTGGTTCTTTTTAAGTAACTTGAAAATCGGCGCACAGGTCGCGGTCATAAGGAATATGAATCTGGAGATGTAGTTCAAACGTCCCAGGAATCCTCTGACTTGTTTTTCAGTTTTCGGAGAAGGCATTTCTTGAATGGCCTTGACCTTGTCAGGATCAACTTCAATTCCTTTCTGGCTGACGATGAACCCTAGTAGTTTCCTTGAACTGACACCGAAGGTGCACTTATTGGGATTCAAGGGGAGCTTGAATTTTCTTAGACGTTCAAACAATTTTGACAGATGTTCAACGTGCTCACCCTCTATTTTTGATTTTGCAATCATATCATCGACATATACCTCGATTTCTTTGTGTATCATGTCATGAAACAGAGTGGTCATGGCCCTTTGATAGGTTGCCCCGGCGTTCTTCAAACCGAACGACATTACCATGTAACAAAAGGTACCCCATGGGGTAATGAACGAAGTTTTCTCCATGTCTTTCGGCGCCATTTTGATCTGGTTATAGCCCGAGAATCCATCCATGAAGGAGAAAACTTTGAACTTTGTTGTACTGTCTACCAGCATGTCAATGTGTGGTAAAGGAAAGTCGTCCTTTGGACTTGCCATGTTTAGATCTCTGTAGTCGACACACATTCTGACCTTTCCGTCCTTTTTTGGAACGGGTACGATGTTGGCTAACCATTAAGGATATTCAGATGTAGCGAGGAAACCCGCGTCGATCTGTTTCTGTACCTCCTCTTTGATTTTGATGGCCATGTTCGGGTGAGTCCGTCTCAACCTTTGCTTTACTGGCGGACATTCCGATCTTAACGGTAAGTGATGTTCCACGATGCTGGTATCCAACCCTGGCATATCCTGATAGGACCAAGTGAATACATCAGGAAATTCTCTGAGAAGCTTTACCAAACTCTCTCGGGCAGGTGGACTGAGCAGTGCCCCAATCCTAATTTCTTTTCTCTCTTTTTCTGAACCCAAGTTTACCGTTTCCAACGGTTCTTTATGAGGTTCAATGGACCTTTCCTCTTGTCTGAGTAGTCGAGAGATCTCTTCTGGAATTTTGTTGTCAACTTCTTCTTCAGCCCTAAATACCCGGAACTCAAAGTTGGGAGAAGGCATCGGATCGTATGTTTCAACGGGGTTTAAAACATGCAATCTGCATGACGTTATGATTCGTGTTTAGAAGAGATAGAGAAAATGCAAGTGTGTGCAGTGTTTTATTTTTATTACTGCTTGTTTTTATTATTGAATTGTTTTTTAGGATTACCATTTTCTGAAAAACGAAAAAAGAGAAAACAGCAATTAATGCGGAAATTACAGAACGGCGTTATTTTATTAATGAACAAGTCGACTCTTGAAACTACAGCCCTATAAAACTAAACTCTGTCGCTTTGGGTGAAGCGAAGAGGGAAAATTTACAAAAGCGAACCCTATCAAAACATCCGCTTCACCTGGGCAGGGTGAAAGGTTAAAGATGGCAATTACTTTGACTGACGAACGACCTTCAGAACATCGACGGCAACCCATTGGCGGCGAACTCCTCGGTGAATCACAAAGTCTGGCACCTTCCTTGATTTGTCTTCAGAAATGACGCTGATTTCTGGTGGAGCAGGATCGTTGGAATCTATCTCCCAGGCAGAGTTGTCGTAGGAGGATTCCTCTGTTGTATTTTGCATAGCATTTGTGCTCTCAGCTGTATCTCCCCATCCAGTTTGCTGGATATCTTCGAGTCAGATACGAGAGCTTTCGGGAACGGTGTACTTGACCATATAGTCGTATTTCCCACTCGGTTGTCCCAAGATGTCCCACACTTCTTTCGAACTGGAGGAGTCATCCCTCTCGATGACGTTGACCTCGAGAAAAGCATAGTTGATGAATTCAAGTCCTGCAGACGTTACGAATTCATCTTCATGTTGAGTAGCTTCCGAATGACCTGAGTGTTGATCCCATGACATGGTGGGGACACAGGTATTCTGTTCAATGACGGTCAGCGGATTTTCATTGTTCGGCTGACTCTCTTGCCCCAAGTCTCCTGGATAAGGTTGCCACATTGGCAGACCATCCATTGGGCCATAGTAGGTGTAGTCAAAATTGTCTTTCATCGGAGTGTCTTCCTCTAATGAATTTGACGGAGCCCTGCATCCTTCCGGATCACAATCCCCGTATATCATTTTGACGTCTGACCTTGGTATAAATCTCGGACTCTCTGTAGGAAAGCAAAAAGGAGTTTGCATTTCGTCCTGAGACATATAACCGTCCTTGTTAAGATAGGACTTCCATTCTTCATCTGTGTCAGAGGGATCTTCCTCATTGATAGCATGTACTGCTTGAGACACTGGGTGGAGGAAACCTCCACTGTGGAAGAAGTTCTGAATGGGATGAAGACTTCCATCGCTGGCAGCTGTCTGGGTACAGGGTGCAGAAAAACCAAGACCCTTCTTTGTTTTATTGTCAATGGGAATGACAAGCTGTCCCCATCCGGTTGTATCGGTACTCTCGACGCTTTAATGGCATCTTTGTATGAGGAAAACGAGGTTCCTCCTCGGGATTGATTGTCCTTGCTCACTGACTGTGCTTGGAACTGAGTTCCAATAACCTCTTCAGGTTCTACACAAGCAGATGATGATAAGTTACTCACGAGCAAGGCCTGTTCTCCACAGACCGTGACAAGTTGATCGTTCTGGACGAACTTTAGCTTTTGGTGGAGGGTTGAAGTAACCGCTCCAGCCTGATGTATCCAAGGTCTTCCTAATAAACAATTGTACGTTGCCCGGATGTCCATGACCTGGAAAGTGACTTGGAAAGTGTGAGGACCGATAGTTATGGGAAGATCAACTTCGCCGATAACCGTTTTTCTGGATCCGTCGAATGCTTTGACGACAAGCTTGCTGATTCTCATCGGAGGGCCTTTGAATGATAATTGCATCAAAGTAGACTTCGGCATAACATTCAGGGCTGACCCTGTGTCTACCAGTACGCTGGTTAAAGCATCGTCTTGGCAGTTAATTGTAATGTTGAGCGCCATGTTATGACGGCGACCCTCTTCAGGTAATTCCTCATCACTAAATCCCAAATTATTGCAGGAAGTGATGTTAGAGACAATACTATCGAACTGTCTGATTGTTACATCCTGTTCCACAAAGGTTTTCTCCAAGACTTTCTGTAGAGCCTCCCTGTGCGCTTCTGAACTGAGTAACAGTGATAATACCGAGATCTTTGAAGGAGTTTGTAATAGCTGATCAACAATGTTATATTCACTCCTTTGGATGAGCTTCAGCATCTCATCATTATTTTTCGAAAGGTCGGGATTACTGGATTGACCGACTGATGGACTGGGAGCTTCTGTCTGAAGTTCCTTTTCCTTGTTAGGTTCTCCAACTCCTCGGTTGAAGATTCGACCGCTCCGTGTTACACGACTGATGTCTGTAATATTTACGACGGAGGGTAATGGAATTTCCTTTCCATTTTCAATTACCGTTGCACCGTATTTGTAAGGGATAGCCTTAGTTGATTCATACGGTAGTGGTCCCGGCAGATAGATGACTATGGGAACCTTCTGATTTTTCTGACCATCATAAGCAATCTCGATCCGTTCCCGGCTAGGAACTTTAGATTCATCAAGTAGAGGGATAATGGAAAAAACATCCCTGGTCTGGTGACGACCAGAGATTGTGACAACATCCTCGACTTGATCGACAAGGTAGTTTGGCGTCCAGTTGATGGGTCCAGAACCCGGATATGGGCGAATCTCTCCTCGATCCACCTGACCCTGAAGAGCTGCTCTCACAAGGTAACATCCTTGGTTACTTTCTGAACAGACACTACAACGGTCATAATTGTGTGGTGGCACCTGGCCACGCCCACTTTGAATACAATGTAACCTCACTAGGTTAGCTTCTACAGATCGGACATCTTGACTCTGACGTCGAGTGGGATTCCTGTTATTGATACTAATCTGCTGAGTATCTTCATCCATATAGATTGGCATCCACCAGTGATTTAACAAGTGCTGAAGTGCCTCCTGGACAAGGGTACAACCTCGATCATTTTCGCAACCTGCTTTATAGCTTTGATAGTCGTGTGATATTAAGAACCCGAGTCGGACCTGCTCAGCATGTAACTCTATCAGGTTGGTATTCATTACGCGAATATCGAAGATTTGAACCATGTTGATCTGATAAGGGTTCCTATCATGGTAGTCTTGGATCCATCCAAGATCCATCTGACGCTGGAGGGCCTCTTGTATGAAAGAGCATCCCTGTTTGTTTACCGAGCAAGTCAGACAGGAACTGTAATCGTGTCGTGGCAGATTATGATACTGGCTTTGCCTTGAGTGCATTGCCACCAAGTTGACATTCATTGCACGAATGTCATGGTTCTGAATGATGTTAGAATTCGTGTAGACCATGTTAACTCCACGAACTCAGTGTTCCTGGATCCATCTGAGATCCATCTGTTCCTGTAGAGCTGCTTGCACTACGGAGCATCCTTGATTATTTTTAGAGCAGACATCACACTGGTGATAATTATGAGGTGGCACATGGCCATATCCACTCTGTCTACAATGCATCTTGACCAGATTGGTCCTCAATAAGAGTACATCGTGAATTCGATAGACGTTGTTAGTCTCTCCTTCAATCAGGTTGACTGCAGCCTTGTCATGTTGAGGCAGCGGGTTCGTGAGAACATTGGGATTCGTATCTTTGAAAGATAAGACCCCGCTCCTAACAAGCTTTTGCACGTCAGACTTGAAATTAAGACAGTTCTCTATGTTATGACCTGGACCTCCTTGATGATAAGGGCAAGTTTGATCCACCTTAAACCAAAAAGGCGGATTTTTCGGTACTGCAAGAGGGGACTTAGTCTGGATGTGCCCCTTAGCCAGTAGTAACGGAAATAGTTCTGCGTACAACATGGGTATAGGATCAAACCCTGACGGTTGTGTTGTACGGTTGTTGTTATATGGAGGACGAGCCTGCTGAAGAGGCTGTTGTGTCCTTTGCTGATTAGGTTGGCTCTACGCAACCTGAGGTTGATACGTAGGAATAGGCGCAGGGCTGATAGCAGGAATTACAGCTGCTATCGGCTGATAACGTCACCTTTGCTTTCCTAGAGAGATATTCCCAATATCTTGCTCTTTTTTCTTAGGGAGAGCACTACCGTATTTTTTAGTACCGCTCGTCGATCCAGTGTCTTTTACCAAACGTCCTTCTCGGACGGTTTCCTCAAGACGTACGCCCATGCCGACCATCTCGGTGAAATCACTGGGCGCACTGGAAACCATTCGGTCATAGTAAAATGAGATTAAGGTCTTTAAGAAGATATTTGTCATCTCTTTTTCCTCAAGAGGTGGACAAATTTGAGCGGCAATTTCACGCCACCTTTGAGCATACTCCTTAAAGGTTTCCTTGTCCTTTTCCGACATCGATCTGAGTTGATCTCTGTCGGGTGCTATGTCCAAATTGTATTTGTATTGTTGGATGAAGGCAGTACCAAGATCTCTGAATGTACTGATCGTAGTACGGTTTAAACCCATGTACCATTTGAGTGCGGCACCGGTTAAACTATCCTGGATGTAGTGAATCAGCAGGTCCTGATTTTCCATCTAAGCTGACATTCGCCGAGCGTACATCACCAGATGACTCTGAGGGCAAGAGTTACCCTTGTACTTTTCAAAGTCGGGCACTTGGAACTTGTGCGGGACTTTTACATTGGGGACCAAGCAGAGGTCTGCGGCGTCCTTTCCAAATAGATCCTGACCACGAATGGCTTGCAGTTCCTTCTGCATTTCCAAGAACTGTTCCTGGAATTCATCCATTCGGTCAAACATAGTTTCCTTTTTACCAGAAGGTATCTGTGGAATCTGTCCTTCCGGGACAGTGTGCACCACAGGGGGTGGTACCGTGACTACGGCAGTGAGTCTTGGCGTTTCCCGAAGTTTGTAACCTTCAGGAGTCTTCAGTATGCCTCTAGCATCTTCGCTTTCCCGAAGTTTGTAACCTTCAGGCCCAACGGCTTCTGTTGAGATTCCCTGATCTTCAGTGATCGGCGGAACATATCCTTCCGGGATATAGTTAACAGGCATGCCCCAAGGACGATATTTCGGCATTTGATACCTAGGATCATACTTCTCCACTATGGGCGTTGAGGTGATCTCTGAGATCACAGTCCTTTGTAGCTGAGTTTCTGCCATGGCTTGCATGTCGTTACGAAGCTTTCTCATATCCTCTCTTAGAGCGCCGATCTCTTCTTTCAACTCTCTGTTCTCTTTCTTAAGATCATCCATCTTTTTCTGACGATTGGCCTGAGTATTATACGAATGAGACAGTTTGACTCTAGAACTGAGACACAAACGTGAGATTCGTAGGTAAGAAGAATACGCGATGTGAGAATGATGAATGCAATTATCATATTAATTGTTTTTATGGTTTAATCAAAATAAACTTCAACAATTAGATTGCAAATATCAAACAGTGGGGAAACCCCTTTTTATTGAAATTCAAAGGATTACAGAAACGGAAATACAGTAGATTACAAAGTGCAGAAACAGAAACCTAAGCTAATGGGTCCCGAGTCCTCTCTGAAGAGAAATCGGGTACTGATTCTGGTATCTTCCTTTTCTTCGACCGGGGCTCTTGAGCCGTTGTTGGGTTGTCGTTCTTTTGCCAAGTGAAAGGAGCAAGCAAATTCCTTTGGTCGTCCTGATTATCCATAGCATGTTGCTATAAAATTTCAATCAGAGCATCTTTTTCTTTCAGTAATTGCTGTATTTTGGTGCACTCTACGTCGAGGGTGCGGTACTTGTTCTTCCAAGACCTTCTCTCCCATTGAACTTTGTTGAGAGTAACCTGAAGCTTTTCAGTTTCCGTCATGAAGTACATGACAGATTCCTTTGGCGGAAGAATTCCGTAACGAGGATAAGGCATTTTTAGCTTGAAAGCTCTAGTTTGTACCCAATGGAGATAAGGCTCCACCGAGACACAGTCCGGTTTTCCCAGAGACTCTCGTCCTTTCTTATGAACATGCTTCCAAGCGTGCACTATTTCCATTTTCAGTGCTCTGTCACTTTCTCCTTCCTTGAAGAAAAGACCTTCCAGATGAACACCCAGTGGGATGTGTCTCATCGGGTATCCAAATTGACGAAGAACCAATACCGGATGGTAGTTGATTCCTCCCTTAGTTCCTATAAGGGGTACGTTGGGGAAGTTTCTACAACGGTCAATGATCCTGATTCCATCATAAATCCTATTACACCAATCTATATCAGAGTTGGTAAGAGACATGATCTTCTGCGACCAACATAGGGCTCTCTTGCAATCCCAAAAAGCAGCAGACTTGGGCAAGTGGGAGATAAACCATTTGTAAAGCAGAGGTACACAACATGTGATCTCCCCTCCACTGTACAAATTTCCCAAGTGTACAAAATGATACGCATCTGTGAGCAAAGTCGGCACAGGGTTTCCAATGAGAAAAACCTTAATGGAGTTAATATCGACGAAGTTATTGATGTTGGGGAACAAAAATAACCCGTAGGTGAGCAAGACAAAGATGCTTTCAAAAGCAGTCACGTTCCCTATACTGGCAAAATACAGGGCTTTCTTTGTCAAGAACTGGACTGGCAAACCTTGGATGCCACCCTTAGCGGTCAGGTGATTCCTGACCTCAGACTCGTCCAAATGAATTGCTCTTGCAATGGTCTGATTCTTTGGAATTTCTTCTAGTCCAGAAAATGGAGCTCGATCTGTAATGTGTAGATCGATCAGATGAGAATACTCCTCCAGCGTTGGTGCTAGCTGGTAATCCGGGAATGTGAAATAGTGATAAACCGGATCATAAAACTGAATGAGTGCATCCATGATTCCCTCAATCACATGGACTCTTAACAGTGGTAGCAGACCCCCATGTTTGGCTCTGAAAGCCTCAGGGTTAGTGATCATCCTTGATAACCTTCTCAAATCCTCTAGTTTTGGAACCTTGGAGGTGTACGTATGAGTTCTCCTTCTACCGAAATCCATTAGCGTAATCCCCTTCTCTGATATTTGCAATCACAGTCTTAGTTTAATTTGAAAAACAGAGAGACTATAAGAGAAGTTTTTTGAATGTTTTAATGTTTTATTAGATGAATGCATGAATGCAGCACACAAAAACATAGAAAAAACATGGGGTCAAAGGGTCGTTGTCATGAAGTCAAGGCTCTACCCATCCCCAAAGGTTTATACTAGGGTGTTTTTTGTACCTGTACTCATTATCATCAGTTCCTCCCAGGAAAGCAAAACAACAAGCGTATCGCCAGTGAGTTGTAGTGCAATCTTAGAGTAAGTGCCATTCACCGAGAATAGATCACCAGCCTCAAATGACGGTAGTATCGCGTAACAACTATTTCCGATAGTTTCCGCACTACGAAAGGGCTTGGCTCCTCAACTTCTCAGACTTAACAATCGGACCATTGTCTAGGTGAGAGAATGGGTTGCATTGGTCAGCCTCCACTGAGGTTGATGGTCGACCTCGTCGCCATCACTTATCTTAAGTGTATACTCAATCTTTCCACATACGGCATCACCCGCATTCCCATTAGCAGAAAAATAAACACGTATAGCAATTAGGAAAAGTAGTATATATATTTGTCCTAAACATCCTAGACCTTTAAAGCTATGAATCCTAAGTTCCTGACAGAAAATGGGTTCCCCGGCGGAAGCCCCAATCTGTGGTTTTCACATAAGTGAAGAAAAGGAAGACCGTGCCTAGATCTAACTTTGAAAGTGCCCCACGGTGGGCGCCATTTTTCTGTAGCGAGCGATTTTGGACGCGGTTCTTAAGCGCTGGTCGCTCTCTACGGTTTGAGCTTTAACTACAGGTCGATTCATTTTTTATCCTATTGTGAGCTGAATAAGGAAGGGAAATAGATGTCTCCAATTAACCCTGCTTTGCATACTGAGTTTAAACAGCGGTCTGTTAGGTTACGGATGCTATCAATGTGGGGGGGGGGGCCTTTGTACTGGTTATTTGTATTTTCGCCAATACTGGTTTCTTTCTTTTCATTTTGATAGAAGGTTTCTGGCGGGGAACAAGGATTAGGATGTTAGGACTGATGTTTTTTTGATGGATATGTGAGAGTTTGGGATTTTGGTTTTTTGTTGATTGTGCTCGCTAAGATTTTTCTTTCAATCTTATGCCTACGTATTCTCGTTTACCGAAACAGGGAAATCAGAGCGTTCGTAGTTCCTCCTATTCTATGGGAGGAAATGGTTGTTTTGGTGTCTTGTTCAAAGCCCAAGACGTGAAGCTAAAGGTGATTTGTATCTTGTTCAAAGCCCAAGATGTGAAGCTGAAAAGTCTATTTGTATCTTGTTCAAAGCCCAAGATGTGAAGCTAAAAGATGTTGACTTTAGAGAGAATTTGTCATCTCTAAAGAGGGGGTTGTATGTCACAACTGTTTATAAAGGAGAATTACTTTAACCGGGATATGTGAATCCGGCAATGCCATAATTTCCTTTATAGGGGATTTTAACCTGAAGGGGAATACTTTAACTCAGTGTTGAGCAATGCCATCTTTCCTTATGAATTTCTCATGCTAAAAGAGGGACAGTGGCATGGATGTAGATGATCCAGAGGCTTGCCGCTTATAGCAATTAGATGAAAGGGGAAGGAGTTGTTGATGTTTGTGTACTGTGAACGAGGCACATCTTTGATGCTAAAAGGTTGATTGGATCAACCAGTGGTTTTCTTATATAAAGCCTAAGAGGAGGCTAATATGTGTCTCGTACAAAGCCCGAGAGAGAGGCTAAAAGGTTTTGACTCAACGAGGGACTCTTTTGGTATCTCGTATAAAGCCCGAGAGAGAGGCTAAACGTTGTTTGACTCCGCTGGGGAGAATCATTGTACAAAGCCAAAGAGGAGGCCAGGGTAACTGTTTCAGTTAAGTGACAGGTCCAGTATACTTATTTTAAAGAGAAAATCAGTTCTTATATGAGCAACACTATACTCAAGGATTTGATTCAGGGATCCGGGTTATGCCTGTTTTTTAAGGAAGCGGGAAATCCAAAGGGTATTGAGACTGTCCGAGTCTACGGGTTTCCTTCCTATTTTTAAAGGGGTGCTTGAGAATGTCTTTGAGACTCAAGGGAATTAGACTGTCCAAGTCTAGAGTTTTATCTTTTGTACTATGCTTTGAGAAACAGTAGTAGACTCTATGAAAGGACCGTTCTATAAAGATTACTAAGTTCTGTTCCTATACCTCTAGGAGGTCGTCGGGATAATTTGTACGAAGCCCAAGAGGAGGCTGGAATCTTTTAAGAAGCCGACGGGTCCTTGTACTAAGCCCAAGAGGAGGCTATCATTCCCGGAGGAAGAGATCATTATACGAAGCCTAAGAGGAGGCTGTGAATACTTCTAAGAAGCCGTAGGGTCCTTGTACTAAGCCCAAGAGGAGGCGGGGTTGCTTTTAGGAAGCCCGTGGGTCCTTGAACGATGCCCAAGAGGAGGTCGATGCTTTTAAGAAGCCGATGGGTCCCCAAACCCTGAGAAATTCAAGGCAAGCTATTTACAAGGAATAGATCAAGTCAGGAAAGTTCGAGAATTTGGAAGAAACTCAAGAGATGCCATTCACTGAGAAAAGATCATCTCGGGGGAATAGAGTTTCTTGACAAGTGCTTTTAAGAAGCCTGTGGGTCCCCAAACCCCCGAGAAATTCAAGGCAATGCTATTCACCGAGAATAGATCAAAGTCAGGAAAGTCCGAGAATTTAGAAGAAACTCAAGAGATGCAATTCACGGAGAAGAGATCATCTCTGGGGAATAGAGTTTCTTTGACAACTTTTATGAGTGACAGTCTATGAAAGGGTTCACAGAGAATGCTGCCTTTCATATCTCCATATTGTTTAACCTCAAGAGGAGGGAAAACTGTGTCTGGTAATCCTATGGGGATCTAGTTTAGACTATTTCTAAGAGTGATCAACGGGCTTAATGCTAGATGTAGTTGTCGGGGAAACTCTAAATATCTATACTATTATTACACAGTTGATATGAGTTTATGAAAGAAGACTTACAGTGAAACAGCCCCACAATACAGTTATATGTATATGAAAGCGGTAAATGAAAGCGATAACCACTTACTCGGTTGTAGAGCTTCCATGCTGTTTGGTTAGTTGTTCAACAAAGAAAGATTAAAAACAATAGTATATTCAAAATCAAAGGAGAAAGTGCTTTGAAAAAGAAATATTTGGGGCTTACAGCTCAAGGAGAGGCCCAGGGTTTTATCAGTGAGCGCACTGTTGAATTTGTACAGAGGGACTTATACAAGTGACTGTGGCCCAAAAGGTTTTCTGTACAAAAGGATGGGTCTTACACTCTCTCAAGAGGCCCAAAAGGTTTAAAGAAAAAGAGTGGGGCTTATAACACGAGGGTAGGCCCAATTGATTTTTCCGTTAAAAATGGCGATCGCGCCGAGGTTTTCCTTTAACGCAGAGGGACTTATACAATAAGTGAGACCCAAAAAGGTTTTGGTTAAAAGGGGATTGGGTCTTACACTCTATTAGAGGCCCAAAAGTTTTTGAATAGGTCTTATAGCTCAAGGAGAGGCCCAAGGGTTATTTTTCAAAAGGCGACGAGCGTGCCGTTTGTTTGAAAATGTACAGAGGGACTTATACAACGAATGAGGCCCAAAATATTTTTTGTACAAGTGGGTTGGGTCTTACACTCTAATACAGGCCCAAAAGTTTTGAATGGGTCTTATAGCTCAAGGAGAGACCCAATTGTTTATTTTTGAAAAGGCGACGATCGTGCCGTTTGTTTGAAAATGTACAGAGGGACTTATACAACGAATGAGGCCCAAAATATTTCTGTACAAGTGGGTTGGGCCTTACACTCTAATAGAGGCCCAATTGTTTTGGAAATCAATTTTGAAAGTTGAATTAATAAAAAACCCTAATTTTAATCTTTAAAAGTAAATATTTAAAGAAAATAAAACAAAATACAAAATAAATTTGAATAATCCATTTATGATTTTGTTTAAGGTTTGAAAAAATGAGGTATAATCACAAGGAATATTTAAACTCATTAGGTTTTGATTTTCAAAGTAAATGTTCACTTTTACAATGTTTAAAAACAATTAAAAATGAATTTATTCACAAAAATACCAATTATATTAAATAAATAATATAAATCTAATTTTTTGGTGGGATAAAATATTTCAACATTTTTGTGAATTATTGCAAAAAGAACCAATATAAAATGATAAAAATTGAAGGAGTTATTAATTTTTCAAATCATTAAAAATAATAATATGAAAAATAAAAAAATAAAACAAGTGATAAAAAGAAGTCTGGAGCGAGGGGGATTCAAACCCCAGACCTCTCGCTTGCCAATACACACAAAACCAGCTGATGAACCGCTGGGGCGCAATGCCAATTCAAATATAACATGGCAAGAGAAAAATATATAGAGAACTTGTTGGATTTTCTGAGAATTGCGCCAAGGCCATCTTCTTCCTCCAGCTCGTGCATGAAGCACCATATCTTACTCATCTCTCAACCATTGGACATCATTCAAACACCAAAATCATGCGTTTTTTCACAAGGAAGAAGATGGCAATACCCAATTTTATTCATTTTCAGTGTACAACAAATTATATCATTGTGGCCGTATGAACCCTAATTTTGCAAAAGCAATCGAGTAGGCATGATTATGAGTGCAATGATCAAATTTTCTGAGGGAAAACAATCAGCATATGATGGCGAGCAATTGGCCAAAATATCATGCGAGGAAATATGCATGGATCACGGGGTTTGAGTTTTGAGGCTTACCTTGATGCAAGCTGAAATGGAACTCTACACAAACTTTGTTCCAGTTGTGAATTAATGATCCCTACAGCTTCAATGGATGTTATGGAATGTGTTACAAGCTTTGGAACACTTTGAAACTCTTTGGATCAAGCTGGAGACCCCCACCTGCATAATTGAGACATAATGGCTTGGTTGAAGGGTGATTTTGAGCCTGAGGTGTTACAGTCAGTGTTTAAGTGTTTGGACACCTCAAATACATCATATGTGATGTGTTTGAGCAATTGGAATTGATTGCCTAAGGCTGCAACTCAAAACCCGATAGTGGTTACTCAAAAACCAAAAAACTTGAGGTTTAAGGAAGAATGAGAGAAAGCAGTGTTGTAATTGGCTTTGGTGTGAGTTGAATGATCCATTGGGACCTCTATTTATAGGTGATCAACTTTTGTTTTAGAGGAATAGTGAATGGCTGCTGGATCAGATCACATTTGCATGGATTGGCTTGGAGGATTTCTTCTCAAGCAAGGCAAGCTAGCCATTCCCAAGAGCAGGGCTATGCCTTGACCAAAACCACATTCCTCAGATGTTTTTATTGTTGTTTAATCAGAGAATTTGACTGAGTAGGGTAGCTACCTTGACAATGCACTATTCCATATTAATGCAGTTTGAATTCAAGGCAAAATGTGCCAAAGTGGATGAATTTCAAGTTGGAAGATTCCTTGGCTTTTTGACTCAGATTTATCAGTTGGATCAAATGCAATGTGATTGGTTTGAATACATGTGGCATGCTGATCCTTAATTTTTGGCTCAAAATCGTGTGTGGCAAGCAAACATGCAAACTGATTTTTCCAAAACAGCTTGCAGCAGCATGACTTTGGGCATGGATTTCTCTTGGCTCAAGTTGAATCAATTCATGCTGTTAAGCTCTTTGAATTCTTGGCAACATATGCAACAACATTGATGTTTAACTTTGGACTTGATTCAGCTTGCATCTATGTGAAAAGATCTCACAAGTTTTGATGTTTCAACAAAATCTGTCTTGGACAGAATTTTTCTAAGTGTTGGAAAATGGTGTACTTTCATACTTTCAGCCATTTTGGCTCACTCATAGCTCAAAATCCACAATGAATTGGAGTTAGGTCTAGTTGAAGTTTTTGTAGAGGGCAATGAGATCTAGAAATCAAGCTTTGGAGGGGAAAAAATGGCTTTGTGGTTTAGGAGTTATGACTCTTCAAAGTTGGTACCCTAGCCACTTTATTTTTAACTTAGAAAATTTTCTAAGTTTTTATGGTTACCCCTTTTACAAGTTATCCAACTTTTCTTGATTTTTCTTGATGAATGATGATTCAAATCATACATTAACATCATTTTAGAGTTAAAAAACCATTTTGGTGAAAAATCTCAAAAAGTCAAAGTTGACTTTTGTGCACAGTTGACTTTTTGTCAGATGAATTCCAAATTGTGCAATTCTTCAGGAAATCATGTCCTTGACCTAAATCAAACTTGATGGACATGTTCCATGGGTGTCATGGGGTATATTGAGTCATGTCTTAGGGCTTGGGAACATGTCCTGGTCAAAAGTCAAAGTTACAGTTGACTTTTTCCTTAAAACCCTAATTGTGGTGCAGATGAAATTGAGACTTGTTGCTCAAGCTTCTTGGATTAACCTATTGTTCCAAATGGATCAATATAGTTCATTAGAGACCCTCAAACCCTCTCTTGAGGTCTTGGCTCATGATTTTCCCCAAAAGTCAACTTTAGGGTGAATTAGGTCAAGAAACCCTAATTCTTGATTTTTGATGTATGCATCCCCTGAGGTCAAATTAACTTGATGATTGGGTCCATGAGGTTCCATGGAGTATATTAGGTCATGTTTTGGATCCTTGGCTTGTGCCCAGATGAAATTTTTCATCTGGAGGCCCTAGTCGACCAAAACCGTAATTTGGTGACACTGCCGATCTTGAGACTTGATCCACCTAGAAGGGAGCAGCCTTGTGCTTAATCCTTGAAGTGGGAGTCCCTTTTGATCCTTTGTGGATGTTTGAGGGATTAGACAAGTTGAATATTATGTCATTCCTTGATTGATCCTTTGTCTAAAGCTCTGAGAGGGCTTAAAACCCTAATTTTGATTGTAGTGAATGCTAAACAATTCCTTGAGGAGATTGATGAGGCATGATGGTTCATCCATATTGTGATGATGATTTGCACAATGATGGGAAATCTTAGTGGTAAATTTGGGGTATGACAGTGAGGTCAATATGGCCCACGCAAATCCCAACATTGTCCAAAACCACAACATTCTGGCAATGAATATCAACTTGGTGGCAATGCATTCAAGGCAAAGCCAACATCATGATTTGTCACGGCACGATTACAATTCCTGTCCGATCTGCTCAATAAATAATCAGGGATGCTCTTTTGTCCAAGAGGCCCTCCAATGTCAGATGGATCTCGGATGGATCCAGGATTACAGTGATAGAAGTAGCCATCAAGTTAATATGATTCAAATCTTTGATATTCGCTTGATGAATACCAGTCTGGTAGAATTACATGCTAAGCAAGTCAGGCTTGGCTTTCTGGCTTCAAATGATTATCAGGGCTGTAAAGTGTGTCGTGAAGACAACCAAGGATGTTCACTTGTCCAAAGAACACTTCAACACTTATTGGACCACTGGTGGCTTCCAATCTACTTGAATGAAGCTACACAACAGATCAGTATGAATGACGGGAATCCTACTAGGCATCAAAGTCAGGATGTCCGCCCGATGGAAACATATCTAGTGAAGTTGCACTGTATACACAGCGGACATGGCCGAGTGCCACCACACAATTATGAGCAATGTAGAGTTTGCTCAGAGAACAACCAAGGATGCTACCTTGTAAGGTCAGCTCTTCAAAATCAGTTGGACCAGAAAGAGATTTGACCATGTTCAAGTTCTGGTTCGATTAACGTAATGCAAGACTATCTTCCTGATCAAAGCAAAGACGTTGTCTTAATCTCTAAACATGAAATAGCCAAAGATGTATGCGCCATAATCCCTCTACTACATGAATCAAGAGTTCCTCTTGATAGTAGAAGGATTCTCAACCTCGAACCAATTGAGGTCGGCTACGATGGTCAGAAAAATCAAAAGGCTCCTGTGGTTATCTATCTTCCAGAACCAATACCATACAAATCCGATAAGGCTATCCTTTACAAGTACGGTGCAACAACAATCGAGAATGGAAAGGAAACTCCATTACCCTCTGTCATAAACATTGCTGACATCAGTCGAGTAACACGGAGCGGCCGAATCTTCAACAGAGGAGTTGGAGAACCCACCAAAGAAAAGGAACCTCAAACAGAAGTTCCCAATCAACCAGTCGGACAATCCAGTAATCCAAAACAGGTAAAGAACAACGATGAGATGCTGAAGCTCATCCATAAAAGCGAGTACAACATTGTAGACCAACTGTTGCAAACTCCTTCGAGAATCTCTGTGATATCTCTCTTGATCAGTTCCGAAGCTCATAGAGAAGACCTACAGAAAGTCTTAGAGCAAGCCTTTGTGGAACAAGATGTGACAATAAGACAATTTGACAGCATCATCTCCAATATCACTTCCTGCAACAATTTAGGATTCAGTGATGAAGAACTGCCAGAAGAAGGCAAAAATCACAACATGGCGCTTAACATTACAGTCAACTGCCAGGACGATGCTTTAGCCAGTGTACTGGTAGACACCGGATCAGCTCTGAATGTTATGCCAAAATCAACCCTGATGCGACTATCATTTCAGGGAGCCCCGATGAGAGGCAACGAAGTCATCGTCAAAGCCTTCGATGGATACTGAAAAATAGGTATCGGCGAAGTCGACCTTCCCATAACTATCGGTCCTCACACTTTCCAAGTCACTTTCCAGGTCATGGACATCCGGGCAGCACACAGTTGTTTATTAGGAAGACCTTGGATACATGAGGCTGGGGCAGCCACTTAGACACTTCACTAGAAGCTGAAGTTCGTCAAGAATGACAAGCTAGTCATAGTCTGTGGAGAGCAGGCCTTAATCTTGAGAAACTTATCATCATTCTCCTGTGTAGAACTAGAATAGGTTATTGGAACCCAGTTTTAAGCACTCTCGTTGAGCAATGAGAATCGATCAGAGAGAGGAACGTCGATTTCCTCATACAAAGATGCTCTCAAAGTGATCAAAAGTAACAACGCAAAAGGATGGGGACAGCTTGTCATTCCTGCTGAAAACAAGACGAAGAAAGGTCTTGGTTTTTCCTCAACCTGTACCCAGACTGCTACTAACGATGAAAGTTTTCATCCCATTCAGGACTTCTTCCACAGTGAAGGTTTCCTTCACCCAGTGTCTCAAGAAGTACACACCATTGATGAGGGTGACTCCTCCGATACAGATGAAGAGTGGAAGTACTATCTCAACAAGGATGGTTATATGTCTCAGGGGGAGGCACATACGCCATTTTGCTTTCCCACGCAGAGTCTGAGATATATACCAAGATCAGATGTCAGGATGATATACGGAGATTGTGATCCAGAAGGATGCCGTGCTCCGCCCAAATCATTAGAGGAGGACACTCTGATGAAAGACAACTTCGACTATGACTATTATGACCCGCTGGATGACTTGCATATCTGGAAACCGTACCCAGAAGACTTGGGGTAAAAGATTCAACCAAATGATGCTTATCAGCTAAGCAATATTGAAAAAAATACCTGCGTCCCCGCCAAATCATGGGATCATTACTCGGGACATTCTAAAGATATCCAGCACAACGATGAATCTGCAAATATTGCAGGACAAGAATTCATCAACTATGTTTTTCCTGAGGTCAACATCATCGAGAAGGATAACTCCTCTCCTCCCGCAGAAGTATGGGACACTTTAGGACAACTGAGTGGCAAGTACGACTTCTTGGTCAAGTACACCGCTCCTGAAAGCTCTCGTATCAGGCTCGAAGACATCCAGCCAACTGGATGGGGAGATCCACCTGAGAATGAAAACATTGTGCAAGATACAACAAAAGGGTTCGTCTACGACAACTCTGCTTGGGAGGAAGACTCCAACGATCCTGCTCCGCCAGAAATCAACGTCATTTCTGAGGACAGCCTAAGAAAGAAGGTACCAGACTTTGTGATTCACCAAGGAGTTCGCCACCAATGGGTTGCTATCGATGTCCCGAAAGTCGTCCATAAGTCTAAGTAATTGGCATCTTTGTTTTAACCTTTCACCCTGCCTAGGTGAAACAGATGTTTTTATAGGGCTCACTTTCTGTAAATGTCTCTCTTCGCTTCACCCAAAGCGACAGAGTTCTGTTTTATAGGGTTGTAGTTTCAAGAATCGACAAAATCATAAATAAATAACGTCATTCTATAATTTCTGCATTTTATTGCTGTTTTCACTTTTCGCTTTTTCAGAAAATGGTAATCCTAAAACGGCCCAAAAATAAAAACAGGCATTTTTCAGAAAATAAACTGCACACATTCTTGCATTTCTCTCTATCTCTTCTAAAAATAAATCATCACATCATGCAGATTGCTTGTTTTAAACCCCATTGAAACATATGATCCAATGCCTTCTCCCAACTTTGAATTCCCGGTATTTGAGGCTGAAGAAGAAGATGAAGAAATTCCAGAAGAGATCTCCTGATAACTCAGACAAGAGGAAAGGTCCATTGAACCTCACAGAGAACCATTGGAAATGATCAACTTGGGTACAGAAGAAGAGAGGAAAGAAGTCAAGATTGGGGCACTGCTCAGTCCGACTGTCAAAGAAGATTTGATAAAACTTCTCAAAGAGTTTCCAGATGTTTTTGCTTGGTCCTATCAGGACATACCAGGGTTGGACACCAGCATCGTGGAACATCATCTACCATTAAGATCATAATGTTTGCTGGTAAAACAAAGACTAAGACGGACTCATCCAACCATCAAAATCAAAGAGGAAGTGCAGAAACAGATTGACGCGAGTTTCCTCGCCACCTTAGAATATCCTCAATGGTTAGCCAACATAGTACCAGTTCCGAAAAAGGGCGGAAAAGTCAGAATGTGTGTAGATTACAGGGATCTGAACAAAGCCAATCTAAAGGATGACTTTCCCTTACCACACATAGATATGCTGGTAGACAATACAACAAAGTTCAAAGTCTTCTCCTTCATGGATGGATTCTCGGGCTATAATCAAATCAAAATGGCACCGGAAGACATGGAGAAAACTTCATTCATTACCCCATGGGGCACCCTTTGTTACAACGTAATGTCGTTCGGTTTGAAGAACGCCGGGGTAACCTATCAAAGGGCCATGACTACTCTGTTTCATGACATGATGCACAAAGAAATCGAGGTAGATGTCGATGATATGATTGCCAAATCTAAAACAGAAGAGGAGCATGTAACCCACCTGTCAAAGTTATTTGAGCGTCTAAGAAAGTACAAACTCCACTTGAATCCTAACAAGTGCACGTTCGATGTCCGCTCAGGAAAACTGCTAGGATTCATCGTCATCCAAAAAGGAATTGAGGTTGATCCTGACAAGGTTAAGGCCATTAAAGAGATGCCTTCACCAAAGACTGAGAAACAAGTCAAAGGATTCCTGGGACATCTGAATTACATTTCCAGATTTATATTCCTCATGACCCAGACATGCGCGCCAATCTTCAAATTACTCAAAAAGAATCAGGACTGCGTATGGACAGAAGACTGCCAAACCGACTTCAACATTATCAAAGAGTATCTGTTGAATCCACCGATTCTATCACCTCCAGCGGAGAGAAGACCACTGATTATATACCTAACAGTCTTGGAAGACTCAATGGGTTGTGTACTGGGCCAATAAGACGAAACGAACAGGAAAGAGTGTGTCATCTACTATCTGAGCAAGAAGTTTACCGACTCTGAAACTCAGTATACTATGCTCGAGAAAACTTGCTGTGCTCTGGCTTGGGCAACCAAACGTCTTCTTCAGTACATGATTTGTCACACTACTTGGTTAATCTTCGAAATGGATCCAATCAAGTATGTCTTTGAAAAACCTGCCTCACGGGAAGGATTGCCCGTTGGTAGATGTTGTTATTAGAATACGACATCGAGTACCATGCTCAGAAAGCTGTCAAAGGAAGTATTTTAGCCGATCATTTGGCTCATCAACCGATTGATGATCAGGAATCAGTCGGATTTGACTTCCCAGACGAAGATGTCATGTATTTAAAAATGAAAGATTGTGATGAACCGCTACCCAATAAAGGGCCAGAACCAGGTTCACAATGGGGACTAATCTTTGATGGAGCTGTCAACAATTATGGAAACGGAATTGGAGCAATCAGCATAACACCTCAGGGTACCCACATTCCTTTCACTGCCAAATTGACATTCAAGTGTATAAACAATGAGGCCGAAGATGAAGCTTGTATCATGGGTCTCGAAGAAGCAATTGACTTAAGGATTAAGAACTTGGATGTGTATGGAGACTCATCCCTGGTTATCAATCAAATCAAAGGAGATTGGAACACATACTAATCAGGACTGATTCCTTACAAAGATTACGGGAGAAGGTTGTTGCCATTCTTTAACAGAATCGAGTTTCATCATATCCCTCGTGAAGAGAGTCACATGGCTGATGTACTAGCCACTCTCTCCTCCATGATTAGTGTAGGTCAATGGAACGACGTACCTAAGATCGACATAATGCGCCTTGAAAGGCCCGCTTACATCTTCGCAATTGAAGCAGTCATAGACGACAAACCTTGGTATCACGATATCAAAAGCTTCCTTCAGAAACAAGAGTACCCACCTAGAACATTAAGAAAAGACAGGAAACCCCTCAGAAGGTTGGCAGGCAACTTCTTCCTGAGCAGTGATACACTCTATAAGAGAAACTTTGACATGGTCTTGCTCCGATGCGTAGATATACCAGAAGAAAACATGCTGATGAAAGAAATTCACGAAGGATCCCTTGGCACTCATGCCAACGGACACACGATGGCCAGAAAAATATTGAGAGCAGGATACTATTGGTTGACCATGGAATCCGATTGCTACAAGTACATGAGGAGGTGTCACAAGTGTCAAATATACGCAGATAAAATCCATGTACTGCCAATGCATCTCAAAGTTCTCTCTTACCCATGGCCTTTTTCCATATGGGGAATCGACATGATTGGATTGATTGAACCTAAGGCTTCAAACGGACATCGGTTCATCCTAGTAGCCATTAACTACTTCACCAAGCAGGTCGAAGCAGTGTCATACGCCAATGTAACCCGACAAGTCGTGGTCCGCTTTATCAAAAACAATATCATATGCCGTTATGGTGTTCCAAGCCAAATCATTACTGATAATGGATCTAACCTGTACAACAAGATAATGAAAGAGTTATGCGCTGAGTTCAAGGTCGAACACCATAATTCATCTCCCTACCGACCCAAGATGAATGGAGCGGTAGAAGCGGCAAACAAGAACATCAAGAAGATTGTTCAAAAGATGGTTATAACCTACAAAGACTGGCACGAGTTGCTATCCTTTGCTCTTCACGGTTATCGCACATCTGTCCGCACTTCAACAGGGGCAACCCCTTTCTCTCTAGTATATGGCATAGAGGCAGTGCTCCCCATAGAAGTAGAGATCCCATCAACCTGGGTATTGATGGAAGCTAAGCTAACAGAAGCTGAATGGTGTCAAAGTCGACACGACGAACTGAACCTAATCGAAGAAAAGCGAATAACGGCACTATGCCATGGTCAGTTGTATCAGCAAAGAATGAAGAAAGCGTTTGACAAAAAGGTCCGACCCCGTGTCTTCAGAAAAGGAGACCTCGTGCTCAAAAAGATACAATCATTTCTCACTGATTCCCGGGGCAAATGGACTTCGAATTACGATGGCCCCTATGTGGTTAAGAAAGCTTTTTCAGGCGGTGCCTTGAGACTCACAACCATGGACGGAGAGGAATTTGCCTATCTCACGAATGTTGACGTAGTCAAGAAATACTTCGCCTAAATAAAGAAAAACGTCTAGGTGGATTGAAAGCCCGAAAGGGCGGTCCAGGAAAAAAATAGAGACACAAGAAAAAATCATCCCGGTGGATTGGAAATCTCAAAGTACAATCCAGGCAAAAATTAGGGATTCATGGCAAGTAACTACGCCCGACGAGGTTAAATCCCCAAAAGTAATTCCATCCATCAGGAAAACTTCAGTTAAGGTCATCTTCGACAAAAGCTTAGGATGTCCAGGATTCAAAGTTGGTAGAAGGATAACGGTTGTTATGTTTCAATGTAGCCCCTTTTCCCTTAAAATTACCATTTTACTAAACTTTGTAAATACTCTATGGGATCACGCACTTGGCTAATTTCCATCCTATAATAAAATTTGAGACCTAGTGCTTTTGTTTGCAATTCTCATTTGTTTTAGCTTTACAAAATGACATTTTTAAACATGATCAACGATTCTTGAAATAAAACAAAAATGAATTTACTTGTCAAAATTTTTTCTGCTTTTAAAATAAAGATGGCAATTCTTTTGATTGTTGAACGTCGAAAGAACATCGATCGCTTCTCCGATGGTGGTTGAACCACAAAATGCGGAATCAAAGTACTCCTTTTAAACCAGTACGCCTGAATGAAGGATCAACTGTGTCAGAGACCATGTTTCATCTGACATCTTCGGCAGAGTATGTATCTCTTAAGACCGATTGAACAATTCTTTCTCCCCACAGGGAATACCTCTCCTAAGAAAGGCAGGATTGCTATCTTGGAACATTGATACTTTTCATCCCCCACCGTGGCCGAGTATTCAGTCGTGTTCATCTATTAGTCTATATGTCACGTCAGTTTTGTCAGCATAAACATACATACATCATGCATTATTGATTCATACTCATATTCATATTGCATCACTATCACTCTGGTCAGTCATACCCCTAAGAGGTAAAGTCCTCTTATCAATCAAGTTGTCAGTTCTTTCCTCGTCAGGAAATGTTTTGTCTGAACAATCTTTCTCCCTAGTTTATTTCTGGATTGGAGATGGTCCTCGACCACTTTGATAACTTGAACCTCTGAAAGGCAAGAAAACATTCAACAAACGTCACTCTTCACCCTTGAAGATGACGTTCTCGCTTTCCCGGATTAAGGAAAATCCCCAGAGGAAGCCTTTTAACCAAAGACTCTCGGCAATACAACAGTTTATATCTAAAAATTTGCTATCAAATGAGGTCATCAGCACCTCAAAAATTGGATTACATCACATGGAATTTCTCCGAGAAGATCTCGAAGAAAAGTATGATGTAATATCCCCGAGCGAAAAGCAGTCACTCAGGAGACTCGTTTTCCCCCCAGTAGAGTCAACAAATGGCATCTCCAACAGAGAAGTTTGAACACCTCTACAGCTCAGACAAATGGGTCCCCCCAGCAAGTCTGATATCAAATTTTTCATATCAAACGGCGTCTCCCCCAGTAAACTCGGCGAGAAGTTTGATGAAAACTGCTACACATAACGTCCCTTGTCAAAAAAAAAAGAAACTGAGACCAGTTCCTTGGCTAAAGACCAGGATCGAGGGGAAGTTTATTGACAAAAGAAACTGAGACCAGTTCCTTGGCTGAAGACCAAGATCGAGGGGAAGTTTATTGATTAAAGAAACTGAGACCAGTTCCTTGGCTGAAGACTAGGATCGAGGGGAAGTTTATATCAAAAACTGAGACCAGTTCCTTGGCTGAAGACCAGGATCGAGGGGAAGTTTATTTCAGAAACTAAGACCAGTTCCTTGGCTGAAGACCAGGATCGAGGGGAAGTTTATTTCAGAAACTAAGACCAGTTCCTTGGCTGAAGACCAGGATCGAGGGGAAGTTTTATCCTTTTGGAAACATCATTACTTAGCAAAAGAAGATGGATGAGCAAACAACCATTCATAACCACCGTTAAAAATTTTGGTATTCCGATATTTAATCCTCTTGCACCCCGAATGCCCAAATACCTTCGCCATTCACACCTTCAGGTCCAAGAAAATTAAATAGGGGCATCTGTCATACCCCAAATTTTTACCACCAAGATTTCCCATCATTGTACAAATCATCATCACAATATGGATGTACTTTCATGCCTCATCAATCTCCTCAGGGATTGTTGAGCATTCACTACAACTAAGAATTAGGGTTTCAATCCCTCTCAGAGCCTTAGACAAAGGATCAATCAAGGAATGACATGATCTTTAACTTGTCTAACCTCTCAAACACCTATAAAGGATCAAGAGGACTCCCACATCAAGAATCAAGCACAAGGTTGCAACATTCCAAGTGGATCAAGCCTCAAGATTGACAGTGTCAAATTAGGGTTTTGGTCGACTAGGGCCTCCAGATGGAATTTTTCCTCTAGGCATGAGCCAATGCTTCATATCACAACCCAAGATACTCCAAGGGACCTCATGGACCCCATCATTAAGTCAACTTAGCCTCAGGGGATGCATTCATAAAAAATCAAGAATTAGGGTTTCTTAACCTAATTCACCCCTAAGTTGACTTTTGGGACAAAACCTGAGCCAAGACCTCAAGACATGATTTGAGGGCCTCCAATACACGACATTTATCCATTTGCAATAATGGATTGACCCAAGAAGCATGGTTGACAAGTTTCAATTTCCCGAGGATCACAATTAGGGTTTCGAGGAAAAAGTCAACTGTATCTTTGACTTTTAACCAAGACATGCTCCCAAACCTTGGGGCATGATTCAATACACCGTCTAACACCTATGGAATCCATCCATTAGGTTTGATTTAGATCAATGACTTGATTTCACAATGGATCGTACAGTTTGGATTTCATCCGATAAAAAGTCAATTGTGCACAAAATCAAGTTTGACTTTTTGGAATTTTTCACAAAAATGGTTCCCCTAAGTCAAAAATAATGTTAATGTATGGTATTGACCATCATTCATCAAGAAAAATCAAGAAAAGTGAGATTTCTTGCAAAAGGGGCAACCATGAGAAACCAAAATTTTTCTAAGTTATCGAACAAAATGGCTTTGGTACAAACTTTGCAAGGTCATAACTCCTAAACCACAAGGCCTTTTTCTCCCATTCAAAGCTCAAATGAAAGTCCATCTGACATACTTTAAAAGTGTCAACTACAAGAGATACCAAATTGTCACTCCCGGGATTTTCATCCATTTACAAACGTGAAAGTGGCGTGGAAACAGAGTCGTCAACAATGCGTATTTATCCCAAGAGAGGGAAAGGAAACACTGCGTAAACCTGAGGGAAGGAAAAAGCATGGTCTCACGACCAAGAGAAATGGGTAAGGGAGTCGGTTATGCGAGGGGAAGGTATTAGCACCCCCACGCGTCCATCGTACTCGATGGGATCCACGCTTGTTGTCTCAATCAAAGGGTGTCGTCATCTGGAGCTCCACTGCTACTGGAAAGGAAAAGAAATGGGAACGGACAAGAACGAAGAAACAAGGAAAAAATAAAAAGAAGTGACTCGATAGGACATCGACGTCCTAGGCCTACGTATTCCCTCGTGCAATGGGAAAGTTAGAGTCAACGTAGTTCGGACACGAACTAAGGGGGGAGGTTGCTCGCCAAGACGCGCGTCTCGTGCCTACGTATCCTCAGTCTAACCAGAAGGAGGAAATCAGAGCAGTCGTAGTTTGACCTAACGAGGTCTTAGTGTTTTTTATGAGCGACGTTAAGTTCGCGTCCGGCAGTTAGGGTCGATGCCTGTTTGCGACGAGAGGGAAGTAACGTGCTCTTTTCTGAAAAAGGTTTGAAACTTAACAATCCCGAAGGATGAAAAGGTTTGAGTTTGTTTTGTGTTTTTTAGACAGAAGTGGATTGAAGTTAGTTTGTAACTTGCATTGCACCTAAGTCTACAACATAGGAACGAATACGTCGCGTATCATCCCCAACAGGACGTACACTAAGCATCCTAGAAGAATGAAGGGATACCCCCATTCTTCACTTCCCATATATAAGGCTCATGTGCAATACACGTTAACCTTTGTTAAGTGTTTTAGAAGGGTTATAAGATGAGAAGAGAAGACTCAAAGAAAAGAAAACACTAAGGGAAATTCTATCCTAATGTTGTCATGCATGGATTGCTATCCTAATGTCTCTCCTACCTCCGACTTAATAAAAAATTAAGTGGAGCGAGGAATCCTACGGGATCATGTCATCAGACAAGTAAACACAGGATAAATCAATCACAAAACGAAATAAAAGCAACGAAAGAGTAAACAATGTCAGTCAACAATAATGTCACATAATCAAAATAAAAAAGGGGGGAGCTTTAGCCCAGGGGTCATATCAACCGAGGCAAACAAGCTAGCTATGGGAAATAGGGGTACTCACCCAACGGTATCGAGAGCTATGGAGAGCAGAGTAAGAAAGGGGAAGATGTGAATCAAATCACATAAGCATCAGCATTGGTCAATGTGAGCTATAGACAAGGCGTGGGGGTTTGATTGCTAAACCCTCATTCCACTTGACCGACTCGATAACAAGAGTAGGTGATGTTCAAAGCTTCAATCATGTAATGAGAGCTAAGAACGACACAACTAGAATAACGAGGGTCAATTCCGAACCCTAACGTCCGTCAATTACCTTATTGGAGGTCTTACAAGGGGATACAGGAATGGGATGCCTCTTTGAGGTCTTTGGCATAAAAGTAAACAATCACAAACATGGCCTCCTTTGAGGACTTCCAGAATTGCCGGTCAAGTGGCACAGACTCCCAATCCTACTTCTCATGGCATCAAAAGAAAAAAAGTGCGGAATAGTAAAAGGATGAGAAACAATACCAAACGGACAATAGTCCGTAGCAAAAGTAATTCAAAATAAGAAACCCGAAATACTTCGAGCAAGCTAGCATCAAGCAAACACAAGTACGATCAGTGAATGAGAAGTAATCCGTAAAGCAAAAATACGTCGTCGATGAAAATAAATTGCAACGACGTTGGTAATGGTGAACCTGCATCACAAACAAAACCACACAGAAAACAATAGCAAAATGAATGGCGAGTCTCAAGATGAGAGGACTCGCGATAGTCCGCAACGGATAATAAGCTAAGCTCCTTGAATCGTCCCATAATCACTCGCACAAGCACGAAAAGTGTTAGTAATAACAAGTAAGATGATATCACAATCATATGTTCATGTTACTACATCAAAACAATACCAATGTGCAAGATACGGAAGCAAAGTCATGCATACAAGCAATATTTCAAAGTTGGGACAGCACTTCACAAATAAAACGTGTGACCAAAACACCGTCACGGAATCGGATGAAACTCGCACAACATCAATGAAATACCGATGCAAGGTAAGGAAAATCAAATTCCAGAATTAAAACCAAACCGGAGTGTGACTTCCCGAACGAGGCAGCCGTGTGTGCAAAGTGAAATTGTGTCGTAAAACGATCCGTAAACAAGCAAACCCAAGCATAATGATCATCCACAAGCAAGTAAGCAGAAGCACATGTCAAATGAAACTCAAGACACAAAGTTTACACAAAATGGAGTCTAAAAGCGCTAAATCGGAAAAAACGCGTCAAAAATCACCGACTTGGAATTGAACGAAAATCGCATGGTTGACCGCAAACGTGCCAACTGACTCAAAAACGAACACGGTTTGAATTAATTCCGCTCGGAAGTGGGAACTTTAGGCCAATTTCGTCGGATGGCAGTAGCGAAACAGTAGAAAAAAGTTGTCCGAAATCAACGAAAAAGTCCACTAACAGCTCCGGAATCAACAACAAAGTCGAGTTACATTATTCGTATTCGGAAAAACATGCCACGGTTAGGAAGTTATGACCAATACACATTTTTAAGGGAAAGCGACACAATAACGTTCCTACATAACCGAACTTTTATTTCTTAAGAAAACTGATTCAAAAGTTGACATAAGTCGATCCGAACCGGCTTTTTAGCATTGAAAAAAGTATTGAATCAAGTATTCGGTTCGAATCCTCAATTACGTCAACTCGTGCATTCACCTACATTGGAACAACTTCACAAGTTCTCAACAATTCGGATTATGCAACAACACCAAAATTCAACATAATTATCTCTTAGGCATTTTAACAAACACCTACACTTCAAGAATCTCAAATCAAGAATTTACATCACAATTATCATAGCAATTCAAGAATTCTTATCACAAATCGATATCAAACTCACTTTAATTCAATCCAAACCTCAACAATTAACAAATAATGAAGCGAAAGATTCAAGAATTGTTACCGGAAAGTAGATCGGAGGAGCAATTGATGAAGAATCCGTGGAGAGGAGAGAGTATGGCGCGGTGGCTGGGCAGAGCTAGGGAGGTCGGCACGGTGGTCCGGCTGGAGTGGGGGAGGCGATTGCAGTTGATTGGCGGTGGTCGGAGTTTGATCGGAGACTTTGCATTCTTGAGTGTTCTTGAATATTGATGAAGTTGTTGTTGTGTTCTTAAGAAAAAGTTGAGAGAACTTGATTTAATTTTTGATAGAGTCAAATCATAATTTTTGGTGTTTGTGAATTATGAATGAAGTTGGAGGGAAATGAGAGAGAATTTTGAATATATAGTGTGGTGGAAAATGAGGTAAAACGGTAAAATTCTAGCTTATCGGCAGCTTAAGTAGAAATAACACCTTGCTCGGTACAAAATTTTGACTCTGAGCCTCTTACGAAATTGTCTGCGTCTGAGTCACGGGCGCAACGCCAAAAGAATGGACGTCATTCAATCAAAATTGAATGAGTTCGATACGTTTAAGCGGCGAGACGTCACTGTCAAAAGTCATTTTTTCAGCTTATTTACCGCCTGTTACTCGGAAACGTGGCAAGCTCATTTCTTTCGGAGCAGAATCTCGACTCGACTTTGTCAGTAAAGTTGTAGATCTACGAGTCAGTGACCTTGTGTCAAAAGATGAGCGTGATCGGACAAAAAACGAGTGAGATATGAATTTTACCGTGAAACAACTTTCAACCTTTTTCTTCGGTTCAACATTTCCGTTTTGCGAAATAAACCAAAACGATGATCTTCGAAGCACCGTTCAAACCCGAGATTGTCTTTGAACTTGAAGAGGATAAAATTTGTGAACCGGCTCTCCGAGAACGGACACAATCCAATAAAAATTGACGGAGTTATGATTTTTCCAAAATCTGACAGACAGTGAACCGCATCAATGAATTCCACTGGTAATTCGCACTTTCGGATTCCTTCCGCTCGGAACTGTTTCCTACTGAACATTCGGCACGAAATGGCATTGAAACGGAATTTTAGGCACCAGAATGGCAATAATCCGACGAACGAACTGAGAGTTATGAATTTTTTTTAGTGTCCGAAATACACCGGTTCAGCATTATTTTTCACCGTTCTTCTGCTGTATCGACTCAGAGAATTCGCATATTCGGAGATCTTCCTCAAAGAATTAGCCTTTGGCCAAAACACGAAAGTTGGAGAGGATATCAAGACGAAACTTTTTGCATAGGAATTTCTCAAAAATGTTGATCCAATCAGAAGTTGTGAACTTTGAACACCACCGGCATAGTTAACCAGCAAAAAACCGAAATTCCAGAAACAATTAATTTCCACCACTTCCCTTGATGAATTGGCTTCCGAGCCAAACATAAAAGTTGCAGAAAATACCGAGACGGTTCTAACTGTTGAATATCAAAGAACCTTGATCCCATAACCAAAGAACCAAATGATATGCATGAACTAGCTAAAATGAAAATGAATGAAGCATAAGCCAGTTAGAGATTAGAAAAGTGAAGGGAAAATTTTGAGGTGTTACAGCTGCCCCTATTCAAACTTCTTGGATCCGAGGGTATGGAAGCGAAAGTTTCCAAACAGTCGGGATACACGGGGTTTTAATACCAAAAGAACCCTAAAATTTGCAACCTGTGGGGAAATGGAAGGCAGAGTGATCGCCAACCGAAGCTGGACTTAGAGATAGCGGATACCAACCAATAGTTGAGCTAGAAAATGGTACCAACCAATAATTGGGACAAATGAAGGGGACCAACCAATAATTGGGATGAAATACACTAACCAATAGTTAGGATAACAGGGTGGACCAACCAATAGTTGGGATAAAGGATACTAACCAATAGTTAGGATGAAAAGGGGTACCAACCAATAGTTGGGACAAACAAAAGAGACCAACCAATAGTTTGGATAACAAATATTAACCAAAAGTTAGGATGAAACAAAGGAAACCAACCAATAGTTGGGATAAAACAAGGGAGACCAACGAATAGTTGGGAAAAAATACAGGGTACCAACCAATAGTTGGGATAACAAAGGAGACCAACCAATAGTTAGGATTAAATATAATAACCAAAAGTTAGGATAACCAAGGAGACCAACCAATAGTTGGGATAAAAGATACTAACCAAAAGTTAGGATAACGAGGACGCCGACCAAAGACGTACTCACAACAAGAGAGACCAACCAAAAGTTGGGATGAAATACACTAACCAAAAGTTAGGATAACGAGGACGCCGTTCAAAGGCGAGCTCACAACGAAGAATACCAACCAAAAGTTGGGATGAAATACACTAACCAAAAGTTAGGATAATGAGGACGCCGATCAAAGGCGAGCTCACAACGAAGAATACCAACCAATAGTTGGAATGAAATACACTAACCAAAAGTTAGGATAATGAGGATGCCGATCAAAGGCTAGCTCACAACAAAGAATACCAACCAAGAGTTGGAATAACCAAGAGGGGACCAACCAATAGTTGGGATAAAAGAGACAAACCAATAGTTGGGATAAGTCAAAGGAGACCAACCAAGAGTTGGAATACAAAAGGAGACCAACCAATAGTTGGGATAAGTCAAAGGAGACCAACCAAGAGTTGGAATACAAAAAGAGACCAACCAATAGTTGGGATAAGTCAAAGGAGACCAACCAAGAGTTGGAATACAAAAGGAGACCAACCAATAGTTGGGATGAAAGATACTAACCAATAGTTAGGATAACGAGGACGCCGACCAAAGGCGTACTCACAACAGAAGAAACCAACCAAAAGTTGGGATAACAAGGATTACCAACCAAGAATTAGAATGAAACTCCACAAAGGGTACTAACCAAGAGTTGGGATGAAACTCCACAATGGGTACCAACCAAGAGTTTGGATGAAACTCCACAAAGGGTACCAACCAAGAGTTGGGATGAAAGAAAATGGGTACCAACCAAAAGTCGAGATACAACCAGAGGGTACCAACCAAGAGTTGGGATAACAAGGATGCCGACCAAAGGTGCACTCACAACGATAGAGACCAAGCAAAAGTTGGGATAACATCCAAAAATGCACAGGAAGTATAATCAACGGACTTACGACCTGAAAAGAAGATGACTCTGCTGGGGAAAAGAGAAGCTTAAACAGACAACTCTGCAGGGGAGCATGCGACAGTTCTTCCGAAATAGAACAACAATCGATTAGGGTATAAAGTTAAACAACACATTCGGAGTTATGCCACTTTTGTTGGGGAAAAAGTCTGGCAAAAAGAATCGAACCTGGCTTATGCTTCAAATGCATATGTTTGAATTTTTCTATGGCGTAATGCTCCATACAAAATGGAAATGCTACGCATTTGGGAGATGCCATGCAAATGATGCTTATGCAATGCAAAAGAAGCGCTCTAGTAAAATAAATGCTGAAGGCAAAGGCAACTCCACCGGGGATGACAAACTAAATCGTCTCCTGAATTAAAAGACCCTGCTGAGGAAGATTTCACTGAACGACTTCCTGATCACCAACTCTGCTGGAGATGAAAAACTCCGAGAGAAATTCCACTCTGTTGGGGGATGGATAAAAATGAATATTGAAGGTGGAACCCAAAGAGAATTTTCTTCCTGAGGATTACCAATGTCTTCTACCGAAGATAGAACTCAAAACCTGGATCTGAAAATGCCAATAACAATTGGACTTAAGACCTGCTGGGGATATCAACGGCTGTTGAACAAACCACTGCGAAGATCACACCAAACTCTGCTTGGGGAGACAAGTCAATAATTGCGAACCTGCTTAGGGATATTACTGAACTTAACCTGATTTTGGGTGATGCCCTTACCTTCACTCTGTTGAGAAACACCAGTCACTACCAACAAATCTGTTTGGGGAACGGGGGTTGACGACATCAACTCTTCTAGAGGATAACATCAAGCTTACTCATCTGTTGGAGATCAGATCATACCATTGCTGATGAGAAAAACATTTCCTGACTAGCTGAGGAAAATGGGTGGCAAGACTCTGTGGGGAAAATAACATCTTTGTCCAAAGAAGGTATTCCATCAGTCTCCTACTGGGGATGCAGAAGTATCAATTTCTGGCTGCTTGTTGAGAGTAATAAATCAATCACAACTCTAGCTAGGGAAATAATCCTCTGTACCCTAGCTGGGGAGAGTAACTACCTGCTGAGGAGGACGAATTTCAATGCTGAGGAGAGTAGCTCTACTGGGGAGAAACAATATTGGGTGCTTCACGCCTCTGCTGATCAACTACATACTGGTCTCCATACCCGACCAACGGTCCCTGGAACTTTCCACTTGCCCCAGACCACAGGTTCTAATGAAAGAAATCATCTCAAGAGGATTTTATAGAAGACTGGGCGTTCACACTGCCCCCAGGGTCTTCAAACTCTTGGAGAGATTTATCAAATCTCGACACAACTGCCCCAGACTGCATATCTACAAAGTAACATGCCTCGAAAGGATTTGTAATGGCTTGCAATGTTCTGCTCCAGTATTTTGAACCTTGAAGAAGTGCTTTCAATTAACCGTCTTCAGGAATGGAAAACTTCTCATGCTCTAGAGGTGGCCTGCCCCAGTACGAGCCTCGAAGTGAATTCGCCCCTGACCGACTGGTCTTCGAGAGATTTGTCGAATCTCGACGTGATTACTCCCTTTTAGCTGCTCCAGGGAAAATTTTCAATGTGACTGTTCCAGATTGACTGTATCTTATCACCATTCACCGGGAACGCCTGGGCTACGCACAACCTCTTGGCCACATGCCCCTTGACATGGCTATCCTTCGGAGTTTTCAAGTATCTCAACTTGGCAGGATCGAGCCTCTCAACAAACGTTCATTATGTAAGCTTCCCTGATGCTTAAGCACATGTATACAAGCAAAAAATGTTCATTCTGAGAATGAGAAATTTAATGCAACACGCATGTTAATCTCGAAGTTTTTATTGAAAAGATGTCGCAAGGCCACGTGAGTGAATCACTGCTTAGAATACGAAATTGATTTTTAAATGGAAAATAGTACGCACATGCAATACCAACAAAAATCTTATTAGCACAACTTATGGGAGTCAGGAACGCTATCTCGTTGAAGTACGCCTTCAGAATAAACCCTGTTTCAATTAGGACTTTTGAGGGTTGTATCGTGGCCTGGTTCACGGTTTTGAGAAAAAAGGATTTAAGGCTCAAAGTTTATCGGTTCCCACCCACTCTTCGTGATGTTCTCTAGTCCTACGTTCAGCTAATCTGACACAAGTGCTCATCTCTAAAAAAGATTTCATGATCTTTAAGGAATCCATGCACTGATGGTTCGAGACCTAATGAGGTTTTGGAGAAACAATTACCCCTCTTGTCTTTTGTGTCTGTAATCACACGAATTTGTTCTTGTTTGAGGATTTTTATTTTGTAATCCTTTTCGCTTTTCGCTTTTCATTCTTTTGCTTTTTGATCCCTAATTTTTGCCTGGACTGACTCTTTTGAGTTTTTCGATTTTGAAGTCCAGCGGGATGCCCTAACTTTTGCCTAAGTCGCTTGTTTTCAAGTTTCGACTTAGCGGGCTTTCTTTCTTTATATATTTTTTCTTTGAACAAATCGTGTGACACTGGTTTGTCTGACTTGTTTGAAAGGGTTGTGACTGCCTCACTCCTTGATCATTGATGGATAACCATTGTGGTTTCACATCTCTTGACCTCTTGATAGTGGAATAGAAGGTAATGGATCCTCAGATGCACACTTCTTTTGAAATTTGAACACTCGGTCAAACTAACTGACGCCTACCCTGCCCCTAGGTTAAATGTGAGGGTTTTTCGTACGAAAGAAACTCCTACTTTAAGGATCAAAGGGGTTAACAAGGGTCTATCTCCCTTATATATCCATTGTTTAGGGATTTGAAACAATGTCTGTACATCTTCAACAGGGTTCTATCCAAAGACATACAACCAGATATTTTTGTGTTTTCAAATCATCATCCTCCCTCAAAGAGTTTAAGCAAGAAAGTCAGTATTGCAATGTACATGAACATTTAAGAGTGAACACGAATGGATTACTTCAAGAAAAACATGCTTATTGTATTATGATTGTCATTCAAAAAACAAACAAGTTTCTACATGCAGACAATGTTTAAACAAACAAGCAAGATACAAATGAAAATGTAGTAAAGAAACAGGAAATTACCATCGTTGAGGAGACTTGGCTCCGTCTAGACTTGTTGATCTTGGGGACTTTCAGCAGTCAGCAGTCTGGATGTTCATTCTATTACTGGGTTGGTGCCAGATTCCCACCTTTTTCTGGTGTGAACACAATAGTCTTGGAGTCAATCAGATCCTGAACCTTGTCTTTACCCTTGTCTCTGAATGACTTAAAATCTTCAATTAAATGACCAGGTTCCCCAGAATGGTCGTCACAATAGGCATCGGGATCAATCCCCACGGGATAAGGAGAAATAACCGGAACTAATCGCTTGGTTTTCCCCAATGAAAGCTCGAGCAATTGAGGGAACAACTAGATATGAGGCACATGAACTGTGTCGAACTCCCTTGTTGGGTTCCTATCTTTCTGATGACCTGCATGAGCATTCAGATGATACCGATTCTGATTGATCATCTGATTATCATTACCTGGAGCAGACAACGGCTGTTGGGAAGAAACCCTTAGAAGTACAGGTTGCGAATGATATTCATAAGTTACCCCTGGAATTCACTTGATGAATGGGAACTAGCTGCTGACAAGAAATTCCAGAAACCGCAAGGTTGTGGAAGAGATCCACAAAGTGCTTCATGGTTTGAAGGAGATTCCAAAGAGATAGGAAGAGTGAGAATTTCTGTTACGGAAATGGGTATATGATTGCTTTCCTTTCTTAACACCGCATTCAAGATTTCCATAACCAGACTCATCCGAGTCTTCATCTGATTGACTTCCTCTCTCAATAGTTATTGACCTTGAGATAATGCCTGCACGCCCACCATAAAATGCCCCATCTGAACTTTCATCTCAGCCAACTCTACACGGATCTGTTACATAGCTAAACTCTAATTGTTGGAAGTTGAGTAGTGGTGAGAATTCAAGTTGGCAATTCTGAAGGGAAGACCAAGTCAGAATAAGAAATCCGCTTCGGAGCACCTGTTATGCATATGAGTATGAGAATGCAAATGCAAAATGCATGTTCGAATATTTCCAAGGAATCATTCTGCTTTGATTCAAGTTTTTTTTCACAGAAGAACCACAGGAAATAAATGGAAATGCTCAACAACTAGTCTCAAAGTTAAGATCCTTGGAACACCAGAGTAACCACACTGATAAGTTCATACTGATAAGAAATCCAAAGTATCGGGTATGCTGAAAGTCAAGGTTACCTGCAAACCTATAAACAACCCGCCCCTCTCACATGTGGGTACTAGAAAACGAAAGGTCCTCAGCTTCTGGCACTAAGGTCGAGAAGCAATAGTACATTCATCCCTCGGGGTACAGTACTATCGCCAATCGAGGAGTGCCTCCAGTGATTCACTTTCAAAAAGGATATCCTATAACAAGTTCCCAGCATTGGGTCCTCGGATCGAGAATGCGTAATGAGTTTTCCATTTCTGGTATGCCATTATCACATCTTGGGAGGAGTACCATTACTGAGTCCTCGGGAATGGTCACCAGAGTCGACAGTTCCTCAAGAGAATAACTACTAGCCTGTATCAACATACAGTAGCAGATATCTCCCGATAGAACCTCGTCTGGCTGTAGGTCTCGTGAACACCTGACATGGCCAACACCACGGGAGCGTCAAGCCTGCCCACGCTAATACCTATCTGTATGCTCAAGCCTGGGTAGTGGGGTTATCTCAGAAATCCCAACCTGACAAACAGAAAATCCAGTACAGCACAACACAGTCTAGCATAATAATGAAATGCAATGCCATAAATACGGTAAATACAGTAAAACAATAAACCGTAATACAGTAATATACAACAAAATAAAGCACCATAATAAACACCCAATGAAAATAAACAAGCAAGCGCTAGGATTGACTCGCAAAGGGGATGGACCAGCAAGAGGTCAACCTGTCCCCAGCAGAGTCGCCAGCTGTTGCTCCCGAGATTTTCATCCAGGTACAAACGCGAAAGTGGCGCGGAAACAGAGTCACCAGCAATACGTATTTATCCCAAGAGAGGGAAAAGAAACACTGCGTAAACCTGAGGGAAGGAAAAAGCATGGTCTCACGACCAAGAGAAACGGGTAAGGGAGTCGATTATGCTAGGGGAAGGTATTATCACCCCCACGCGTCCATCGTACTCGATGGGATCCACGCTTGTTGTCTCGATCAAAGGGTATCGTCATATGGAGCTCCACTGCTACTGGAAAGGAAAAGAAACGGGAACGTACAAGAACGAAGAAACGAGGAAGAAAAGAAAAAGAAGTGACTCGATAGGACATCGACGTCCTAGGCCTACGTATTACCTCGTGCAATGGGAAATTCAGAGTCAACGTAGTTCGAACACGAACTAAGGGGGGAGGTTGCTCGCCAAGACGCCGGTCTCGAACCTACGTATCCTTAATCTAACCAGAAGGAGGAAATCAGAGCAGTCGTAGTTCGACCTAACGAGGTCTTAGTGTTTTTTATGAGCGACGTTAAGTTCGCGTCTGGCAGTTAGGGTCAATGCATGTTTGCGACGAGACGGAAGTAACGTGCTCTTTTCTGAAAAAGGTTTGAAACTTAACAATCCCAAAGGATGAAAAGGTTTGAGTTTGTTTTTTGTTTTTTAGATAGAAGTGGATTGAAGTTAGTTTGTAACTTGCATTGCACCCAAGTCTACAACATAGGAACGAATACGTCGCATATCGTCCCCAACAGGACGTACACTAAGCATCCTAGAAGAATGAAGGGAGACCCCCCATTCTTCACTTCCCATATATAAGGCTCATGCGCAATACACGTTAACCTTTGTTAAGTGTTTTAGAAGGGTTATAAGATGAGAAGAAAATACTCAAAGAAAAGAAAACACTAAGGGGAATTCTATCCTAATTTTGTCATGCATGGATTGCTATCCTAATATCTCTCCTACCTCCGACTTATTCAAAAATTAAGTGGAGAGAGGAATCCTAAGGGATCATGTGATCAGACAAGTAAACACAAGATAAATCAATCACAAAACGAAATAAAAGCAACGAAAGAGTAAACATTGTCAGTCAACAATAATGTCCCATAATCAAAATAAGAAAGGGCGGAGCTTTAGCAAAGGGGTCATATCAACCGAGGCAAACAAGCTAGCTATGGGAAATAGAGTTACTCACCCAATGGTATCGAGAACCATGGAGAGCAGAGTAAGAAAGGGGAAGATGTGAATCAAATCACATAAGCATCAACATTGGTCAATGCGAGCTATAGACAAGGCGTGGGGTTTTGATTGCTAAACCCTCATTCCACTTGACCGACTCGATAACAAGAGTAGGTGATGTTCAAAGCTTCAATCATGTAATGAGGGCTAAGAATGACTCAACTAGAATAACGGGGGTCGGTTGCGAACCCTGACTTCCGTCAATTGCCTTCTTGGAGGTCTTACAAGGGGATACGGGAATGGGATGCCTTTTTGAGGTCTTTGACATAAAAGTAAACAATCACAAACATGGTCTCCTTTGAGGACTTCCAGAATTGCCGGCCAAGTGGCACGGACTCCCAATCCTACTTCTCATGGCATTGGTAATGGTGAACTTGCATCACAAACAAAACCACACAGAAAACAATAGCAAAATGAATGGCGAGCCTCAAGATGAGAGGACTCGCGATAATCCGCAACAGATAATAAGCTAAGCTCCTTGAATCGTCCCATAATCACTCGCACAAGCACGAAAATTGTTAATAATAACAAGGAAGATGATATCACAATCATATGTTCATGTTAATACATCAAAACAATACCAATGTGCAAGATACGGAAGCAAAGTCATGCATACAAACAATATTTCAAAGTTGGGACAGCACTTCACAAATAAAACATGTGACCAAAACACCATCACGGAATCGGACGAAACTCGTACAACATCAATGGAATACCGATGCAAGGTAAGGAAAATCAAATTCCATAATTAAAACCAAACCGGAGTGTGACTTCCCGAACGGGGCAGCCGTGTGTGCAAAGTGAAATTGTGTCGCAAAACGATTCGTAAACAAGCAAACCCAAGCATAATGATCATCCACAAGCAAGTAAGCAGAAACACATGTCAAATGAAACTCAAGACACAAAGTTTACACAAAATGGAGTCTAAAAGCGCTAAATCGGAAAAAACGCGTCAAAAATCACCGACGCGGAATTGAACGAAAATCGCATGGTTGAACGAAAACGTGCCAACGAACTCAAAAACGAACTCGGTTTGAATTAATTCCCCTCGGAAGTGAGAATTTTAGGCCAATTTCGTTGGATGGCAGTAGCAAAACAGTAGAAAAAAGTTTTCCGAAATCGACCAAAAAGTCCACCAACAGCTCCGAAATCATCAACAAAGTCGAGTTACATTTTTTGTATTCGCAAAAACATGCCACGGTTAGGAAGTTATGACCAAAACACATTTTTAAGGGAAAGCGACACGATAACGTTCCTACACAACCGAACTTTTATTTCTCAAGCAAACTGATTCAAAAGTTGACATAAGTCGATCCGAACCGGCTTTTTAGCATTGAAAAAAGTATTGAATCAAGTATTCGGTTCGAATCCTCAATTACGTTAACTCGTGCATTCACCTACATCGGAACAACTTCACAAGTTCTCAACAATTCGGATTATGCAACAACACCAAAATTCAACACAATTATCTCTTAGGCATTTTAACAAACACGTACACTTCAAGAATCTCAAATCAAGAATTTACATCAAAATTATCTTAGCAATTCAAGAATTCTTATCACAAATCAATATAAAACTCAATTTAATTCAATCCAAACCTCAACAATTAACAAAAAATGAAGCGAAAGATTCAAGAATTGTCACCGAAAAGTAGATCGGAGGAGCAATTGATGACGTATCCTGGAGAGGAGAGAGTATGGCGCGGTGGCTGGCCGGAGCTAGGAAGGTCGGCGCGGTGGTCCGGACGGAGTGGGGGAGGCGATCGCAATTGATCGGCGGTGGTCGGAGTTTGATCGGAGACTTTGCGTTCTTGAGTGTTCTTGAATATTGATGAAGTTGTTGTTGTGTTCTGAAGAAAAAGTTGAGAGAACTTGATTTGATTTTTGAGAGTCAAATTAGAATTTTTGGTGTTTGTGAATTATGAATGAAGTTGTAGGGAAATGAGAGAGAATTTTGAATATATAGTGTGGTGGAAAAATGAGGTAAAACGGTAAAATTCTAGCTTATCGGCAGCTTAAGTGGAAATAACACCTTGCTCGGTACAAAATTTTGACTCTGAGCCTCTTACGAAATTGTCCGCGTCTGAGTCACGGACGCAACGTCAAAAGAACGGACGTCATTCGATCAAAATTGAATGAGTTCGATACATTTAAGCGGCGAGATGTCACTGTCAAAAGTCATTTTTTCAGCTTATTTACCGTCTATTACTCGGAAACGTGACAAGATCATGTCTTTTGAAGCAGAATCTCAACTCGACTTTGTCAGCAATGTTATATATCTACGAGTCAGTGACCTTTTGTCAAAAGATGAGCGCGATCGGACAAAAACAAAGTGAGATATGAATTTTTCCGTGAAATAACTTTCAACCTTTTTCTTCGGTTCAGCATTTCCGTTTTGCGAAATAAACCAAAACGATGATCTTCGGGGCACCGTTCAAACCCGAGATTGTCTTTGAACTTGAAGAGGATAAAATTTGTGAACCGACGCTTCTAGAACGGACACAATCCGATGAAAATTGACGGAGTTATGATTTTTCCAAAATCTGACAGACAGTGAACCGCATCAATGAATTCTACTGGTAATTCGCACTTTCGGAGTCCTTCCGCTCGAAACTGTTTCCTACTGAACATTCAGCACGAAAATGGCATTGAAACGGAATTTTAGGCACCAGAATGGCAACAATCCGACGAACGAACTGAGACTAATGAATTTTTTTTAGTGTCCGAAATACACCGGTTCAACACTATTTTTCACCGTTCTTCTGCTGTATCGACTCAGAGAATTCACGTATTCGGAGATCTTCCTCAAAGAATTAGCCTTTGGCCAAAACATGAAAGTTGGAGAGGATATCAAGATGAAACTTTTGGCATAGGAATTTCTCAAAAATGTTGATCCAATCAGAAGTTGTGAACTTTGAACACCACCGACATAGTTAACCAGCAAAAAAACGAAATTCCAGAAACAATTAATTTCCACCACTTCCCTTGATGAATTGGCTTCCGAGCCGAACATAAAAGTTGCAGAAAATACCGAGATGGTTCTAACTGTCGAATATCAAAGAACCTTGATCCCATAACCAAAGAACCAAATGATATGCATGAACTAGCTAAAATGCAAATGAATGAAGCATAAGCCAGTTAGAGATTAGAATAGTGAAGGGCAAATTTTAAGGTGTTACACAAATCCTTATGGATTTTGAGTTATGGATTGATCAAAATCTCAAAAAGTGAAAATGGCCACTTTTTCCAACACTTAGTGAAATTTTCAAAAAGTTAGAATCTGACTTACTTTTTCCAAAATGTAGGGGGATTTTTCACTTTGATCCAAGCTGAACCAGGTCCAAGGGTGAACATCAAAGTTGAAGTATGCCATGAGGGCTTTCCAACAAGTACCAGATCATCTCCAAATTCAATTTGAGTAGGGAGATACAACCCTTGGAACATGGCTTCATGAACTGATTTTTACAAGGCAAATTTTATGCATTTGATCGATTTTGCCAAATCAGATAACTCCAAGCCTTGTCATCTATTTGGACATATCAGAGGATAAAATCAAAGGGGAATGATCTGATCCCCAAGCCTCCCAAGTCCAAGAATCTGCACATAACCATAACAAACCTAAAAAGGCTAAAAAGTGCAAAAGACTCCAATTTTGTTTCCAAGCATTTAATGGATGCATCAAGGTGGCCTGGACAGACACATTCCTAACTGAATGAGTCAAGAATCAGCACTGAATCAAAGAACCATAGGCCTGTGCCCTAACCTCAAGTCAATGGCTAGAGGAGCCTTAAGATTCCCTTGGATCAACATTGGCCAAAGGCCTGTACCAGCTGTCATTCACTATTGCTTGCAAAACAAACTTGACACACTATAAATAGAGCTCATTTGTGCTCAGTTTGAGGACACCAAAGCACTACAACTGACGCTTTCCTCAAAATCTCTTTCTTTAGGCCAAAATGCCTTCTTTTGCAAGTCATATCCGAGTTTTTGAGTTAGAGAGCAATTCCACCACAACTCATGATCCAAACACATTCAATATGTCATATCTAAGCTGTCTAAACACTCACCTTTGATCTGAAACACCAAAATCAGAAAGTCAACCTCTAAAACCTCAAAAATTGACTTTTCTGCATTTTTCAAGCCATGTCTTGATTCAGTCACTTCCAAAACCAAACAAGGCCTCAAACATACTCCAAATATCATCCTCAAACTGTCCCAATTGGTTCCCCTCATCTGGAACACCATTTAAGAGAGTTTCCATATTGGTCACTTTTGCCGCTTTTGCAAGAAAGAGCTAAAACTTGTTCCTGAGGATTCCAGATGGGTTTGATCATCCTTAAAGCTTCTAAGGGATCAATTAAGAGTGTCCAAATCATTGGATTACTTCTGGCACAAGGATCTTGACAGTTAGCACAAGAAGCTCGAAGAGGTAAGTGCCTGACAACTTGAACTCTTTGAATTATGCATTGCTTTGAAGTTCACTGATCATAAACATCTCATACATATAATATATGTTGTGTTTGAACCAATTCATCGTGCTATTAGTGTGTATATGATGTGTTAGCATAGGAAATGCAAATCTTGGCATTTTTTGAAACCACTATCGGATTTTTAGATAGAGGCATCTGCTGACAAAATCTAAAGGCACCATTGGATTCCTCATGAAATTCTAGGTCAGATGCACCTAAATTTTGTCCCAATCCATGGAGAAATGAGCAAGTTACACCCTTCATGCAAATCCACCATGACTTGGTTTCTTGCCTTGGCCAGGCCTAGAAACCAGGCCACCCATATATGTTAATGGGGTGGTTTTGATACACGGATGTATCACCACCCCAGTTGCAGCGCGCGCATGTGTTTGTCTTGGAGGTCATGGGTTCAAACCCCACCCAGACCTTTTTTGCTACCCTTCCACATTTTGCTATTTTTAATATTTCTATGGTTTTTGTTAATTAATTCAAAAATGAATTTCTCTCTCAATTTTAATTATTTTTTATTGATTACTTTTTTGAAAATTCACAAAAATATTAAAAAATTAATTCCATGAAAATTTCACAAAAATATTATTTATTTCATATATTTGGTATTTTTGTAAAGAATTATATTTTTATTTGTTTTTTAGACATTAAAAATATTTCTTTCTCTTGGTTTTACAAAATTCAAACGATTTTTCAATCATCCCATGAATGAAACATGTTTTTTCAAGTATAAATCCAAGATCATAACCTTTTCTCACATGTTTGGTTATTTTATTTGAATTTTTATTCAATTAAAATATATTTTAAATAAAAAATTAGGGTTTCGATCATTATCACCCTAACAAGTCTTTTAAAAAAAACACTTTTGGGCCTCTAATAGAGTGTAAGACCCAATCCCTTTTTAAACCAAAACCTTTTTGGGCCTCAATCATTGTATAAGACCCACTGTGTTTTCAAAATCTCGGCGCGATCATCGCTTTTCAAAACAAAATCATCTGGGCCTACCCTTGTGTTGTAAGTCCCATTTCTTTCCTTTTTCAAACCTTTGGGCCTCTCCTTGAGTTGTAAGACTCATCCCTTTATAATTAAAACCTAATTTGGGCCTCAGCCATTGTATAAGTCCCGATAAAATTTTCAGATCAACGGTATGATCATTGTTTTTCATCTGGGCCTCTCCTTGAGTATAAGACCCAATCTTTTCAAAAACAACTTCCCTTTTGATTTAGGTTCAAATTCATAGTTGTTATCAAAATTTTCTTTAATTTCTTGAAAAACTAACTATACAGCTGTTACAATGGAAGCTTGCTCACCTGTAAGTTTTTATCAGCTTTCATTTACATGCTTACATATATATATAACTGTATTGCTGAAAGCTTGCTCACCTGTAAGTCCTTCTTTCATTCTTTTAAATACATGTCATATATATATATATATATATAACTGTATTGTTGGAAGCTTGCTCACCTATAAGTCCTTCTTTCATATCCTTTTAAATACTTGTCATATATAAATTGTATATATACTTGTATACCTGCTTAGAGTTTTCCCCGACAATTAAGTCTAGAACTAGATAAAGCCAGTGTTCACTCTTTCAACAGTCAAAACTAGTTCCCCATAGGAATTCCAGATACAGTCTTGCCTTCCCTTGGGCTTATACAATATGGAACAAAGAGAAAGGCATTATTCCCGGTGAAACTTTTCTCAGACTGTCACTATTAGAAATTGTTAAAGAAGTTCATTTCCCCTGAGAGGATTAATTCTCGGTGAAACCTCTCTTGAATTTCTTCAAACCCTAGAACTGTTCACTAAAGAAAAGATTATTCCCGGTGAAACTTTTCTTGAACTTGTCATACCCCAAATTTTGACCACTAAGATTTCCCATCATTGTGCTAATCATCATCACAATATAGATGTACCTTTTTGCCTCATCAATCTCCTCAAGGAATTGTTGAGCATTCACTGCAATCAAAATTAGGGTTTCAAGCCCACTTTGAGCCTTAGGCAAAGGATCAATCAAGCAATGACATGATCTTCAACTTTTCTAACCTCTTAAACACCCACAAAGGATCAAGAGGACTCCCACATCAAGAATTAAGCACAAGAGTGCAACATTCAAGTGGATTAAACCTCAAGGTCATCTAATACAAAGTCAACTGACGCAGAAGGTCAAAGTTTGACTTTTGGTCAACTTTGAGCTTCACAAGCCATTACTCAATAAAATATGATGAATGATTTAATTTGATCAAATTTAAATCAAGAAATCATGCAGAATTGCAAAATTGATCAAATTGAAGGAAACTTAGAAATTTTTTCTAAGTTAAAATCATGTTCAAGTGCACAACTTTTCAAGGTTGTAACTATTAATCCAAGCATCCATTGATTTTGCGTAAGACCTACTTTTAAAGAGGGTATTTGATACTTCAACATTGTAGAAGGAATCAACTCAAAATATCATAAGGATTAAAAGATATAAGTGATCAAAGTTGGGAATTCTTAATGTCCAATGTTCTGACATTTCAAAGGACATCATTAATGTTTTTCCAGCAAGAATGTCCCAAATTCAAGGATGTTTTTCTCCATGATCCAAGTTGATTCAGGAAAAACCCTGGGCATGAAAGTTGAAGTACGTCATCTCAACTTTCCAGAAAGTCCTAGAAAGATCATTTATCATTCTCGAGCAGAAAGTTATGGTCTCTGCAAAAGGCATTGATAAAACAGAATTTTCATGACAGCTTTTAGTACAGATTTGATCACACAAGTTCAAGGTAAATTTTGACAACTTTACAAGTCCTATCTTCACAAACCTTGAACATCAATGTTGAAGTACGTTATCTCAGCTTTCCAGAAAGTTGTAGAACGTCCATTTATCACACTCGAGCAGGAAGTTATGGACTTTACAAGAAGGCTTGCTGCAGCTATTTTTTAGGACAGATTTTGTGCACTTTTTCTTGTGCCACACAATTTTCAAGCTTTGTCACCATGCAAGACAAGCATCAAAGATGCAATTCACTTCAACTCAAAATATCATAGTGGATTAAAAGATACAAGTGATTAAAGTTTGGAATTATTAATGTTCAAAGTTGTCAGATGTTCCAACATTTCATAGGACATCATTAATATTTTTCCAGCAAGAATGTCCCAACTTCAAGGATGTTTTTTCTCCATGATCCAAGTTGAACCAAGTCTAGGGTCAAACATCAAAGTTGAAGTATGTCATCTCAGCTTTCCACAGAGTCCTGGAACAACCATTTATCATTCTTGAGCAAAAAGTTATGGATTTTACAACAAGGCTTGCTGCAGCTGATTTTTAAGACATGTTTCAGGACAGATTTGCACATTTCTTGTGCCACAAGAATTTCCAAGCCTTGTCATCATCTTGGACACATCTGAGGATCAAATCCAAAGGGGACAATCACTGAGCCAAACCTCCAAAGTCCTTGGAACAAGAAGTAGCATGCCAAACCTAGAAATCCCTAAAAGAGAGACAAGACTCCAATTTTGGATTGGAGCATTCAATAGATGCTTAGAGGTGGCATGGACTGACACATTTGCAACTAAATTCAGTCAAGATTCCTCCAACAAGTAGGGAACCAAAGCTTTGTGCTCTAACCTCTAGTCAATAGCTAGAGGAGACTTGGATTTTCATTGGCCAACATTGAACAAACCTCTACTGCAGCCACCATTCACTATTGTTGGAAAAATAAACTTGCTCTACTATAAATACAACTTATTTGTGCTCAGTTTGAGTACACCAAAGCCATCAAACAGATGCTTTCCTCAAATTCTCTCTTTCACTCCAAAATGCCTTCTTTAGTAAGGTAATTATGAGTTTTTGAGTTAGAGAGCATTTCCATCACATCTCATGATCCTAACACCTCATAAACATCATATGTAGGTGATCCAAACTATCACAAGTGACCTGTAACACCAAAATCACAAAGTCACCTCTCAAAACCTCAAAATTGGACTTTTTTTTGCATTTTTCAAGCCATGTCTTGATTCAGTCACTTTCCAAACCAGATAAAACCTCAAACACACTCCAAATATCATCCTTGAACTGTCCCAAATGGTGCCACACATCTGGAACACCATTTGAGAGAGTTGGCATTTTGGCCACTTTTGCCCATTTTGCAAGAAAGTGCTCAAACTTGCTCCAGAGGTTTCCAGCTGATTCCAACCATCCTAAAATCTTCTAAGAGGTCATTTGAGGGTGCCCAAAGCATCAAATCATTTCTGGAATAAAGAACTTGGTAGGTTGCACAAAATCTCCAAAAAAGAGGTAAAATTCACAACTTGAATTCTTTGAATCATGCTTTCCTTTGTTGTCCGCATACATGCATCATATTGAACAATTCTTGAAGCAAAAATGTAGTCCTTAATGTGTATGATATGATCCTCCTACTGTTTGCACTTTAACATGTTTATATGTGGAGTTTATGTTGTTTTAAACTTAAGGTACATATCTGGTTTTTGCCTTGTGTGTGTTGTACATTAAGTTTCAGTATGTATGAGTGATACCATTGGATTCCTTGCAAAAAATTGGTCAAGATAGGTTCTTACAGATTTTAATTTCGTTAAAAATTGAGAGAGTTATGAGTGTTGAAAGTTTGATAAGCAAAGATGTTTAAAATCAACATACAGTTCTGGTTTTTTGCCTTGTGTGTGTTGTAGATTAAGCTTCAGTATGTATGAGTGATACCATTGGATTCCTTGCGAAAAATTGGTCAAGATAGGTTCTTACAGATTTCAATTTCGTTAAAAATTGAGAGAGTTATGAATGTTTGAAGTTTGATAACAAAGATGTTGAAAACCAAGGTGCAGTTCTGGTTTTTTAAGATGTCGAATATGATGTTGTGACATCTTCTCTTTTTCTCTTATCTTCAAAACTCATGAAAGATGTCGAATGTAATGTTGTGACATCTTTCCTCTTTTTCTTAGTTTATCGTCAAAACTCAACCAATTCTTTTACATAGCAAAAATCATCATTTTCCGATTCTGTTTTACACACTTCTTATTCATACTCCATAATATTTTAATCCACCAAAAAATCACAAAAAATATTATTATTTGATATATTTTTAATATATTCAAAAATATTGTTTTAAATTGTTTTAAATGCTTTTAAAATGATTTCTTTTTCTTGATTTTTAAAACCAAAATGATTTTAAATATTCATGTGGATAAAATACTTTTTCATAAACCTTAATCATTGTTTATAACATGATTAATGATTTTATTTGATATTTTTATCATTTTTTTACTTGATTTTTCTTTGAAAAATGCCTTTAAAAAATGAAATTTGGGTTTCTTTGATTTTCACCCTAACAAATCTTTTTCAAACACTTTTGGGCCTCTAATAGAGTGTAAGACCCAACCCTTTTTGTACAAAAATATTTTGGGCCTCAGTTATTGTATAAGTCCCGATACGTTAAAATCTCGGCGCGATCGCCATTTTCAAACTGAAATTCATCCGGGCCTCCCCTCATGTTGTAAGCCCCATTTCTTTTCCTAAAATACACTTTGGGCCTCTAATAGAGTGTAAGTCCCACCCCTTTTTGTACATAAATAATTTGGGCCTCAGATATTGTATAAGTCCCTCTGTACATTTACAAAGTTCGACACGATCGTCGCCTTTTAACAAAAAAGACCATTGGGCTTCTCCTTGAGCTATAAGTCCCATTTCTTTTCATTTTTAAACCTTTGGGCCTCTAATAGAGTGTAAGACCCAATTCCTTTGTAAATACCAAAATTTTGGGCCTCAATCACTTGTATAAGTCTCACGGTGTTTCCAAAACCTCGGCGCGTTCGTCGCCCTTTTCAAAATTAACCATTGGGCCTACCCTCGAGTAGTAAGACTCATTTCTTTTCTTAAAACTCACTTGGGCCTCTTGAGAGAGTGTAAGACCCATCCCTTTGTACAGAAAACCTTTTTCAGGCCTCAGTCACTTGTATAAGTCCCTCTGTACAAAATGATAGTGCGATCACTGATAAAACCCTAGCCCTCTCCTTGAGCTGAAAGCCCCAATCTTTCTTTTCAAAGCACTTTCTCCTTTGATTTTGAAATATACTGTTGTTTTCAATCTTTCTTTGTTGAACAACTAACCAAACAGCATGGAAGCTCTACAACCGAGTAAGTGTTTATATGCTTTCATTTACCGCTTTCATATACATATAACTGTATTGTGGGGATGTTTCATTGTAAGTCTTCTTTAATAAACTCATATCGACTGTGTAATAATAGTATAGATATTTATAGTTTCCCCGACAACTACGTCTAGCACTAGGTAAAGCCGTTTCGATCATTCTTAGAAATAGACAATACTAGATCCCCCATAGGAGCACCAGATACAATCTTCTCTTCGGCTATCCTCCTTAGGAATTGTCAAGAAACTCTATTCCCTAGAGATGATCTCTTCTCCGTGAATTGCATTCCTTGAGTTTCTTCCAAATTCTCGAACTTTCCTGGCTTGATCTATTCTTTGTGAATAGCCTGTCTTGAACTTCTCGGGGTTTGGGGACCCACAGGCTTCTTAAAAGCATCCCCGCCTCTTCTTGGGCATTGTACAAGGACCCGTCAGCTTCTTAGAAGTATTCACAACCTCCTCTTAGGCTTCGTATAAATGATTTCTTCCTCCGGGAATGATAGCCTCCTCTTGGGCTTCGTACAAATTGTCCCTCGGCATCTTAAAAGTTTCCAGCCTCCTCTTGGGCTTCGTACAAATTGTCCCGACGACCTCCTAGAGGTATAGGAACAGAAATTAATCATCTTAATAGAACAGTCTTTCAAAGAGTCTAGATCTTTCTACCAAGAACGTACTACTACTGTTTCTTTAAGCATAGTACAAAAGATAAAACTCTAGACTTGGACAGTCTAATTTCCTTGAGTCGCAAAGACATTCTCAAGTCCCTTTCAAAAATAGGAAGACACCCGCAGACTTGGACAGTCTCAAATACCCTTTGGATTCCCCGTTTCCTTAAAGAACAGGAAACAATCCCGATTCTCAGATCAAATCCATGAGTACAACATTACTCATATAAGAACTGATTTTCTCTTAACCAACATACTGGACCTGTCACTCAACTGAAACAGAACTTTGTAGCCTCCATCTCGGGCTTCGTACGAGATACAAAGACTCTCTTGTTGAGTCAAAAACTTTAGCCTCTATCTCGAGCTTCGTACGAGACACAAAGACTCTCTTGTTGAGTCAAACCTTGTAGCCTCCATCTCGGGCTTTGTACGAGATACAAAGACTCTCTTGTTGAGTTAAAACCTTTAGCCTCCATCTCGGGCTTCGTACGAGACACAAAGACTCTCTTGTTGAGTCAAACCTTGTAGCCTCCATCTCGGGCTTTGTACGAGATACAAAGACTCTCTTGTTGAGTCAAAACTTTTAGCCTCCATCTCAAGCTTCGTACGAGATACCAAAATACTCTCTTGTTGAGTATAAAAGGCTCTCTTGTTGAGTCAATCTCCCTTTTTGCCTCCATCTCGGGCTTCGTACGAGATACAAAAACACTCTCTTGTTGAGTATGAAAGGCTCTCTTGTTGAGCCAATCTCCCTTTTAGCCTCCATCTCGGGCTTCGTACGAGATACAAAATCACTCTCTTGTTGAGTATAAAAGATTCTCTTGGTGAGTCACCATATTTTGCCTCTATCTCGGGCTTCGTACGAGGTACAAAAACACTCTCTTGTTGAGTATAAAAGATTCTCCTATTGAGTCAACTCTTTTAGCCTCTCTCTCTCGGGCTTCGTACGAGACACATAAAAACTCCCTCTTGTTGGGCCAATAGCCTCCTATTAGGCTTTGTATAAGAAAACCCAGGTTGAGTCAATCAACCTTTTAGCATCAAAGATGTGCCTCGTTCAAAGTACACAAACATCAACAGCTCCTTCCCCTTCATCTAATCGTTGTAAGCGGCAAGCCTCTAGATTATTTACATCCATGCCACTGTCCCTCTTTTAGCATGAAAAATTCCTAAGGAAAGATAGCAATGCTCTACACTGAGTTAAAGTCTTCTCCTTCAGGTTGGAACTCCCTATAAAGGAAATTATGGCATTGCTGGATTCACATATCTCGGTTAAAGTAATTCTCCTTTATAAATAGTTGTGACAAACGGACCCTCTTTAGAGATGACAAATTCTCTCTAAAGACAACACCTTTTAGCTTCACATCTTGGGCTTCGAACAAGATACAAATAGACCCTTCAGCTTCACATCTTGGTATTTGAACAAGATACAAACCACCTTCAGCTTCACATCTTGGGCTTTGAACAAGATATAGATCACCTTTCGCTTCACGTCTTGGGCTTTGAACAAGACACCAAAACACCCATTTCCTCCCATAGAAATGGAGGAACTACGATCGCTCTGATTTCCCTGTTTCGGTAAACGGGAATACGTAGGCATAAGATTGAAAGAAAAATCTTAGCGAGCACACTAATCAAAAAACCTAAAGTCCCCTATCTCCACCTAATCTGACAAATTCCCCATGAATAGTCCCAGTTTTCCACCTTAATAAAGTAAGAAAAAAGAAAGGCCTCATTACCATATAGCATCCGTAACCTAACTTACCGCTGTTTAAACTCAGTATGCAAGCAGGGTTAATTGGAGACATCTATTTCCCTTCCTTAGTAAGCTCACAATAGGATAAAAAATGAATCGACCTGCAGTAAACCCCAAAGAGCGATAACGCTTAAGAACCGCGTCCAAAATCGCTCGCTACAGAAAAGTGGCGCCCACCGTGGGACGTCTCATTCTTTCTTAATGTTTAAGGTGAAAACCTTGGACAAATCTTTTTCATGGCGGTGGCCACCACAGAAAAATGGCGCCCACTGTGGGGCAGTTCACGTTCTTTCTTACAATTACCTTGGACAAGTCATGTTGACTTCACTGGGAATAAGACTTTTGTTGACTTCACTAAGATCTTACGTCAAAAACCTTTACGTTGGGAAGGAACCACAGAATGGCGACTCTGCCGGGGAGCCATTTTCTGTCAGGAACATAGGACTCATAGCTCTTAAAAGTCTAGGACATTAGGACAAATATATATACTGCTTTTCCTAATTGATATATGTGTTTATTTTTCTGCTAATGGGAATGCGTGTGATGCCGCATGTGGAAAGATTGAGTATACACCTAGGAAAAACCTCTTTTAGTGGTGCGGAAACTATCGGAAATGGTTGTCACGCGATACCACCCTCTTCTGAAGGTTCTTCGAAAAAACATCACCTAGCACGGTTCCCGGCCTGCTGGTGTTTTCTTGACAAGAATTGATGATTTTGAGAGACAGGTACAAAAATCACTAGTATAAACCTTTGGGGGATGGGTAGAGCCTTGACTTCATGACAACGACCCTTTAACCCCATGTTTTTCTATGTTTTTATGTGCTGCACTCATGCATTCATCTAAAAAACATTAAAACAAAGAAATTTTTTCTCTTCTAGTCTCTCTTTTTCAAATTAAACTGAGACAATGATTGCAAATGTCAGAGAAAAAGATTGCACTCATGGATTTCGGTAGAAGGAGAACTCACCAGTACACCTTCAAGGTTCCAAAACTTGAGGATTTGAGAAGGTTAGCGAGAATGATCACTAACCCTGAGGCTTTCAGATCCAAGTGTAGAGGTCTGCTACCTCTGTTAAGAATCCATGTGATTGAAGGAATCATGGATGCACTCGTTCAATTTTACGATCCGGTCTGTCATTGTTTCACATTCCCAGATTACCAGCTAGCACCAACGCTGGAGGAGTACTCTCACCTGATTGATCTACACATTACTGATCAAGCTCCATTTTCTAGACTGGAAGATATTCCAAAGGATCAAATCATTGCAAGAGCAATTTATTTGGACGAGTCAGAGGTCAGGACTCACATGACCACTAAGGGTGGCATACAAGGTTTGCCAGCCCAATTCTTAACAAAGAAAGCTCTGTACTTCGCTAGTATAGGGAACTTGACTGCTTTTGAAAGCATCTTTGTTTTACTCACCTACGGGTTATTTATGTTGCCCAACATTAATAACTTCGTCGATATCAACGCCATTAAGGTTTTTCTCTTTGGAAAGCCTGTACCGACTTTTCTCGCAGATGCGTATCATTCTGTACACTTAGGGAATTTATACAGCGGAGGAGAGATCACGTGCTATATGCCCCTACTATACAAATGGTTTATCTCCCATTTGCCTAAGTCTGCTGCTTTTTGGGATCACAAGAGTGCTTTACGTTGGTCACAGAAAATCATGTCTCTCACCAACTCTGACATTGATTGGTGCAATAGGATTTATGACGGGATCAGGATAATTGATCGTTGTGGAAACTTCCCCAACGTACCCTTATAGGAACTAAGGGAGGAATCAACTACCATCCAGTTCTCGTTCGTCGTCAATTTGGATACCCAATGAGGCATGTCCCGCGTAATGATCATCTGGAAGGTCTTTTCTTCAAGGAAGGAGAAAATGACAGAGCACTAAAGACAGAAATAGTGCACGCTTGGAAACATGTTCATAAGAAAGGACGAGAGTCTCTAGGAAAACTGGACTATGTCTCGGTGGAGCCTTATCTCCACTGGGTACAAACTAGAGCTCTCAAGCTAAAGATACCGTATCCTCATCACGGAGTTCTTCTGCCAAGGGAATCTGTCATGTACTTCATGATGGAAACTGAAAAACTTCAGGTTACTCTCAACAAAGTTCAACAGGAGAGGAGGTCTTGGAAGAACAAGTACCACATTCTCAACGTGGAGTGTACCAAAATACAGCAGCTACTGAAAGAAAAGGATGCTCTGATCGAGATTTTAGAGCAACATGCTGTGGATAATCAGGATGACCAAAGGAATTTGCCCGCTCCTTTCACTTGGCAAAGGAATGACAACCTGACAACGGCTCAAGAGCCTCGGTCAAAGAAAAGGAAAGTACCAAAATCAGCACTCGAGTTCTCCTCAGAGAGGACTCTGGGCCCATTAGCTTAGGTTTCTGTTTCCGCACCTTGTAATCTACTGTATTTCCGTTTCCGCAATCCTTTGAATTTCAATAAAACGGGGTTTCCCCACTGTTTGATATTTGCAATCTAATTGTCAAAGTTTATTTTGATTAACCAAAAAACAATTAATATAATCATTGGATTCATCATTCTCACGTCACATATTCTTCTTACCTACGAATCTCACGTTTGTGTCTCGGTTCTAGAGTCAAACTATCTCATTCGTAAAATACTCGGGCTAATCGTCAGAAAAAGATGGATGATCTCGAGGAAGAGAACAGAGAGTTGAAAGAAGAGATCGACGCTCTGGGAGAGGATATGAGAAAGCTTCGTACCGACATGCAAGCCATGGCAGAAGCTCAGCTACAAAGAACTGTGATCTCAGAGATCACCTCAATGCCCATAGTGGAGAAGTATGATCCTAGGTATCAAATGCCGAAAGATCGTCCCTGGGGCATGCCTGTTAACTATATCCCGGAAGGATATGTTCCGCCGATCACTGATGATTAGGGAATCATGGCAAAAGCCATTGGGCCTGAAGGTTACAAACTTCGGGAAAGCGAAGATGCCAGGGGCATGACAGCAACTCTTGAAGTTTACAAACTTCGGGAGGCACCGAGAGTCTCGGCCATAATGACTATACCACAACCCGTGGTACACACTGTCCCAGAAGGACAGATTCCGCAGATACCCTCTGGTGGAAACGAAAGCATGTTCGAAAGAATGAACGAGTTCCAGGAATAGTTCCTGGAAATACAAAAGGAATTGCAAGCTAGTCGCGGTCAGGATCTATTTGGAAAGGACGCTGCAGACCTCTGCTTGGTCCCCAATGTGAAAGTTCCGCATAAATTCCAGGTGCCCGACTTTGGAAAATACAAGGGTAACTCTTGCCCTCAGAGTCACTTGGTGATGTACGCTCGACGAATGTCAGCTCAGACAGAGAATCAGGACCTACTGATTCACTACTTTCAGGATAGTTTAACCGTTGCCACATTAAAATGGTACATGGGTTTAAACCACTCCACGATCGGCACGTTCAGAGATCTTTACACTGCCTTCATCCAACAGTAGAAATATAATTTGGACATGGCACCCGACAGAGATCAACTCAGATCAATGTCACAAAAGGACAATGAAGCCTTTAAGGAGTACGGTCAGAGATGGCGTGAAATTGCCGTTCAGATCTCTCCACCTCTTGAGGAAAAAGAAATGACAAAGATCTTCTTAAAGACCTTGAACTCATTTTACTACGACATAATGGTTGCCAGTGCGCCCAATGACTTCACTGAGATGGTAGGCATGGGAGTTCGTCTTGAGGAAGCCGTCCGAGAAGGACGTCTAGTTAAAGACACTGGATCATCAAGTAGTGGAAAACGACACGGTAGTGCTCTCCCTAAGAAAAAAGAGCAGGATATTGGGAATATCTCTCTCGGAAAGCAAAGGCGACGGTATCAACCAGTAGCAGCTATAACTCTTGCTATCAACCCTGCGCCTGTTTCTACGTATCAACCTCTGGTTGCGCAGAGCCAACCTAATCAACAGCCTCTTCAACAAACTCGTCCTCAGTACAACAACAACCGTACAATGCGGCCACCAGGATTTGATCCTATACCCGTATCGTACGCAAAACTATTTCCATTATTACTGGTCAAAGGGCACGTCCAGACTAAGGCTCCTCTTACAGTACCAGAAAATTTGCCTTTTTGGTTCAAAGCATATCAGACTTGCCCTTATCATCAAGGAGGACCAGGGCATAACATAGAGAACTGTCTCAATTTCAAATCCGACGTGCAAAACCTTGTTAGGAGCGGGCTCTTATCTTTCAAAGATACGAATCCCAATGTTCTCACGAACCCGCTGCCTCAACACAAGAAAGCTACAGTCAACCTGATAGAGGGAGAGTCTAACAACGTCTATCAAATTCATGATGTACTCTTGTTAAGGACCAATCTGGTCAAGATACATTGCAGACATAGTGGATATGGCCATGTGCCACCTCATAATTATCACCAGTGCGATATCTGCTCTAAAAGCAATCGAGGGTATTCTGCGGTGCAATCAGCTCTACAGGAACAGATGGATCTCGGATGGATCCAAGAGCACCAAGCTCGTGGAGTTAACATGGTTTATATGAATTCCAACGTCATTCAAAACCACGACGTCCGTGCGATGAATGTCAACCTGGTGGCAATGCACTCAAGGCAAAGCCAGTATCATAATCTGCCGCGGCACGATTACAGTTCATGTGTGACTTGCTCGGTAAACAAACAGGGATGCTCTTTTGTACAAGAGGACCTCCAGCGTCAAATGGATCTTGGATGGATCCAGGACTACCATGATAGGAATCCCTATCAGATCAACATGATTCAAATCTTCGATATTCGTCTGATGAATACCAGCCTGGTGGAGTTACACGCAGAACAGGTCCGTCTCGGATTCCTGGTATCACATGATTATCAGAGCTGTAAAGCGGGTTGCGAAAACGATCAGGGTTGTGCCCTTGTCCAGGAAACACTTCAGCACTTGTTGAACCACTGGTGGCTTCCAATCTATATGGACGAAACGCAAATTCCATTTTGCTTTCCTACACAGAGTCCGAGATTTATACCCAGGTCAGACGTCGAAATGATATATGGAGATTGTGATCCGGAAGGATGTCGTGCTCCACAAAACTCATTAGAGGAGGACACTCTAATGAAAGAAAACTTTGACCACAACTATTATGGCCCGATGGATAGCCTGCCTATCTGGCAGCCATGCCCAGGAGACTTGGGGCAAGAGAATCAGTCGAACAATGAAAATCAGCTGAGTATCATTAAACAGAATACCTGCGTCCCCACCATGTCATGGGGTTACCACTCAGGTCATTCAGAAAATATCCAGCACGACGATGAATTTGCAAAGTTTGTAGGACTAGAATTCATCAACTATGCTTTTCCCGAGGTAAACGTCATCGAGAAGGATGGCTCCTCTGGTTCTAAAGAAGTGTGGGACACCTTAGGACAACCAAGTGGAAAATACGACTTCTTGGTCAAGTACACTGCTCCTGAGAGCTCTTGTATCAGGCTCGAAGACATCCAGCCAACTGGATGGGGAGATTGCCTGAGAGTACAAATACTCTGCAAAATGCAACAGAGGAATCCTCCTACGATAACTCTGCTTGGGAGACAGATTCCAATGATCCTGCTCTGCCAGAAATCAGCATCATTTCTGAAGACAAATCAAGGAAGGCACCAGACTTTGTGATTCATCGAGGAGTTCGCCGCCAATGGGTTGCTGTCGATGTTCCGAAGATCGTTCATAAGTCAAAGTAATTGCCATCTTTACTTTAACCTTTCACCATGCCCAGGTGAAACGAATGTTTTGATAGGGCTCGCTTTCTGTAAATTTCCCTCTTCGCTTTGCCCAAAGCGACAGAGCTTTGTTTTATAGGGCTGTAATTTCGAGAATCGACTTGTTCATTAATAAAATAACGTCGTTCTGTAATTTTCGCATTAATTGATGTTTTCTCTTTTTGCTTTTCTTAGAAAATGGTAATCCTAAAAAACAACTCAATAATAAAAACAAGTAGTAAAATAAAATACACTGCACACACTTGCATTTTCTCTATCTCTTCTAAACATAAATCATCATGTCATGCAGATTGCTTGTTTTGAACCCCGTTGAAACATACGATCCGATGCCTTCTCCCGACTTTGAGTTCCCGATATTTGGGGCTGAAGAAGAAGTTGACAACCGAATTCCAGAAGGGATCTCCTGATTACTCAGACAGGAGGAAAGGTCCATTGAACCTCACAAAGAGCCGTTGGAAACGGTAAACTTGGGTTCGGAAAAAGAGAGAAAAGAAATCAGGATTGGGGCACTGCTCGGTCTAACTGCCAAAGAGAGTTTGATAAAGTTCCTCAAAGAATTCCCCGATGTATTCGCTTGGTCCTATCAGGATATGCCAGGGTTGGATACCAGCATCGTGAAGCATCATTTACCGTTGAAATTGGAATGTCCGCCAGTAAAGCAAAGGTTGAGACGGACTCACCCGGACATGGCTATCAAAATCAAAGAGGAGGTATAGAAACAGATTGACACGGGTTTCCTCTCTACATCAGAATATCCTCAATGGTTAGCCAACATCATACCCGTTCCGAAAAAAGACGGAAAGGTCAGAATGTGTGTCGACTATAGAGATTTGAACAAGGCTAGTCCAAAGGTTCCTTTACCACACATTGACATGCTAGTAGACAGTACAGCAAAGTTCAAAGTTTTCTCTTTCATGGATGGATTCTCGGGCTATAACCAAATCAAAATGGCGCCGAAAGACATGGAGAAAACTTCATTTATCACCCCATGGGGTACCTTTTGTTACAAGGTAATGCCATTCGGTTTGAAGAATGCCGGAGCAACCTATCAAAGGGCCATGACTACTCTGTTTCATGACATGATACACAAGGAAATCGAGGTATATGTCGATGACATGATTGCAAAATCTAAGACAGAAGAGGAGCATGTGACCCACCTGTAAAAACTATTTGAGAGTTTGAGAAAGTACAAACTCCTCTTGAATCCCAACAAGTGCACCTTCGGTGTCTGTTCAGGGAAACTCTTAGGGTCATCGTCAGCCAGAAAGGAATTGAAGTTGATCCTGACAAGGTCAAGGCCATTCAAGAAATGCCTTCTCCGAAAACTGAAAAACAAGTCAGAGGATTCTTGGGACGTTTGAACTACATCTCCAGATTTATATTCCTTATGACCGTGACATGCGTGCCAATCTTCAAACTGCTCAAGAAGATACAATCTTTTCTCACTGACTCTCAGGGAAAATGGACTCCAAATTATGACAGCCCCTATGTGGTCAAGAAAGCTTTCTCAGGAGGCACCTTGAGACTTGCAACCATGGACGGAGAGGAATTTGCCTACCCCACGAATGTTGACGTAGTCAAGAAATACTTCGCCTAAACTAAAAAAAAACGCCTCGGTGGATTGAAAACCCGAAAGGGCGATCCAGGCAAAAATTAGAGACATGATCAAAAATCATCCCGGTGGATTGGAAATCTCCAAGTACAATCCAGGAAAAAGTTAGGGATTAATGGCAAGTAACTACGTCTGATCAGTTCAGCTCCTCAGCAGTCATGCTATCCATCAGAGACTCCAGTCAAGGTTATCTTCGACAGAAGCTCAGGATGTCCCGAATTCAAAGTTGGTAGAAGGATAGTGGTCGTTATGTTTCAACGTAGCCCTTTTCCCTGTAAATTACCATTTTCTAACTTTGTAAATACTCTATGGAATCACGCGTTCGGCTAATTTCCATCCTATCAATAAAATTTAAGCCCTTGTGCTTTTGTTTTTAATTCTTACTTGTTTTAGCTTTACAGAATGATGTTTTTAACATGATTAACGATTCTTGAAATAAAACAAAAATGAATTTACTTGATAAAAAATTTTCTGCTTTTTTAAAATAAAGATGGCAATTTCTTTTGACTGTTGAACATCAGAAGAACATCGGTCGCTTCTCCAAAGGTGTTCGAACCTCAAAGTGCAGAATCAAAGTACTCCTTCTAGACCATTACGCCTGAATTAAGGATCAACTGTGTCAGAGACCATGTTTCGTCTGACATCCTCGGCCGAGTTCTCATCTCCTAAGCCCGACCAGCGTCGCTCCCAACATGGACCGTTTCTCCTAAGCAAGGCAGAGTTACTATCTTGAACCAGCGATATTTCTACATGCCCCACTGTGGCCGAGTATCCAGTCGTGTTCATCCTTTAGTCTGTATGTTGCATTAGTTTTGTCAGCATATACATCCATACATCATGAATTATTGATCTACATTCATATTCATATTGCATCACTATCACTCTAGTCGGTCTTATCCCCTTGTGATAAAAGTCCTCTCAATCGAGTTGTCAGATCTTTCCTCATCAGAAAGTGAATCATCTAAGTAATATCTCTCCCGTTTATCTCTGGATTAGAGACGGTCCTTGACCACTTTGATAACTTGAACCTCTGAGAAACAAGAAAACGTTCAACAAACATCACTCTTCGACATTGAAGATGATGTCCCCGCTTTCCCGGATTAAGGAAAATCCCTAGAGAAAGCCTCTTAATCAGCGATTTGGCAATACGGTAGTTTTTCTTAGAAAAACCACTGATGAAAAGGTCATCAGCACCTCAAAATTGGATCACATCATATGGCATTTCTCTGGGAAGATCCCGAGAAAAGTAGGATGTAAGACTCCCAAGCAGAAGCAGTCTCTCAAGAGACTCGCTTTCCCCAGTAGAAACAAATGGCGTCTCTAATAGAGAAGTTTGTGCATCTCTACAATTCAGACGAATGGGTTCCCCAACAAGTCTGACATCAAAACTTTTTTCACTCAAATGGCATCTCCCCAGGAAAATCCGGCGAGAAGTTTGAAGGAAAACTGCTACAAATAGCGTCCCTTGTCAAGAAAGTTTATTGACAAAAGAAACTAATACCAGTTCCTTGGTAGGAAACCAGGATCGAGGGCAAGTTTACTTTAGAAACTAAGACCAGTTCCTTGTTAGGAAACCAGGATCGAGGGGAAGTTTACAAATCAGAAACTAAGACCAGTTCCTTGGTAGGAAACCAGGATCGAGGGGAAGTTGACAAAAGAAACTAAGACCAGTTCCTTGGTAGGAAACCAGGATCGAGGGGAGGTTTATTTCAAAAGAAAATTGAGACCAGCTTCTTGGATAAAGCCCAGGATCGAGGGGAAGTTTACCTTTTCTAAGCATCATCGCTTAGCTAAAGAAGATGAATGCGTAAGCTACCATTCATAACCACCATCAAAATTTCGGGTATTCTGATATTTAATCCTCTTGCACCCCGAATGCCTGAATACCTTCACCATTCACACCTTCGGGTCCAAGAAGATTAAATAGGGGCATCTGTCATACCCCAAATTTTGACCACTAAGATTCCCATCATTGTGCAAATCATCATCACAATATGGATGTACCTTTTTGCCTCATCAATCTCCTCGAGGAATTGTTGAGCATTCACTGCAATTAAAATTAGGGTTTCAAGCCCTCTTTAAGCCTTAGGCAAAGGATCAATCAAGGAATGACATGATCTTCAACTTGTCTAACCTCTTAAACACCCACAAAGGATCAAGAGGACTCCCACATCAAGAATTAAGCACAAGAGTGCAACATTTTAAGTGGATCAAACCTCAAGGTCATCTAATACAAATTCAACTGACGCAGAAGGTCAAAGTTAGACTTTTGGTCAACTTTGAGCTTCACAAGCCATTGCTCAAGAAAATATGATGGATGATTTAATTTGATCAAATTTAAATCAAGAAATCATGCAGAATTGCAAAATTGATCAAATTGAAGGAAACTAAGAAATTTTTTCTAAGTTAAAATCATGTTCAAGTGCACAACTTTTCAAGTTTGTAACTATTGAACCAAGCATCCATTGATTTTGCGTAAGAGCTACTTTTAAAGAGGGTATTTGATAATTCAACATTGTAGAAGGAATCAACTCAAAATATCATAAGGATTAAAAGATATAAGTGATCAAAGTTGGGAATTCTTAATGTCCAATGTTCTGACATTTCATAGGACATCATTAATATTTTTCCAGCAAGAATGTCCCAACTTCAAGGATATTTTTCTCCATGATCCAAGTTGATTTAGGAAAAACCCTGGGCATGAAAGTTGAAGTACGTCATCTCACCTTTTCAGAAAGTCCTAGAAAGCTCATTTATCATTCTCGAGCAGAAAGTTATGGTCTCTGCAAAAGGCATTGATAAAACAGAATTTTCATGACAGCTTTTAGGACAGATTTGATCACACAAGTTCAAGGTCAATTTTGACAACTTTACAAGTCTTATCTTCACAAACCTTGAACATCAAAGTTGAAGTACGTTATCTCAGCTTTCCAGAAAGTTGTAGAACGTCCATTTATCACACTCGAGCAGGAAGTCATGGACTTTACAAGAAGGCTTGCTGCAGCTGTTTTTTAGGATAGATTTTGTGCACTTTTTCTTGTGCCACACAATTTTCAAGCTTTGTCACCATGCAAGACAAGCATCAAAGATGCAATTCACTTCAACTCAAAATATCATAGTGGATTAAAAGATACAAGTGATTAAAGTTTGGAATTATTAATGTTCAAAGTTGTCAGATGTTCCAACATTTCATAGGACATCATTAATATTTTTCCAGCAAGAATGTCCCAACCTCAAGGATGTTTTTCTCCATGATCCAAGTTGAACCAAGTCTAGGGTCAAACATCAAAGTTGAAGTATGTCATCTCAGCTTTCCATAGAGTCCTGGAACAGCCATTTATCATTCTTGAGCAAGAAGTTATGGATTTTACAACAAGGCTTGCTGCAGCTGATTTTTAAGACTTGTTTCAGACAGATTTGCACATTTCTTGTGCCACACGAATTTCCAAGCCTTGTCATCATCTTGGACACATCTGAGGATCAAATCCAAAGGGGACAATCACTGAGCCAAGCCTCAAAAGTCCTTAGAACAAGAAGTAGCATGCCAAACCTAGAAATCCCTAAAAGAGAGACAAGACTCCAATTTTGGATTGGAGCATTCAATAGACGCTTAGAGGTGGCATGAACTGACACATTTGCAACTGAATTCAGTCAAGATTCCTCCAACAAGTAGGGAACCAAAGCTCATTGCTCTAACCTCTAGTCAATGGCTAGAGGAGAATTGGATTTTCATTGGCCAACATTGAACAAACCTCTGCTGCAGTCACCATTCACTATTGCTGCCAAAACAAACTTGCTCTACTATAAATAGAGCTCATTTGTGCTCAGTTTGAGTACACCAAAGCCATCAAACAGATGCTTTCCTCAAATTCTCTCTTTCACTCCAAAATGCCTTCTTTAGTAAGTTAATTATGAGTTTTTGAGTTAGAGAGCATTTCCATCACATCTCATGATCCTAACACCTCATAAACATCATATGTAGGTGATCCAAACTATCACAAGTGACCTATAACACCAAAATCACAAAGTCACCCCTCAAAACCTCAAAATTGGACTTTTTTGCATTTTTCAAGCCATGTCTTAATTCAGTCACTTTCCAAACCAGATAAAACCTCAAACACACTCCAAATATCATCCTTGAACTGTCCCAAATGGTGCCACACATCTGGAACACCATTTGAGAGAGTTGGCATTTTGGCCACTTTTGTCCATTTTGCAAGAAAGTGCTCAAACTTGCTCCAGAGGTTTCCAGCTGATTCCAACCATCCTAAAAACTTCTAAGAGGTCATTCGAGGGTGTCCAAAGCATCAAATCATCTCTGGAACAAAGCACTTGGTAGGTTTCACAAAATCTCCAAAAAAGAGGTAAAATTCACAACTTGAATTCTTTGAATCATGCTTTCCTTTGTTGTCCAAATACATGCATCATATTGAACAATTCTTGAAGCAAAAATTTAGTTCTTAATGTGTATGATATGATCCTCCTACTGTTTGGACTTTAACATGTTTATATGTGGAGTTTATGTTGTTTTAAACTTAAGGTACAGATCTGGTTTTTTGCCTTGTGTGTGCTGTACATTAAGTTTCAGTATGTATGAGTGATACCATTGGATTCCTTGAGAGAGTTATGAATGTTTGAAGTTTGATAACAAAGATGTTCGAATGTGATGTTGTGACATCTTCCCTTTTTCTCTTATCTTCAAAACTCATGAAAGATGTCGAATGTGATGTTGTGACATCTTTCCTCTTTTTCTTAATTTATCTTCAAAACTCAACCAATTCTTTTACATAGGAAAAATCATCGTTTTCCAATTCTGTTTTACACACTTCTTATTCATACTCCATAATATTTTAATCCACCAAAAAATCACAAAAAATATTATTATTTGATATATTTTTAATATATTCAAAAATATTGTTTTAAATGCTTTTAAAATGATTTCTTTTCCTTGATTTTTAAAACCAAAATGATTTTAAATATTCATGTGGATAAAATACTTTTTCATAAACCTTAATCATTGTTTATAACATGATTAATGATTTTATTTGATATTTTTATCATTTTTTTACTTGATTTTTCTTTGAAAATGCCTTTAAAAAATGAAGTTGGGGCTTCTTTGATTTTCACCCTAACAAATCTTTTTCAAACACTTTTGGGCCTCTAATAGAGTGTAAGACCCAACCCTTTTTGTACAAAAATATTTTGGGCCTCAGTTATTGTATAAGTCCCGATACGTTAAAATCTCGGCGCGATTGCCATTTTCAAACTGAAAATCATCTGGGCCTCCCCTCGTGTTGTAAGCCCCATTTCTTTTCCTAAAATACACTTTGGGCCTCTAATAGAGTGTAAGTCCCACCCCTTTTTGTACATAAATAATTTGGGCCTCAGATATTGTATAAGTCCCTCTGTACATTTACAAAGTTCGGCGCGATCGTCGCCTTTTAACAAAAAAGACCATTGGACTTCTCCTTGAGCTATAAGTCCCATTTCTTTTCATTTGTAAACCTTTGGGCCTCTAATAGAGTGTAAGACCCAATTCCTTTGTAAATACCAAAATTTTGGGCCTCAATCACTTGTATAAGTCCCACGGTGTTTCCAAAACCTCGGTGCGTTCGTCGCCCTTTTCAAAATTAACCATTGGGCCTACCCTCGAGTAGTAAGACCCATTTCTTTTCTTAAAACTCACTTGAGCCTCTTGAGAGAGTGTAAGACCCATCCCTTTGTACAGAAAACCTTTTTCAGGCCTCAGTCACTTGTATAAGTCCCTTTGTACAAAACGATAGTGCGATCACTGAAAAAACCCTGGGCCTCTCCTTGAGCTGTAAGCCCCAATCTTTCTTTTCAAAGCACTTTCTCCTTTGATTTTGAAATATACTGTTGTTTTCAATCTTTCTTTATTGAACAACTAACCAAACAGCATGGAAGCTCTACAACCGAGTAAGTGTTTATATGCTTTCATTTACCTCTTTCATATACATATAACTGTATTGTGGGGTTGTTTCGCTGTAAGTCTTCTTTCATAAACTCATATCGACTGTGTAATAATAGTATAGATATTTAGAGTTTCCCAGACAACTACGTCTAGCACTAGGTAAAGTCGTTTCGATCATTCTTAGAAATAGACAATACTAGATCCCCTATAGGAGCACCATATACAATCTTCTCTTCGGCTGTCCTCCTTAGGAATTGTCAAGAAACTCTACTCCCCAGAGACGATATCTTCTCCGTGAATTGCATCCCTTGAGTTTCTTCCAAATTCTCGAACTTTCCTGGCTTGATCTATTCTTTGTGAATAGCTTGTCTTGAACTTCTCGGGGTTTGAGGACCCACAGCCTTCTTAAAAGCATCCCCGCCTCCTCTTGGGCATTCCACTAGGACCCGTCGGCTTCTTAGAAGTATTCACAGCCTCCTCTTAGGCTTCGTATAAATGATTTCTTCCTCCGGGAATGATAGCCTCCTCTTGGGCTTCGTACAAACTGTCCCTCGGCTTCTTAAAAGTTTCCAGCCTCCTCTTGGGCTTCGTACAAATTGTCCAGACGACCTCCTAGAGGTATAGGAACATAAATTAGTTATCTTAATAGAACAATCTTTCAAAGAGTTTAGATCTTTCTACCGTGAACGTACTACTATTGTTTCTTTAAGCATAGTACAAAAGATAAAACTCTAGACTTGGACAGTCTAATTTCCTTGAGTCTCAAAGATATTCTCAAGTCCCTTTAAAAAATAGGAAGACACCCGCAGACTTGGATAGTCTCAAATACCCTTTGGATTCCCCGTTTCCTTAAAGAACAGGAAACAATCCCGATTCTCAGATCAAATCCATGAGTACAACATTACTCATATAAGAACTGATTTTGTCTTAGCCAACATACTGGACCTATCACTCAACTGAAACAGAACTTTGTAGCCTCCATCTCGGGCTTCGTACGAGATACAAAGACTCTCTTATTGAGTCAAAACCTTTAGCCTCCATCTCGGGCTTCGTACGAGACACAAATACTCTCTTGTTGAGTCAAACCTTGTAGCCTCCATATCGGGCTTCGTACGAGATACAAAGACTCTCTTGTTGAGTCAAAACCTTTAGCCTTCATCTCGGGCTTCGTACGAGACACAAAGACTCTCTTGTTGAGTCAAACCTTGTAGCCTCCATCTCGGGCTTCGTACGAGATACAAAGACTCTCTTGTTGAGTCAAAACTTTTAGCCTCCATCTCGGGCTTCGTACGAGATGCCGAAACACTCTCTTGTTGAGTATAAAAGGCTCTCTTGTTGAGCCAGTCTCCCTTTTTGCCTCCATCTCAGGCTTCGTACGAGATACAAAAATACTCTCTTGTTGAGTATGAAAGGCTCTCTTGTTGAGCCAATCTCCCTTTTAGCCTCCATCTCGGGCTTCGTACGAGATACAAAATCACTCTCTTGTTGAGTATAAAAGATTCTCTTGGTGAGTCACCATCTTTAGCCTCCATCTCGGGCTTCGTACGAGATACAAAAACACTCTCTTGTTGAGTATAAAATATTCTCCTGTTGAGTCAACTCTTTTAGCCTCTCTCTCTCGGGCTTCGTATGAGAAACATAAAAACTCCCTCTTGTTGGGCCAATAGCCTCGTCTTAGGGTTTGTATAAGAAAACCCAGGTTGAGTCAATCAACCTTTTAGCATCAAAGTTGTGCCTCGTTCACAGTACACAAACATCAACAGCTCCTTCCCCTTCATCTAATCGCTGTAAGCGGCAAGCCTCTGGATTATTTACATCCATGCCACTGTCCCTCTTTTAGCATGAAAAATTCCTAAGGAAAGATAGCATTGCTCTACACTGAGTTAAAGTCTTCTCCTTCAGGTTGGAACCCCCCTATAAAGGAAATTATGGCATTGCTGGATTCACATATCCTGGTTCAAGTAATTCTCCTTTATAAACAGTTGTGATAAACAAACCCTCTTTTGAGATGACAAATTCTCTCTAAAGACAACTCCTTTTAGCTTCACATCTTGGGCTTCGAACAAGATACAAATAGACCCTTCAGCTTCACATCTTGGGCTTTGAACAAGATACAAACCACCTTCAGCTTCACATCTTGGGCTTTGAATAAGATATAGATCACCTTTCACTTCACGTCTTGGGCTTTGAACAAGACACCAAAACACCCATTTCCTCCCATAGAATAGGAGGAACTACGATCACTCTGATTTCCCTGTTTCGGTAAACGGGAATACGTAGGCATAAGATTGAAAGAAAAATCTTAGCGAGCACACTAATAAAAAAACCTAAAGTCCCCTATCTCCAACCAATCTGACAAATTCCCCATGAATAGTCCCAGTTTTCCACCTTAATAAAGTAAGAAGAAAGAAAGGCCCCATTACCATATAGCATTCGTAACCTAACAGACCGCTGTTTAAACTCAGTATGCAAGCAGGGTTAATTGGAGACATCTATTTCCCTTCCTTAGTCAGCTCACGATAGGATAAAAAATGAATCGACCTGTAGTAAACCCCAAAGAGCGACAACACTTAAGAATCGTGTCCAAAATCGCTCGCTACAGAACTCTTCTTAGGTTTGGGCCCACATGTTTCTAAAAACATCCCGCCTCTTTTTGGGCTTTGTACAAGGACCCCCCGGCTTCTTAGAAGTTCCCATGCCTTCTTTTGGGCTTAATACAAGGACCCGGAAGACCTCTTAAAGGTATAAGACAAAACTTAGTCATCCTTTGCTAGATCAGTCTTTCCAAAGAGTCAAAACCTCAAACCAATTTAATGTTGATTCTCATCCCTAAAAACACCAGCCTCCTCTTGGGCATCATACAAAGATAAACTCTTCCATACCAGTAGACTTGGACAGTCTAATCCCCTCTTGGATCTCAAAGACATTCTCAAGTTCCCTAAAAACACAGAAAGAAACCCTGGTCATTTAATCAATCTCCAGTAGAGTTGAAACCTCTATAGGTTTTCAAAACTCAATCTTTAAACTCTCACTTTAAATTTCCCCAGCCAGGGTCAACTTATCATCAGTATAACACTATCCCAAATCAGAACTTCAAGGCATCTGATACCTCAACTCTTCTGTAATCCTAAGCAAGGGTTGATTCCCCATTTTGGACCTGCCTCTGGATCTCAATAATCCTCAGCAGAAGCCAACCTCGTCTTTGGCTTTGTATAATGATTTTCCCCAGCTGAGTTAATTTCAAAAAGACTCTCTTGTTGAGTCAATCACTTTCTCAGGACTCTCTTGTTGAGTCAATCCCTTTCTCAGGACTCTCTTGTTGAGTCAATCACTTTTTTAGTACTCTCTTGTTGAGTCAATTACCTTTTCAGTACTCTCTTGTTGAGTCAATCCTCTTCTCAGCCTCCTCTTAGGCTATGTATAATGATTTTCATCAGCAAAATCAGCCTCAAAAGCACCCTTTTGTTGAGTCCATCTTCTTTCTTAAAACACTCTCTTGTTGAGTTAACCTTTTTCAGCCTCAATCTTGGCATTGTACAAGACAAACAAAGTACTCTCTTGTTGAGTCAATAACCTTTCCACACTCTCTTGTTGAGTCAATGGTACAAAATAAAAGCACTCTCTTGTTGAGTCAATCACATTTTCAGCAGTCTCTTGTTGAGTCAATCTCCTAAAAGCACTCTCTTGTTGAGTCAACCCTTTTCAGCCTCCTCTTAGGCTTTGTATAATGATTTTCCTCAGTAGAGTTAGCCATAAAAACTCTCTTGTTGAGCCAACTTTTAGCCTCAATCTTGGGCTTTGTATAAGACACCTGAAAAATCCTCAGCTGGGTTAGTCATCTTTTTAGCCTCAATCTTGGGCTTTGTACAAGACATATATAAACCTTCTCCAACGAAGTCAAAATCTTCATAACTTTCTCTTAAGCCCTGGATAAATATCTTCCCCAGCGAAGTCAATTCCTCCCAGCCTTCTTTTAGGATTTGAGAATCAATATCCCTAAGCAGAGTCAATCCTCTTTCTAGCCTCAATCTTGGGCTTTGTATAAGACAAATAAAGATTTCTTTCCCACTGAGTCAGTTTCTTTTTCAGCCTCATTCTTGGGCTTTGTACAAGATACCCATAAATATCCTCTCACTAGTAGAGTCAACATTGTTCAGTCTCAATCTTGGGCTTTGTACAAGACACCGTATAAATCTCTCCAGCAGAGTCAATCTTCTTTTAGCCTCAATCTTGGGCTTTGTACAAGACAGATAAAATCTTTCACCAGTAGAGTCAGTCTCCTTTTAGCCTCAATCTTGGGCTTTGTACAAGACAGACAAAATATTTCCCCGAAAAGGTCAACTTTCTACCTCCTCATAAGCTTTGTATAATGATATCCCTAAAAGAGTCAATTCTCTTTTAAGCCTCAATCTTGGGCTTTATACAGACAGATAAACACTCTCTTGTTGAGTTAGTCTTTTCAGCCTCCACTTAGGCCTAGTATAAGGACTTCCCCAGTGGAGTCAATCAATCTCTTAGCTTCAACCTTGTGCTTTAATCAAGGCACACAAAAATCAACATCCCCTCAGAGGAAATAAAAAACTCTCTGCAAGAAGACATTTCTCTGTGTTATCACACACCAAAATAGATAAATCAAAACAAACCCTAATCCCAGATAGCTGCTGTAAGTGGCACACTTGTTGATTCAAAAAACCAAGTTGTCGTCCATCTCTTATCCTGGTAAAAATCCTCTTTTTCATCTAATTGCTGTAAGCGGCAAGCTTCTGGATTATTTACATCCACGCCACTGTCCTTCTCTTAGCATGGAAATCTCCTAAGGAAAAATGGCATTGCTCAACACTGAGTTAAAGTTTTCTCCTTCAGGACAAATCCCCTATAAAGGAAATTATGGCATTGCAGGATTCACATATCCCATTTAAAGTAATTCTCCTTTATAAATCAGTCACCCAATAGTTGTGATAAACAGACGAGATGTCTCCCTTTAGAGATGACAAATTCTCTCTTAGTCAAACCTTTTAGCTTCAATCTTGGGCTTTGAACAAGACACAAATACTCCTTTAGCTTCAATCTTGGGCTTTGAACAAAATGCAAATACTCCTTTAGCTTCAATCTTGGGCTTTGAACAAGACACCAAACATCTTTTCCTCCCATAGAATAAGAGGAACTACGATTGCTCTGATTTCCCTGTTTCTTTAAACGGGAATACGTAGGCATAAGATTGCAAAATCTTAGCGAGCATACCAATCAAAAACTTTAGGTCCAGTACCTTCACATACCAATCAAAAAAATTTAGGTCCAGTACCTTCACACAAATCAAAACTGAGGTCCAGTACCTCACCAAAATCATCAAAAACTCTCTCTCTCTCTCTCTCTCTCTATCAAACATTCCCAAACTTTCCCAACCCACAATAGATAAACACCATCAAGTACAAAGCAAAACCTAATGCTAACAACCTGTGGATAACCACATATAGGATGGGTAATTAACAACTCCCCATTGTATAACCTGACCCCGAACTCCCCGAATCTCTTTTAACGTTTGTTCAGTTAAACATTCGCGTGCAAGGTTAGTTTTAGATAGCTTCCCTTTCCCTTCCAGCTTCACGGGATAAATAAGAAATCAGAAAGTAGCACCCCACTCCTACCATTGCGGTGAGGAAAAACCTATGGCGATAAGGATGTCGCGTCACCGACAAAAATCGCACGCTACAAGATGTATAATAGAGGCTTAGAGAAAATAAATGTTTTAGAGAGAATGTTTAGAGAGAGGCTTTAGGGATATTGACCTTTCTTCTTCTTCGTAATTCTTTTTCAACTTCACCGTCTTATTTCCATGGTTGAGTTCTGCATACTTTAGAAATGTCTCGATCAGAATAACATTGATAAATAATTTTCCAAAGATAAAGATATTTCTGATGCGCCAAAGCTTCCCAAAACTTCTTCTGCCACCATCAATAACATTTGTAATATCCCAGTTAGTTAGCTCTCTAAACCATGTGCAAAAGAGGATAGGTTAGCAATTGCGATTCCCGAAGACGAGTATCATCTTGGAGTTTATTCATGCAAGCACCAACTGCATGGTAGAGTTATCTGGTCAAAAGGGTATTCTCCCTTTACTATAATTTCTTTGAGAGACAAGTTATCCACCCTATGGAAGGCTATCGGAAAATGGGGTCTCACGTTCATTGGAGAGGGTTTTTTTCTTCAAATTCTCCTTTTCTTCGATGGAAGATCTTAGACGGGTTAGATCGGTGAACTCATGGAATCTTGATCTGGGGTTTCTGAAGTTGTTCCCATGGACTACCAACTTCAATCCTAATATCATCAAATAATCTTTTGCTCAATTTTGGGTATGGATATATGGATTATCATAGGAGTACTTGCACCCATTGCTAGCAGTACTAGAACTCGTCTTTGCACGATTTGGGTCACAAATAAACCTAGATTTGATCTCCCTTTTAGGCATTATGTTAGGGTTTTTATGGACATGGAAGTTAAAGAGGAACTCAGGTACAAAATCCTCATTGCAAGAAAAGTATGTGCATTCTTTGTAGATTTAGAATTTGAAAACCTTCCATCGCTTTGCAACCAGTGTAAAACAGTTGGTCATTTTGTAGAGGTTTTCAAAAAAGTTAAAAAGTCCTACCATATTTAGGACCCTGAGGGAGGGAACAAGGGTGATAAGGAAGTCTACAAACCCAAACAAACTTTTATCCAAGTTGCTGATAAGAATTTAATGAAAGGAAAATATCAGATCATTTCCTTTGAAGCTTACTTGAACACCAAGTTACCGGTTGGAGAAACTAGTGGAGTTAGGAAGGAGGCAAGCTTGGTTGTCTTGGAAGAGAAGCAAGATACTCCAGTCTAATTCAATTCAAAGGAATCATAATCAACATCTGATTCTGAGTTTGTTGATGCTACTCGGTTGGAGGAGGGAAATCTTGAGGTGGTTCTTGTGGTGCTTGAACCCACTCCTCAACTAGTGGTTGTCTCACTTATTTATGAGGCTCCAAATAAACAGGTTCCTGAAAACATCCAAAAAGATATGGCTTCTTAATTAATTCTTGGGCTGCTATGGCGGATATGGAAGAACACCAAATTGAAGCTTTACCTAGTGCAGACGAGCCCAACAATGATGGTTTCCAACTGGTGATTTTAAGATTAAAAAAAGCACAAAAGAACAAATCAGTCAAGAGCAGATACTCAACCAGAGCCAAATTTGGTAACATTAATCCTTCTTCATGAGATGCCTCTTTTGGAATGTGAGAGGTCTAGACAACTCTCTCTGACCTTGTGTTGGTGTCTGAACCATGGATGGTGTAGCGAGCGATTTTGGACGTGGTTCTTAAGCACTGTCGCTCTGGGGTACTACAGTTCGATTCATTTTTTATCCTATTGAAGCTGATGAAGGAAGGGAAATAGATGTCTCCAATTAACCCTGCTTGCATACTGAGTTTGAACAGATGACTGTTGGTTTACAGATGCGGTTTAGATTGTGGGCCTCTCTCGGGTTATTTTGTTAAGAACACAGTGTGACGGGATGATGCTATTGGTAGGATGTTAGGACTGATACTGTTTGATTGATGTATGAAGGTACGGGATTTTGGGTTTTTGATTAGTATGCTCGCTAAGATTTTTCAATCTTATGCCTACGTATTCTCGTTTAACAAAACAGGGAAATCAGAGCGATCGTAGTTCCTCCTATTCTAAGGGAGGAAAAAAAAGGTTGTTTTGGTGTCTTGTTCAAAGCCCAAGACATGAAGCTGAAGGTGATTTGTATCTTGTTCAAAGCCCAAGATGTGAAGCTGAAGGGTCTATTTGTATCTTGTTCGAAGCCTAAGATGTGAAGCTGAAAGGCTTGGCTGAGAGAGGAACTTGTCATCTCTAAAGAAGAGTTGTTGATATTTGTATGCTGTGAGCGAGGCACAGATTGATGCTAAAAGGTTGATTGACTCAACTGGGATTTCCTTATACAAAGCCTAAGAGGAGGCTATTGACTCAACAAGAGGGTATTTCTTATCTGTCTCGTACGAAGCCCGAGATAGAGGCTAAAAGGGTTGACTCAACAAGAAAGTGTTCTTATATGTGTCTTGTACGAAGCCCAAGACGGAGGCTAAAAGGAGGTTGAATCAACAAGAGAGTCTTTTATACTCAACAAGAGAGTATTTTTATCTGTCTTTTACGAGGCCTAAGACGGAGGCTAAAAGGAAGTTTGACTTAACAAGAGAGCCTTTTATACTCAACAAGAGAGTGTTTTTGTATCTCGTACGAAGCCCGAGATGGAGGCTACTCAACAAGAGAGTCTTTTATACTCACCAAGAGAGTGTTTTGGTATCTCGTACAAAGCCCGAGATGGAGGCTAAAGGTGTTTGAATCAACAAGAGAGTCTTTTATACTCAACAAGAGAGTGTTTTTGTATCTCGTATGAAGCCCGAGATGGAGGCTAAAAAGGCTTGACTCAACAAGAGAGTCTTTTATACTCACCAAGAGAGTGTTTTGGTATCTCTTACAAAGCCCAAGATGGAGGCTAAAAGTGGTTGACTCAATAAGAGAGTCTTTTATACTCAACAAGAGAGCATTTTGTATCTCGTACGAAGCCCGAGATGGGGGCTAAAAAGGCTATCTTCGTTGGGGAGGATCATTGTACAAAGCCCAAAAGAAGGCTATAGTGCTGGTGACTGTTTCAGTTTAGTGACAGGTCAAATATGTTGGATAAAAGAGAAAATCAGTTCTTATAAAGGGAGTGATTAAAGGTATTGTTATACTTTAGGATTGATCAGAGGATCGGGGTTATTTCCTGTTCTTTAAGGAAATGGGAAATCCGAAGGGTATTGAGACTGTCCAAGTCTACTGGTGTTTTGAGAAATCGATTCTCAGATAGTGAATTATCTTTGTATAATGCCCATGAGAAGGCTGGTATGTTAAGGGATGAAGGTCAACCCATTAACTGACACTTGACTCAGAAAGACAGCTCTAGCAAATTGATGACTAGGTTCTATTCCTATACCTGTAGAGGTCTCTGGGTGCTTGTACTAAGCCCAAGAGAAGGCATGAGAGATTTTAAGAAGCCGACGGGCCCTTGTACAACGTCCAAGAGGAGGCGGAGATGCTTTTAAGAAGCCTGTGGGTCCCCAAACCCCGAGAAGTTCAAGACATGCCATTCACCGAGAATAGATCAAGCCAGGAAAGTTCGAGAATTTGGAAGAAACTCAAGAGATGCCATTCACGAAGAAAAGATCATCTCTGGGGAGTAGAGTTTCTTAAACAATTTCTAAGGGTGACAGTCTGTGAAAGGGTTCACCGTGAATGTTGCCTTTCACTTTGTTCCATATTGATTAACCCCAAGAGAAGGGAAGACTGTGTCTGGTAATCCTATGGGGGGGTCAAGTTTTGTTTGTATTTAAGAGTGAGCAACAGAGCTTTACCTATTGCTAGACGTAGTTGCCAGGGAAAACATTAAATAACTATACTAGTAGTACATATTTGATATTTGACAAGTATATAAAAGTTTGTGAAAGAAGACTTACAGTGAGCAGCCCCACAATGCAGTTATATATATGAAAGCGAATAAACACTTACTCGGTTGTAAAGCTTCCATGTTGTTTGGTTAGTTGTTCAACAAAGAAAGCTTTGATAATAATATTATATTCAAAATCAAAGGAGAAAGTACTTTGAAAAGATTGTTGGGGCTTACAGCTCAAGGAGAGGCCCAAGGTTTTATCAGTGATTGCACTGTTGTTTTGTTCAGGGACTTATACAAGTGACTGAGGCCCAAAAAGGTTTTTTGTACAAAAGGATGGGTCTTACACTCTCTCAAGAGGCCCAACGGTTTAAAGAAAATAAGTGGTGGGGCTTACAGCTCAAGGAGAGGCCCAAAAGGTTTTTTTTAAAAGGCGACGAACGCGCCAAACTTTTTGATGGTGTCTGGACTTATACAATACATTGAGGCCCAAATAATTTTGGTTTCTACAAAGGGTTGGGTCTTACACTCCATTAAAGGTCCACAAGTGTTTAAAGAAAAGAATGGGGCTTATAACACGAGGGTAGGCCCAGATGATTTATTTTTGAACTGGCGATTGTGCCGAGATTTTTCTTTTAACGTATAGGGACTTATACAATATCTGAGGCCCCAAAATTATTTTGGTTAAAAGGGGATTGGGTCTTACACTCTATTAGAGGCCCAAAAGTGTTTGAAAAAGTTTGATGAAGGTTGAATTAATCAAAAACCCTAATTTGTTTTCAAAATGTATTTTAATTGAATAAAAAATTCAATTAAAAATGATCAAAATTGTTAAACATGTGGAAAACAAATTGTGATCTTGGATTAATGTTTCAAAAATTAGGTTTTGATCTACAAAATGTTTGAAAGTCACTAAAATTTGAAAAATCAAGAAGGAAAAAATATTTTAAATGTCAAAAACAATTAAAATATTAATTCTTTACAAAAATATCAAGTATATGAAATAAATAATATTTTTAGAATTTTTTTGGGAAAATAAAATATTTTAACATTTTTGTGAATTATTAAAAAATGAATCAACTCAAAATCATTAAAACTCAGAGAGAAATTAATTTTTGAATCAATTAAATAAAATCACAAAATTCAAATATTTGAATTTTCAAAAAGGGCGCCAAGAACAAGGGAAAGAACACGCGCCACCCTCTGTTTCTGCAGATTTGCATTTTCTATCCAATCTCACTGAATACTTGATTATATCATGCAATCTACATATCAATCTACTCGTTTCAACCTCACGATCATGTCTATGATCTTTAATTTCATTTATTTTAAACATGGAATAAGATATCAAAGAGAAACCTCAAGAACACTAAAACTTGCATGAAGGTTCAAAAATTCCATACACGATTCAAACAATGCAATTGATTGAGGAAAAACACTCAATGCATGATTATGAACATATGGCCAAATTATTGAGCCGCAAAAAATGCATGGATCATAGAGTTAGAAGAACTCATGCTTACCTCTTGTAGCTGGTGATCGTGTTTTGTGTTAGAGGTGTTACAGCTTGGTTCCAAGGTTATGGACAGCTTCCCTAGGTGCTATGGAGTGTGTCTGGGTGCTTGGAATGAATGGAAATGATCTGGAACTGAAGATGGTATCTCAACTGCAACTTGGTTAAAACCTTGAGCAGCTGGCTGGTGATTCTGAGAAATCAGTGTTCTAGATGTTGTTTAAGTGTTTGGATCACTTCTATATGATGTTTATGAGGTGTGAGTGTGATTGGTTTGGTTGGAATTGCTCTCAAAATCAAAACCCGATAGTGACTTGCTTTAGAAGGAAAATTTGGAGTGAAAGAAGAGATTTTGAGGAAAGCATCTGTTTAATGGCTTTGGTGTACTCAAAGTGATCACCATTGAGCTCTATTTATAGTAAAGAAAGTTTGTTTTGCAAGGAATAGTGAATGGCAACTGCTGCATAGGTTTGGCCAATGTTGAGCAATGAGAATCCAAATCTCCTCTAGCCATTGACTAGAGGTTAGGGCACAGGCTGCTGGTTCCCTTGGTCTTGGATAAGTCTTGACTGAATTCAGTTGGAAATGGCTCAGTCCATGCCACCTTGGTGCATCCATTAAATGCTCCAATCCAAAATTGGAGTCTTGTCCCTCTTTTAGGCAATTCTAGGTTTGGCATGCTATTTTTGGTTCCAAAGACTTGGGAGGCTTGGGATCAGAGTTGGTTCCACCTTGGTCCCCCCTTGAGGTGTTCAGATGGATATAGTTGCTTGACCTTTGCAAAATTTGAGCAAATCGAGTAAAATGCACAAATCTGCCTTGCCATGACAGTTTGCAGCAAGGCACATTGGCATTGTCTTATCTCATGGCTCAAGTGGAATTTCATGGGGTTCTTGGCTATTTCGGAAAGCCCTCATATGATACAACAACTGTTTGATCATAATTGGTTTTGATACTTTTTGAATTCAAGTGAAAAATGCCCCTACATTTGGAGAAAAGTGAAGGCAGATTCTGACTTAGTGAAAATTTCACTAAGTGTTGGAAAGAGTGGCATTTCATGTTTTCAGCCATTTTGATCATTCCATAACTCAAAATCTATGATGAATTGGAATGAGGTGTGTTTGAAGCTTTTGTAGAGGGCCATGAGATCTAAAAATCCAGCTTTGGATGGGGAAAAATGGCCTTGTGGTTTAAGAGTTATCATCCTCCAAAGTTGGTACCCTAGCCACTTTGTTCCATAACTTAGAAAATTTTCTAAGTTTTTATGGTTACCCTTTTTACAAGTTATCCCAATTTTCTTGATTTTTCTTGATGAATGATGATTCAAATCATACATTAACATCATTTTAGGGTTAAAGAACCATAATTGTGAAAAATCTCAAAAAGTCAAAGTTTGACTTTTGTGCACAGTTGACTTTTTATCAGATGAATTCCAAACTGTGCAATCCTCTATGAAATCAAGTCCTTGACCTAAATTAAACTTGATGGATTGATTTCATAGGTATTATAGGGTGTATTGAATCATGTCCCAAGGTTTGGGAGCATGCCTGGGTCAAAAGTCAGAGCTACAATTGACTTTTTCCCGCGAAACCCTAACTGTGGTTCCGATGAAATTAAAACTTGTTGCTCAAGCTTCTTGGATCAATCCATTATTGCAAATAGATCAATGTAGAGTATTAGAGACCCTCAAATTCTCTCTTGAGGTCTTGGCTCATGATTTGTCCCAAAAGTCAACTTAGGGGTGAATCAGGTCGAGAAACCCTAATTCCTGATTTTTTTATGAATGCATCCCCTGAGGAAAAATTGACTTGATGATTGGGTCCATAAAGTCTCATGGAGCTTATTAGGTTATGCTTTGAAGCATTGGCTCATTCCCAGAGGAAAATTTCCATCTGGAGGCCCTGGTCGACCAAAACCCTAATTTGGTAATACTGGTGATCTTGAGGCTTAATCCACCTGTAAGGGAGCAGCCTTGTGCTTGATTCTTGAAGTGGGAGTCCTCTTGATCCTTTGTGGATGTTTTAGAGGTTTAGACAAGTTGAAGATCATGTCAATTCCTTATTGATCCTTTGTCTAGGAGCTCTGAGTGGGCCTAAAACCCTAGTTCTGTTTGTAGTAAATGTTCACCCATCTTTGGGGAGACTAATGAGGCATGATGGTCCATCCATATTGTGATGATGATTTACACAATGATGAGAAATCTTAGTGGTCAAAATTTGGGGTATGACAGATACCCCTATTTAATCTTCTTGGACCCGGAGGTATGAATGGCGAAGGTATTCTGGCATTCGGGGTGCAAGAGGATTAAATATCGGAATACCCAAAATTTTGATGATGGTTATGAATAGCAGCTTACGCATTCATCTTCTTTTGCTAAGCAATGATGCTTAGAAAAGGTAAACTTCCCCTCGATCCTGGTCTTCATCCAAGGAACTGGTCTCAGTTTCTGATATAAACTTCCCCTCGATCCTGGTTTCCTACCAAGGAACTGGTATAAGTTTCTTTTGTCAATAAACTTTCTTGACAAGGGACGCTATGTGTAGAGGTTTTCCTCAAACTTCTCGCCGAATTTTCCTGGGGAGATGCCATTTGATGGAAAAAGTTTTGATGTCAGACTTGCTGGGGAAACCCATTCGTCTGAGTTGTAGAGGTGTACAAACTTCTCTGTTGGAGACGCCATTTGTCGACTCTACTGGGGAAAACGAGTCTCTTGAGAGACTGCTTCCAGCTTGAGGATATTACATCATAATTTTCTCGGAGATCTTCTCGGAGAAACGCCATGTGATATGATCCAATTTTGAGGTGCTGATGACCTTTTCGTTAGCGGATTTTTTGGAGAAAAACTGCTGTATTGTCGAATTTCTGATTACGAGGCTTTCTTTGGGGATTTTCCTTAATCTGGGAAAGCGAAAATATCATCTTCAATGGCGAAGGGTGACATTTGTTGAAGGTTCTCTGGTTTTCTCAGAGGTTCAAGTTATCAAAGTGGTCAAGGGCCAATTCTAATCCAGAAATAAACTAGAGGAGAGAGATAGTTCAGACGCAACATTTCCTGACGAGGAAAGAACTGACAACTCGATTGACAAGAGGATTGTTATCACTAGGGGACAAGACCGACTGGAGTGATAGTGATGCAATATAAATATGAATGTAAATCAATAATGCATGATGCATGTATGTATATGCTGACAAAACTGATGCGACATACAAACTAACAGATTGAACATGACTGGATACTCGGCCACTGCGGGGACGAAGAAGGTACCGCTAGTTCAAGATAGCAATTCTACCTTGCTTAGGAGAAATAGTCCCTGCGGGGAACACCGTTGGTCGGGCTTAAGAGATAAGAACTCGGCCGGGGGTGTCAGATGGAGTATTCACATCTGACATAACTGATCCTTCATTCAGGCGTACTGGTTTAGAAGGAGTACTTTGATTCTGCACTTTGAAGCACGATTACTTCTGGAGAAGCAAGCGACGTTCTTTCGATGTTCAACAGTCAAAAGAAATTTCCAACTTTATTTTTAAAAAGCAGAAAAATTTTAACAAGTAAATTCGTTTATGTTTTATTTCAAGAATCATTGATCATGTTAAAAATGTCGTTCTGTAAAGCTAAAACAAATAAGAATTGCAAACAAAAGCACAAGGGCTTAAATTTTATTGATAGAAGAGAAATCAGCCAAACGCGTGATCCCGTAGAGTATTTACAAAGCTAGAAAATGGTAATTTAAGGGAAAAGGGCTATATTGAAACATGACAACCACTATCCTTCTACCAACTTTGAATTCAGGACATCCTGAGCTTGTGTCGAAGATGACCGTGACTGGAGTTTTCTGATGGATGGCATGACTACTGAGAAGCTGAACTGATCAAACGTAGTTACTTGCCATTATCCCTAACTTTTGCCTGGATTGTACTTTGAGATTTCCAATCCACCGGGATGATTTTTTTTGCTTTATGTCTCTAATTTTTGCCTGGATCGCCCTTTTGGGTTTTCAATCCACCGAGACGTTTTTTTTAGGCGAAGTATTTCTTAACTACGTTAACATTCGTGGCGTAGGCAAATTCCTCTCCATCCATGGTCGCAAGTCTCAAGGCACCGCCTGAGAAAACGTTCTTGACCACATAGGGGCCATCGTAATTCGGAGTCCATTTACCCTAGGAATTGGTGAGAAATGATTATATCTTCTTGAGCACAAGGTTTCCTGTCCTGAAGACGCGAGGTCAGACCTTTTTGTCGAACGCCTTCTTCATTCTTTGTTGATACATCTGACCATGGCATAGTGCCGTTATTCGTTTCTCTTCGATCAATTTTAATTCGTCGTGTCGACTTTGACACCATTCAGCTTCTGTAAGCTTAAGTTCCATTAATACCCAGATTGATGGGATCTCTACATCTATGGGGAGCACTGCTTCCATGCCATATACTAGAGAGAAAGGGGTTGCCCCTGTTGAAGTGCGGACAGATGTACGATAACCGTGAAGAGAAAAGGGTAGCATCTTGTGCCAGTCTTTATAGGTTACGACCATTTTCTGAAAAACCCTCTTGATGTTCTTGTTAGCCGCTTCTACCGCTCTGTTCATCTTAGGTCGGTAGGAAGATGAGTTATGGTGTTCGATCTTGAACTCAGCGCATTATTCTTTCATCACCTTATTGTTCAAGTTAGATCCATTATCAGTAATGATCTGGCTTGGAACACCATAACGACAGATGATATTGTTTTTGATAAATCGGACCACCACTTGTCGGGTAACATTAGCGTATGACGCTGCTTCGACCCACTTGGTGAAGTAGTCAATGGCTACTAGGATGAACCGATGTCCGTTGGAAGCTTTAGGTTCAATCAAGCCAATCATGTCGATTCTCCATATGGAAAAGGCCACGGGGAAGAGAGAACTTTGAGAAGCGTTGGCCGTACATGGAATTTGTCGGAGTATATCTGACACTTGTGACACCTCCTCATGTACTTGTAGCAGTCGGACTCCATGGTCAACTAGTAGTACCCTTCTCTCAGAATTTTTCTCGCCATTATGTGTCCATTGGCATGAGTGCCAAAGGAACCTTCATGAATTTCTTTTATCAGCATGTCTGCTTCTAGTCTGTCTATGCATCGGAGCAAGACCATGTCAAAATTTCTCTTATAGAGAGCATCACCGCTATGAAAGAAATTATCTGCCAGCCTTCTAAGGGTTTTTCTGTCCTTCCTTAGTGCCTCAGGTGGGTACTTCTGTTTCTGAAGGAAGCATTTGATATCACGATACCAAGGTTTGTCGTCGACGACTGTTTCAATCGTGAAGATGTAAGCGGGCCGTTCAAGGCGCATTATGTCGGTCTTAGGTAAGTCGTTCCATTAACCTACGCTAATCATGGAAGAGATAGTGGCTAAGGCATCAGCCATGTGATTCTCATCATGAGGGATGTGATGAAACTCGATTCTGTTGAATAAGGGTAACAACCTTCTCGCGTAATCTTTGTGAGGAATCAACCCTAATTGGTATGTGTTCCAATCTCCTTTGATCTGATTGATAACCAGGGTTGAGTCGCCATATACATCCAAGTTCTTGATCCTTATGTCGATCGCTTCTTCGAGACCCATGATACAAGCTTCGTATTCTGCCTCGTTGTTGGTGCACTTGAATGTAAGTCTGGCAGTGAAAGGAATGTGGGTACCCTGAGGTGTTATGATAATTGGCCCAATTCCATTTTCGCAATGATTGACAACTCCGTCAAAGATTAGTCCCCATTGGGAACCTGGTTCTGGACCTTCACTGGGTAGTGGTTCATCGCAATCTTTCATTTTTAGATACATGACATCTTCGTCTGGGAAGTCAAACCCAATTTATTCTTGATCGTCAATCGGTTAATGAGCCAAATAATCGGCTAAAATACTCCCTTTAACAGCTTTTTGAGAGTGGTATTCTATGTCATATTCTGATAACAACATCTGCCAACGGGAAATCCTTCCCGTGAGAGCAGGTTTTTCAAAGACATACTTGATTTGATCCATTTCGGAGATTAACCAAGTAGTGTGACGAATCATGTACTGGCGAAGACGTTTGGCTTCCCAAGCCAGAGCACAACAAGTTTTCTCAAGCATAGTGTACCGAGTCTCGCAGTTGGTGAATTTCTTGCTTAAATAGTAGATGGCAGACTCTTTCCGTTTGGTTTCGTCTTGTTAGCCAAGTACACAGCCCATGGAGTCCTCCAAGACTGTTAATTAAATGATCAGTGGTCTTTCTTCCACTGGAGGTGATAGAATCGGTGGGTTCAACAAGTATTCCTTAATACTGTTGAAGGCGATTTGACAGTCTTCTGTCCAAACGCAGTCCTGGTTCTTTTTAAGTAATTTAAAGATCGGCGCATAGGTCGCGGTCATGAGGCATATAAATCTGGAAATGTAGTTCAAACGTCCCAAGAATCCTCTGACTTGTTTTTCAGTTTTCGGAGAAGGCATTTCGTGAATGGCCTTGACCTTGTCAGGATAGACCTCAATTCCTTTCTGGCTGACGATGAACCCTAAGAGTTTCCCTGACGGACACCGAAGGTGCATTTGTTGGGATTTAAGCGGAGTTTATACGTTCTCAGCCGCTCGAATAGCTTTGACAGGTGGGTCAGATGCTCCTCTTCTGTCTTAGATTTGGCAATCATGTCATCGACATATACCTCGATTTCTTTGTGTATCATGTCATGAAAAAGAGTAGTCATGGCCCTTTGATAGGTTGCCCCGGCGTTCTTCAAACCGAACGGCATTACCTTGTAACAAAAGGTACCCCATGGGGTAATGAACGAAGTTTTCTCCATGTCTTTCGGCGCCATTTTGATCTGATTATAGCCCGAGAATCCATCCATGAAGGAGAAAACCTTGAACTTTGCTGTACTGTCTACCAGCATGTCAATGTGCGGTAAAGGAAAGTCATCCTTTGGACTAGCCTTGTTTAGATCTTTGTAATCTACACACATTCTGACCTTTCCGTCCTTTTTGGGAACGGGTACGATGTTGGCTAACCATTGAGGATATTCTGATGTGGCGAGGAAACCTGCGTCAATCTGTCTCTGTACTTCCTCTTTGATTTGGATGGCCATGTCCGGGTGAGTTCGTCTCAACCTTTGTTTTACTGGTGGACATTCTGACCTTAACGGTAGATGATGTTCCACGATGCTGGTATCCAACCCTGGCGTGTCCTGATAGGACCAAGCGAACAAATTGGGAAACTCTTTGAGAAGCTTTGTCAAACTTTATTTGGCAGTTAGACTGAGCAGTGCCCCAATCCTGATTTCTTTTCTTTCTTTCTCTGAACCCAAGTTTACCATTTTCAACTGCTCTTTGCGAGGTTCAATGGATCTTTCCTCTTGTCTGAGTAATCGGGAGATCTCTTTTGGAATTTCGCTGTCATCTTCTTCTTCAGCCCCAAATATCGGGAACTCAAAGTTGGGAGAAGGCATTGGATCGTATGTTTCAACGGGGTTTAAAACAAGCAATATGCATGACGTGACGATTTGTGTTTTGAAGAGATAGGAAGAATGCAAGAGTGTGTGCAGTGTATTTTTTTGATAACTGCTTGTTTTTATTATAGAGTTGTTTTTTAGGATTACCATTTTCTAAGAAAAGAAAAAAGAGAAAACAATAATTAATGCGGAGATTACAAAACGACGTTTATTTTATTAATGAACAAGTTGATTCTTGAAACTACAGGCCTATAAAACAAAACTCTGTCACTTTGGGCGAAGCGAAGAGGGAAATTTACAGAAAGTGAGCCCTATCAAAACATCCATTTCACCTGGGCAGGGTGAAAGGTTAAGGACGGCAATTACTTTGACTTATGAACGATCTTCGGAACATCGATAACAACCCATTGGCGGTGAACTCCTCGGTGAATCACAAAGTATGGTACCTTCCTTGATTTGTCTTCAGAGATAACGCTGATTTCTGGTGGAGCAGGATCATTGGAATCTGTCTCCCAGGCAGAGTTGTCGTAGAAGGATTCCTCTGTTGTATTTTGCATAGTATTTGTTCTCTCAGGCAGATCTCCCCATCCAGTTGGTTGGATGTCTTCGAGCCTGATACGAGAGGTCTCAGGAGCAGTGTTCTTGACCATGAAGTCATATTTTCCACTTGGTTGTCCTAAGGTGTCCCATACTGTGGAACTGGAGGAGTCATCTCTCTCGATGTTGTTGACCTCAAGAAAGGCATAGTCGATGAATTCTAGTCCGACAAGCTTTGCCAATTCATCGTCGTACAAGATATTTTTGGAATGCCCTGAGTAATGATCCCATGACATGGTGGAGACGTAGGTATTCTGTTCAATGATACTCAGCTGATTTTCATTGTTTGGCTGATTTACTTGCCCCATGTCTCCTGGATACGGCTGCCAGATAGGCAGGCCATCCATTGGGCCATAGTAGTCGTCGTCAAAGTTGTCCTTCATTAGAGTGTCTTCCTCTAATGAGTTTGGTGGAGCACGACATCCTTCCGGATCACAATCTCCATATATCATTTCGACGTCTGACCTGGGTATAAATCTCGGACTCTGTGCGGGATAGCAAAATGGTGTAGGCACCTCTTCCTGAGACATATAGCCGTAGTTGTTAACATAGGACTTCCATTCCTCATCTGTGTCATAGGAATCTTCCTTGTTGATAGTATGGACTGTTTGAGGCACTGGGTGAAGGAAACCTCCACTGTGGAAGAAGTCCTGAATAGGATGAAGACTTTCATCGTTAGTAGCTGTCTGGGTACAGGTTGCAGAAAAACCAAGACCCTTCTTTGTTTTATTATCAGTAGGAATGACAAGCTATCCCCATCCTTTTGTATCGTTACTTTTGATCACTTCGAGAGCATCTTTGTATGAGGAAATCGAGGTTCCCTTCTCTGCTTGATTCTCATTGCTCACCGAAAGTGCTTGGAACTGAGTTCCAACAACCTCCTCGGGTTCTACACAAGTAAACGATGACAAGTTACTCACGATCAAGGCTTGCTCCCCACAAACTATGACGAGTTGATCGTTCTTGATGAACTTTAGTTTCTGGTGCAGTGTCGAAGTGACAGCCCCAGCCTGGTGTATCCAAGGTCTTCCTAATAAACAGTTGTACGCTGCCCGGACGTCCATGACCTGGAAAGTGATTAGGAAAGTGTGAGGACCGATAGTTATGGGAAGGTCGACTTCGCCGATAACTGCTTTCCAAGATCCGTCAAAGGCTTTGACGATGACCTCACTGCCCCTCATCGGGGATCCTTTGAATGATAGTCACATTAGAGTGGACTTCGGCATAACGTTGATGGCTGATCCTGTGTCTACCAGTACATTGGCTAAAGCATTGTCCTGTCAGTTAACTGTGATATTGAGCGCTATGTTGTGGGTTTTGCCCCCCTCTGCCAAATCTTCATCACTGAAACCTAAGTTGTTGCAGGAAGTGATGTTAGAGATGATGCTATCGAACTGTCGTATTGACACAATCCTGTTTCACAAAGGCCTGCTCTAAGACTTTCTGTAAAGCCTCTCTGTGGGCTTCGGAACTGAGTAAAAGTGATAGCACATAGATCTTTGAAGGAGTTTGTAATAGCTGATCAACAATGTTGTATTCACTCCTTTGGATGAGCTTCAGCATCTCATCATTATTTTTTGAAAGGTCGGGATTACTGGATTGACTGACTGGTGGATCAGGAGCTTCTGTCCGAAGTTCCTTTTCTTTGTTAGGTTCTCCAACTCCTCGGTTGAATATTCGACCGCTCCTCGTTACTCGACTGATGTCTGCAATATTTACGATGGAGGGTAATGGAATTTCCTTTCCATTCTCAATTATTGTTGCACCGTATTTGTAAGGGATCGCCTTAGCTGATTCGTACGGAAATGGTCCCGGTAGATAGATAACTACAGGAGCCTTCTGATTTCTATGACTGTCGTAAGCAACTTCAATCAGTTCCTGGTTAAGAACCTTTGATTCGTCCAGGAGAGGGATAATGGTACAAACATCCTTGTTTCTTTCAGGGTCAGAGATTACAACCACGTCTTTGATTTGATCAGCGAAGTAGTCCAGCGTCCAGTCAATGGACCCCGAAGCTAGGTTTGGGTGAATCTCTTTGCGATGCAACTGACCTTGGAGAGCTACTCGCACGAGGTAGCATCCTTGGTTATTCTCCGAACAGACTCTACAGCGTTCATAGTTGTGTGGTGGCACCTGGCCACGTCCGCTTTGAATGCAATGCAACCTTACCAGGTCTGTTTCCACAGACCGGACATCCTGACTTTGACGCCGAGTGGGGTTTCCATTAAGCACACTGATTTGTTGCGTGTCTTCATCCAGATAGATAGGAAGCCACCAGTGGTTTAACAAGTGTTGTAAAGTTCTTTGAACGAGAGCACACCCTTGGTTACTCTCACTGCATACTTTACAGTTCAGATAATCGTGAGAAGTGAGAAAACCGAGTTGGACCTGCCTGGCATGTAACTCCACCAAGCTGGTATACATCAGACGGATATCAAAGATTTGAATCATGTTAATCTGATAAGGATTTCTATCATGGTAGTCCTGGATCCATCCAAGATCCATCTGACGCTAGAGGGCCTCTTGTACAAAAGGGCATCCCTGATTGTTTACCAAACAAGTAAGACAGGAATTGTAATCGTGCCGCGGCAGATTATGATACTGGCTTTGCCTTGAGTGCATCGCCACTAAGTTGACATTCATTGCACGAATGTCGTGGTTCTGAATGATGTTGGAATTCGTATAGGTCATGTTGACTCCACGAACTCGATGCTCTTGGATCCATCCGAGATCCAATTGTTCCTGTAGAGCTAATCGCACCACAGAACATCCCTGGTTGTCTTTAGAGCAAATATCACACTGGTGATAATTATGAGGTGGCACGTGGCCATATCTGCTCTGTCTATAATGCATCTTGACCAAGTTAGTCCTCAATAAGAGTACATCATGAATTTGATAGATGTCGCTAGACTCTCCCTCTATCAAATTGACTGCAGCTTTCTCGTGTTGAGGCAGCGGGTTCGTGAGAACATTCTGATTCGTATATTTGAAAGATAAAACCTTGTTCCTAACAAGCTTTTGCACATCGGATTTGAAACTGAGACAGTTCTCCCTCCTTGATGGTAAGGACAAGTCTGATCCACCTTGAACCAAAAAGGTGGATTTTCTGGAACTGTAAGAGGAGCCCTGGTTTGGACATGCCCCTTGACCAGTAAGAGTGGAAACAATTTTGCGTACAACATGGGTATAGGGTCGAACCCTGGTAGTCGTGTTGTACGGTTGTTGTTGTACGGAGGACGAGTCTGCTGAAGAGAATGTTGTGTCCTTCGCTGATATTACTGTTTATTAGGTTGGCTCTGCGCAACCTGAGGTTGATACGTAGGAACAGGCATGGGATTGATAGCAGGAGTTACAGCTGCTACTGGTTGGTAACGTCGCATTTGCTTTCCGAGAGAGATATTCCCAATATCTTGCTCTTTTTTCTTAGGGAGAGCACTACCGTATCGTTTTGTACTACCTGATGATCCAACGTCTTTAACTAGGCGTCCTTCTTGGACGGCTTCCTCAAGACGAACTCCCATGCCCACCATCTCGGTGAAATCACTAGGCGCACTGGCGACCATTATGTCCTAGTAAAATGAGCTTAAGGTTTTCAAAAAGATATTTGTCAACTCCTTTTCCTCAAGAGGTGGACAAATCTGAGCGGCAATTTCACGCCATCTCTAAGCGTACTCCTTAAAGGTTTCCTTGTCCTTTTGTGACATCGATCTGAGTTGATCTCTGTCCGGTGCCATGTCCAAATTGTATTTATATTACTGAACGAAGACAACGCCCAGATCCCTGAATGTGTCGATCGTGGCGCGGTTTAAACCCATGTACCATTTTAATGCGACATGGGTTAAACTATCCTGAAAGTAGTGAATGAGCAGCTCCTGGTTCTTTGTCTGAGCTGACATTTGTCGAGCATACATCACCAAATGGCTCTGAGGGCAAGTGTTACCCTTGTACTTTTCAAAGTCGGGCACTTGGAACTTGTGCGGAACTTTCACATTGGGGACCAAGCAGAGGTCCGCAACGTCCTTTCCAAATAAATCCTGACCGCGAAGGGCTTGCAGTTCTTTCTACATCTCCAGGAATTATTCCTCGAACTCATTCATTTTGTCGAACATGCTGTCATTTCCACCAGAAGGTATCTGCAGAATCTATCCTTCCGGGACAGTGTGTACCACGGGTGGTGGGATAGTCATTATGGACGAGACTCTCGGTGTCTCCCGAAGTTTGTAACCTTCAAGAGTTGCTGTCATGCCCCTGACATCTTCGCTTTCCCGAAGTTTGTAACCTTCAGGCCCAGTGGTTCCTACTGCGTTTTCCAGACCCTCATTGATCGGCGAAACATATCCTTTCGGGATATAGTTGAGTGGCATGCCCCAGGGACAATCTTTCGGTATTTTGTACCTAGGATCAGACTTCTCCACTATGGGCATTGATGTGATCTCTGAGATCACAGTCCGTTGTTGCTGCATCTGAGCTTCTGCTAGAGCTTGCATGTCGTTATGAAGCTTTCTCAGATCCTCTTTCAGAGTGTCAATGGCTTCTCTCAACTCTCTGTTCTCTTCCTCGAGATCATCCATCTTTTTCTGACGATTGGCCCGAGTATTGTACAAATGAGACAGTTTGACTCTAGAACCGAGACACAAACGTGAGATTCGTAGGTAAGAAGAATGCGTTTATGAGAATGATGAATGCAATGATTATTAATTATTTTTGTTTATTCAAAGTAAACTTCAACAATTGGATTGCAAATACCAAGCAGTGGGGAAAACCCTTTTTATTGAATTTGAAAGATTGCAGAAACTGAAAAACAGTAGATTACAAAGTGCTGAAAAAGGAAATTTAAACTAATGGATCCTAAGTCCTCTCTGAAGAGAGCTCAGGTGCTGGTTCTGGTGCTTTCCTTTTCTTTGAACGTGGCTCTTGGGCCGTTGTCGGGTTGTCATTCCTTTACCAAGTGAAAGGAGCGAGCAAATTCCTTTGGTCATCCTAATTTTCTACAGCATGTTGCTCTAAAATCTCAATCAGAGCATCTTTTTCTTTTAATAGCTGTTGTATTTTCTTGCACTCCACATTGAGAATACGGTACTTGTTCGTCCAAGACCTCTTCTCCTGCTGAACTTTGCTGAGAGTAACCTGAAGCTTTTCCGTCTCAGACATAAAATAAAGGGCAGAGTTCCTTAATGGAAGAACTTCCTGACGAGGGTAAGGCATCCTCAGCTTGAGAGCTCTAGTTTGTACCCAGTGGAGATAAGGCTCCAACGAGACACAGTCCAGTTTCCCTAGAGACTCTCGTCCTTTCTTATGAACGTGTTTCCAAGCATGCACTATTTCCGTCTTTAGTGCCCTGTCATTTTCTCCTTCCTTGAAGAAACCTTCCAGATGAACACTCCGCGGAACATGCCTCATTGGGTATCCAAATTGACGGCGAACCAATATCGGATGATAGTTGATTCCTCCCTTAGTTCCTATAAGGGGTATATTTGGGAAATTTCCACAACGGTCAATAATTCTGATCCCGTCATAGATTCGATTGTACCAATCGATGTCAGAGTTGGTAAGAGACATGATTCTTTGCGACCAATATAAAGTATTCTTTTGATCCCAAAATGCAGCAGACTTGGGCAAATGAGAAGTGAACCATTTGTATAGCAGGGGTACACATCATGTGATCATTCCTCCGCTGTATATATTTCTTAAGTGTACCGAATGATACGCATCTGCGAGTAAGGTCGGTACAGGGTTTCCAATCAGGAAAATCTTAATGGCGTTGATATCTACGAAGTTATCAATGTTGGGAAACAAAAATAACCCATAGGTGAGCAAAACAAAGATGCTCTAGAAAGCGGCCACATTCCCTATACTGGCAAAGTACAGGGCTTTCTTTGTCAAGAATTAGGTTGGCAAACCTTGGATGCCACCCTTAGTGGTCATGTGAGTCCTGACTTCTGACTCGTCCAAATAAATTGCTCTTGCAATGGTATGATCCTTTGGAATTTCTTCCAGTCCAGAAAATGGAGCTTGATCAGTAATGTGTAAATCAGTTAGGTGAGAATACTCCTCCAGCGTTGGTGCAAGCTGATAATCCGGGAATGTAAAACAGTGATAAACCGGATCGTAGAACTGGATTAACGTGGACAGGATTCCTTCAATTACATGGACCCTTAATAGAGACAACAGTCCTCCATACTTGGCTCTGAAAGCCTCGTGGTTGGTGACCATTCTCGCCAAACCTCTCAAATCCTCTAACTTTGGAATCTTGAAAGTGTACTTATGAGTTGTCTTTCTACCGAAATCCATTAATGCAATCTTTGTATCTGATATTTTCAATCATTGTCTCAGTTTAATTTGAAAAGGAGAGACTAGAAGAGAAGAATTTTTTTTTTGGTTTTAATGTTTTTTAAATGAATGTATGAATGCAGCACACAAAAACATAAAAAAAACATGGGGTCAAAGGTTCGGTGTCATGAAGTCAAGGCTCTACCCCCCTCCCAAAGGTTTATACTGGTAATTTTTTGTACCTGTCCGCAAAATCATTGACCCCTCCGGGATAACAACAGCAAGCAGATCGCCAACGAGCTGATGTATCCTAGAGTGATCTCAGATGAGGGTAGTATCGCGTGACAACTATTTTCGATAGCTTCCGCACTACAAAATGGCTGCAGTCTGCTAAAAACCTCAGCTTCTCAGATAACCCAGTCGACCACACTACTTTCAACAATCGAAGTCGTATAGGCAATGTATCTGCAAAGGGAGTCTCCACTGAGTTTGATGGTCGATCGGAGACTCTTAACTGGAACTCACTCCCAGTAAGATTACCCGCATTGCCATCACCTATCTTAGGTGTATACTCAATCGTTCCACATGCGGCATCACACGCATTCCCATTAGCAGAAAAATAAACACATATATCAATTAGGAAAAGCAGTATATATATTTGTCTTAATCATCCTAGACCTCTAGTCTTATGATCCTATACAGACAATGACTCCCCAGCAGAGTCGCCATTTCTGTGACATGAATTTGAACTCAAGGTTTCTACCTGAGAGATAAGAGGGACAAGATGTCCATAGAGCCCCACGGTGGGTGCCATTCTTCTATAGCGAGCGATTTTGGACGTGGTTCTTAAGCACTGTCGCTCTGGGGTACTACAGTTCGATTCATTTTTTATCCTATTGAAGCTGATGAAGGAAGGGAAATAGATGTCTCTAATTAATCCTGCTTACATACTGCGTTTGAACAGATGACTGTTGGTTTACAAATGCGGTTTAGGTTGTGGGCCTCTCTCGGGTTATTTTGTTAAGAACACAGTGTGACGGGATTATGCTATTGGTAGGATGTTAGGACTGATGCTTTTCGATTGATGTATGAAGGTAAGGGATTTTGGGTTTTTGATTAGTGTGCTCGTTAAGATTTTTCAATCTTATGCCTACGTATTCCCGTTTAACGAAACAGGGAAATCAGAGCGATCGTAGTTCCTCCTATTCTAAGGGAGGAAAAAAAGGTTGTTTTGGTGTCTTGTTCAAAGCCCAAGACATGAAGCTGAAGGTGATTTGTATTTTGTTCAAAGCCCAAGATGTGAAGCTGAAGGGTCTATTTGTATCTTGTTCGAAGCCCAAGATGTGAAGTTGAAAGGCTCGACTGAGAGAGGAACTTGTCATCTCTAAAGAAAAGTTATTGATGTTTGTATGCTATGAGCGAGGCATAGATTGATGCTAAAAGGTTGATTGACTCAACTGGGATTTCCTTATACAAAGCCTAAGAGGAGGCTATTTACCCAACAAGAGGGTATTTCTTATCTGTCTCGTATAGGGGTGTGCATGGTTCTAAAACCAAACCAAATTGAACCAAATATATGGATAAGTTTGGTTTTTAAAACCACTTTGATAAAACTGGTTTATTTTTCTAAAACTGGTTTATGTTTGGATCAGTTTGGTTATAACCGGTTTGCACCAAAAAACCAGTTTTTGTTTGGACCAGTTTTAAAATCAAATTTCCCTTAATCTTGTTTTGACTAATTAAATGAAATTAATTGGCAGTAAGTTGATTAATGTTATTTATTATTATTTAATAAATAAGTTGAATGATACTTTAATTTATCAAATATTTAAAACTTAAATTTAAATTATTTGAAGTGGTAACTCATATCATCTACGTGCTTTAGTATAATAATAATTTGACTTTTTATAAATGAGTTGCAAAAAATTACAAGATTACCATTAATGAAAAGAGTCACTTTTTCGTGTGTTTTCGTTCTGAATTTTAGTTCAAAATTGAAAAGTAGAAGACGAAAACATGTATTATCAGTTCTACTTTTTTGATTTTAAAAACAATGATTCTAAAAATTGTTTTTAGAAAGAGTTTTGTAAAATAGTAGATCCAAACAAGTTTTCTATTTTTTAAATTTTAAAAATTAAATACAGTTTCTGAAAACTAATTCAAACAGGCCCTAAATGAATCATTATAAGACTATGAGAACACAAAGTTCCTTTAATATATATATATATATTTATATATATATATATATATATATATATATATATATATATATTACCTTAATTGTCATTTATGACTATGAAACAAAAACAAGACAAAAAGCAAATTATGTTTAAAAAGTGGACTAACCATTCATGTATTGGTTTTAAAAAGTAGACATTGATTTTTTATGGTTTTAGTAAAATGAATATGGACTAGTTTTTAAACCAAATAATATGGATTTTAGAAATTGGTGCACCATATTTTTAAATTTGGTTCTTGTGAACCAGTTTTTTTGCACACCCCTAGTCTCATACGAAGCTCGAGATAGAGGCTAAAAGGGTTGACTCAACAAGAGAGTGTTCTTATATGTGTCTTGTACGAAGCACAAGACGGAGGCTAAAAGAAGGTTGACTCAACAAGAGAGTCTTTTATACTCAACAAGAGAGTATTTTTATCTATCTTATAAGAGGCATAAGACGGAGGCTAAAAGGAAGTTTGACTCAACAAGAGAGCCTTTTATACTCAACAAGAGAGTATTTTTGTATCTCGTACGAAGCCCGAGATGGAGGCTAAAAAGGCTTGACTCAACAAGAGAGTCTTTTATACTCACCAAGAGAGTGTTTTGGTATCTCGTACAAAGCCCGAGATAGAGGCTAAAGGTGTTTGACTCAATAAGAGAGTCTTTTATACTCAACAAGAGCGTGTTTTTGTATCTCGTACGAAGCCCGAGATGGAGGCTAAAAAGGCTTGACTCAACAAGAAAGTCTTTTATACTCACCAAGAGAGTGTTTTGGTATCTCGTACAAAGCCCGAGATGGAGGCTAAAAGTGTTTGACTCAACAAGAGAGTCTTTTATACTCAACAAGAGAGTGTTTTGTATCTCGTACGAAGCCCGAGATGGAGGCTAAAAAGGTTATCTCCGTTGGGGATGATCATTGTACAAAGCCCATGAGGAGGCTATAGTGCTGGTGACTATTTCAGTTTAGTGACAAGTCCATTATGTTGGATAAAAGAGAAAATCAGTTCTTATAAGGGGACTGATTAAAGGTATTGTTATACTTTAGGATTGATCAGAGGATCGGGGTTATTTCCTATTCTTTAAGGAAATGGGAAATCCGAAGGGTATTGAGACTGTCCAAGTCTACTGGTGTTTTGAGAAATCGATTCTCAGATAGTGAATGATCTTTGTATAATGCCCAAGAGAAGGCTGGTATGTTAAGGGATGAAGGTCAACCCATTAACTGACACTTGACTCAGAAAGACAGCTCTAGCAAATTGATGTCTAGGTTATGTTCCTATACCTGTAGAGGTCTCTGGGTCCTTGTACTAAGCCCATGAGAAGGCATGAGAGCTTTTAAGAAGCCGAAGGGTCCTTGTACAACGCCCAAGAGGAGGCGGGGATGCTTTTAAGAAGCCTGCGGGTCCCCAAACCCCCGAGAAGTTCAAGACATGTCATTCACAGAGAATAGATCAAGCCAAGAAAGTCCAAGAATTTGGAAGAAACTCAAGAGATGCCATTCACAGAGAAAAGATGATCTCTGGGGAGTAGAGTTTCTTTGACAATTTCTAAGGGTGACAGTTTATGAGAGGGTTCACCGAGAATGCTGCCTTTCACTTTGTTCCATATTGATTAACCCCAAGAGAAGGGAAGACTGTGTCTGGTAATCCTATGGGGGATCTAGTTTTGTTTGTATTTAAGAGTGACCAACAGGGCTTTACCTAGTGCTAGACGTAGTTGCCGGAGAAAACTTTAAATAACTATACTAGTATTACACAGTTGATATTTGACAAGTATATAAAAGTTTGTGAAATAAGACTTACAATGAGCAGCCCCACAATACAGTTATATATATATGAAAGCAGATAAAGAAAGCGGATAAACACTTACTCGGTTGTAGAGCTTCCATGCTGTTTGGTTAGTTGTTCGACAAAGAAAACTTTAATAACAATATTATATTCAAAATTAAAGGAGAAAGTTCTTTGAAAAGATTGTTGGGGCTTACATCTCAAAGAGAGGCCCAAGGTTTTATCAGTGATTGCTATGTTGTTTTGTGCAAGGACTTATACAAGTGACTGAGGCCCAAAAAGGTTTTCTGTACAAAAGGATGGGTCTTACACTCTCTCAAGAGGCCCAAAGGTTTAAAGAAAATAAGTGGTGGGGCTTACGGCTCAAGGAGAGGCCCAAAAGGTTTTGTTTTAAAAGGCGACGATCGCGCCAAACTTTTTGAGGGTGTCGAGACTTATACAATACACTGAGGCCCAAATTATTTTGGTTTCTACAAAGGGTTGGGTCTTACACTTTATTAGAGGCCCAAAAGTGTTTAAAGAAAATAATGGGGCTTATAACACGAGGGTAGGCCCAGATGATTTGTTTTTGAACTGGAGATTGTGCCGAGATTTTTCTTTTAATGCAAAGGGACTTATACAATATCTGAGGCCCCAAAATTGTTTTGGTTAAAAGGGGATTGGGTATTACACTCTATTAGAGGCCCAAAAGTGTTTGAAAAAGTTTGATGAGGGTTGAATTAATCAAAAAACCCTAATTTGTTTTCAAAATGTATTTTAATTGAATAAAAAATTCAATTAAAAATGATCAAAATTGTTAAACATGTGGAAAACAAATTGTGATCTTGGATTAATATTTCAAAAATTAGGTTTTTATCTACAAAATGTTTGGAAGTCACTAAAATTTGAAAAATCAAGAAGGAAAAAATATTTTAAATGTCAAAAACAATTAAAATATTAGTTCTTTACAAAAATATCAAGTATATGAAATAAATAATATTTTTGGGATTTTTTTGGGAAAATAAAATATTTTAACATTTTTGTGAATTATTAAAAAAAGAATCAACTCAAACTCATTAAAACTCAGAGAGAAATTAATTTTTGAATCAATTAAATAAAATCACAAAATTCAAATATTTGAATTTTCAAAAAGGGCGCCAAGAACAAGGGCAAGAACACGCGCCACCCTCTGTTTCTGCAGATTTGCGTTTTTTATCCAATCTCACTGAATACTTGATTATATCATGCAATCTACATATCAATCTACTCGTTTCAACCTCACAATCATGTCTATGATCTTTAATTTCATTTATTTTAAACATGGAATAAGAAATCAAAGAGAAACTTCAAGAACCCTAAAACTTGCATGAAGGTTCAGAAATTCCATACACGATTCAAATAATGCAATTGATTGAGGGAAAACACTCCATGCATGATTGTGAACATATGGCCAAATTATTGTGCAGCAAAAAATGCATGGATCATAGAGTTAGAAGAGCTCATGCTTACCTCTTGCAGCTGGTGATCGTGTTTTGTGTTAGAGGTGTTACAGCTTGGTTCCAAGGTTATGGATAGCTTCCCTAGGTGCTATGGAGTGTGTCTGGGTGCTTGGAATAAATGGAAATGATCTGGAACTGAAGATGGTAACTCAACTGCAACTTGGTTAAAACCTTAAGCAGCTGGCTGGTGATTTTGAGAAATCAGTGTTCCAGATGTTGTTTAAGTGTTTGGATCACTTCTATATGATGTTTATGAGGTGTGTGTGTGTGTGATTGGTTTGGTTAGAATTGCTCTCAAACTCAAAACCCGATAGTGACTTGATTTGGAAGGAAAATTTGGAGTGAAAGAAGAGATTTTGAGGAAAGCATCTGTTGGTGGCTTTGGTGTACTTAAACTGATCACAATTGAGCTCTATTTATAGTAGAGCAAGTTTATTTTGCAAGGAATAGTGAATGGCAACTGCTGCATAGGTTTGGCCAATGTTGAGCAATGAGAATCCAAGTCTCCTCTAGCCATTGACTAGAGGTTAGGGCACAGGCTGTTGGTTCCCTTGGTCTTGGATAAGTCTTGACTGAATTCAGTTGGAAATGGCTCAGTCCATGCCACCTTGGTGCATCCATTAAATGCTCCAATCCAAAATTGGGCAATTCTAGGTTGGATAATATCAATTTGAGGTTTAATCTTGTAAACTTGAATTTTAAGATTGATGCAAATCACATAGAATTCCTTTGTAACTCGATCTCTTAAATAATGAATTCTTAGAAATTGGTCATGGACTTTAGGCGCGGGATTCTGACACTTGCATTTTAAGAATCTTATCTTTTGATCCCATCCAATCGAATCATCCAAACATTATGAATCAAATCATCTCTTGGTCACTTTGCAAATGCTGAATCTTGAAGCCCACTTGAATGAGTATTTTAATCCCAAATGCAGACCATCTCGTGTTTAAGGCATGACACTTAAAAGAAGCTACAAGGCATTAGTCTCAAGGAACCCACAACTTCAACTTTTGCACCATGATTCGTGCCTTGGACTTTGAACAAGTCTAAAGCTCTTCTTCCCCTTAGTAACTTGCTCCACAACCTTCCCTTGATTTTATTGAGATATGACCACCAATTGGTCATGCCCTGATATGGGAATAAAGACCACCTACACACGAAATTAATGCACCTGCACAAACTTGTTAGTCACAACAAACACGCACACAGAGATCATATGACCTAAAGATGCTATGCAAAAAGGAAAGGGATCTTAGGGTCAAAAATTAGGGTGTGACAGTCTCCACCAAGCAAATTTTGTTTCCCCAATTCAACCAGACCTCTTTCACTGACATAGACCAATCTCATGTGCCAAATTTTTGTCTTCAACAAAGGTTTCATGGATGCAACCTCTGTCGAACCACTTACAACTTCAGCTTCAAGGGTATACAAGCCTTATTTCTTCACCCCTCTCAAGACTTCCTTCGACCCCTTCATGACTCTTAGGATACTTTTCTCTACTTGAAAAGCATATCCCTTCTTGTCGAATTCACCAAGAGAAATCAAATTTCTCTTCAAATCAGGTACATACCTGACTTCAGTCAATAGCCTTTTTGACTCATCATGGAGCTTGAATCTCATAGATCCAATACCTTCAATTTTGCAAGCTTTGTTGTTTCCCAGCAGCACTGATCCACCATCTTGATCACACAATTCCTCAAATACATCTTTGTTTTGAGTCATGTGCCAAGTGCAACCTGAATCCATAATCCACTCCTTTCTTGACTCGCTGCTTGAAACCACCAGGACATCAGATGATTCGAAGTCATCTTAAAGAATGGCTGCATTGACATTATCCTTACCTCCATGATCTCACAGGCGTTCAGGGCACATCTTTCTTGTGTGACCCTCCTTCTTACAATGATAGCATCGAATACTAGATTCCTCGCTACTATAAGACTTCTGCTGATTTTTACCTTTCTTCTTGTCGAACTTACCTTCCTTTCGCAAGAATTTTCGTCTAACGGCCAAACCTTCACCTACCACTAAAGGTTTATGCTCCTTTCGTTCGTTGAAGTCCTTAGAATACAAGGCTGATTGAACTTCTTTAAAGCTCAGGGACTCCCTTCCATACAGGAGAGTTTCTTTGAAGTGAGCATGTGTTCTGGGCAAAGCGCACAACAACAATAATGCTTGATCTTCATCATCGATCTTCACATCAATATTTTCAAGATCAAGAATCATCTTGTTGAACATATCCAACTGCTCAGCCAACACTTTGTCTTCACTCATATTGAATGAATATAAAGCTTGCTTCAGGTAGAGTCGATTCACCAGAGATTTGGTCATGTACAAACTTTCAAGTTTCAACCATAACCTCGATGTCGTAGTCTCCTTTGATACCTATCGGAGAACCTTATCACCAAGGCTCAACAATAATGCGTTATGGGCTTTCTTTATCATAGCCATCTTTTCAGTTTCCGTTAATGCAACGTTCATGGCTGCCTCTCCCTTCAACGCTTCCAAACACCACTGCTGAATGAGTAGAGCTTTCATCTTCAAGCGCCACAGACCAAAATCGTTCACTCTGGTGAATTTTTCAATCTCATAGTTTGTCGAAGGCATCTTTTTCCATGCTCACCGAACCAATTTGTTGTGAAATCTGATGCCTTTAAACAAAATATAAACTATTTCTTTATGATCAAGAAACACACAGGGGTAGAAAAGATGGTAAAAGAAGAAGAACAACAAGGATTGATTATAACTGTTATTCTATACTTCCTCTTCAAATCATATTACAATTACTCAAGAATAATAAATAACCCTCTCACCCTAATTAGGATTTGCCACACTTAAGATGAGAGACTAGTATGCTATTTAAAATAATATCTAACATACTAAACTAATGGGCTTTTTAACAATTACCCATTACAAGCTAACTTAGGGTACAAGCTAACTTAAACAATTGGACATAACAAACAAGCCTAATTCTTCATGCTAACAAATCTAGCATTTCCGACAACTGCATGCTTGACCCTACTTCGACTACAACATACACTACTTCGACAATAGCATGTGAACGACCTTCGACTACATACTGAACATCTGTCGAACTGTCGAACCAAGAAGCTACCTTCGATCATACTAGAGTTTGATCCAATATCTCACACATTTATACATTGTCAAATGGAAGACAAGGTTCTCAACACACTGAAAAGAGGCTAGATCGGGCTATTTGCAATCATAATTGGATTAACCTTTGTACTTCATTAGTAGTGACTACTTTGGTTAGAAATAAATTAGAACACTTTCCATTGCTCTTTGACTTTAGTTACCATAATGTTAGGAAAGTTTCTCAATTTAGATTTATGCAAATGTGGTTCAAGCATCCGGATTGTAAGGAGCTGATTAGTAGCATTTGGAACACCTGGGTAGCTGTTTGTCGTATGTTTATCTTGTCTATAAAGCTGCAACTTCTTAAGGAAAGGCTCAAAATTTGCAACGAACTCTTGTTTGGTAACGTCCAAGAAAATATTAAAAAGGATGAAGATAACCTCAATCTCATCCAGAACAAAATCATCTTCGAAGGATATTATGACTCTCTTGACCTGCAAGAAAAGGAAGCTCAAGTGGCCTTAGATAATGCCCTTAATATGAAGGAAGTATTTTAGATGGAGAAGGCTAAAACCCATTGGCAAGTAGAAGGTGACAGAAACATAGGTTATTTTCATATAATGAGAAATATCAAAAATGCTTCTAAGCTCATTACTATCCTCAAGAAGGACAACATTGATATTCGGGATCCATAAATTTTGGCCTCAATGGCGGTTGATCATTTCTCTGATATTTTCAACAACAATACATTGGACATTGATAATGGTCTTGTTGAGGAGAATATTCTGAATTCGGTGAGTTCCCAAAGCAACTAAATGCTTACTATGATACCTTCACTTGAAGAAATTCATTCTACTATGCTAAGTCTCAATAAGTATGGTGCACCAGGCCCACCTGGATTTGGTGCTTTTTTTATACCATAATTATTGGGACATTATCAAGAATGATGTGTCCAAAGTTGTGGTTCAGTTTTTCCCTGATGGGTGGATTCTCTCTAATTTGGACTCCAACTCTCTAGTCCTCATTCCTAAGACCCCTAATGCTGACTCTATAGATCATTATATGCCCATTGCTTTAGCAAACTTCAAACATAAAATTATCACTAAAATCCCAGATGAACAAAGAGCATTTATTCAGGGAAGGATACTTAAAGACTGATTGAGCTTGACTTCTGAGGTACTCAACATTCTCAATAACAAATGTCTTGGAGGAAATCTAGCATTGAAAATATACATTTCAAAAGCCTTTGATACCATCATTGGGTCTTTCCTTATCAAAGTCCTTATGGATTTTGGTTTTGCTGAAACTTTTTGTAAATGGAATCTAACCATCCTTCACTCAGCCAAGCTTTTAGTCTCCTTTAATGGCTAGCAAAATGGTTTTTTCAATTGTGAAAGAGGGGTTAGGCAGAGGGATCCCCTATCCGCTATTCTCTTTTGTTTAGTAGAAGATGCCTTAGTAGGGCCATTTCCAATCCGATTTCAAATAAAGCTATAAATCTCATTAAGCGTACAAGGCTTGCTAATGTCCCTTCTCATACTTTGTATGCATATGACATTATGGTCTTCTGCAAGGGAGATCACAAAACCATAACTGCAATCCAAAAGACTTTCATGAGATACTCTGATTGTTCTGGTCAACATAAAAATCATGCTAAATTTGTTATCTATGTAGGATCTGTTACTCACCAAAGACATGTGGAAATTGCTAACAAGTTTGGTTTCTCTATTGGTTATCTTCTTTTTCTTTATATTGTAGTGCTTGTGTTTAGAGGTAAGCCTAAAACTTCCCACTTCCAATTCTAAGTTGATAGAATTAAATCCAAGTTGCCTGCTTGGAGAGCCTGTCTTTTATCCATGGGTTGTAGATTAATCTTGGTCAAGACAATCATCCATAGCATGCTTAATCATTGCCTTCTTGATAGGCTGTACCTGGGAGGAGTTTGTTTTTGAAATCAGTTGGTGGGGGTTTTTTTCTGTTCTCTTTTAGCAGGACTGCTATTTGGGTTGGTTTGCAGCCTGCATATTGCAGGTCCTGCAATCTATGTATCATGGCATTGGCCTAATTTGGCATTATATATATTATTCAGATTATTAAAAACAAAAATCATTGCCTTCTTGTGTACTCTTGGCCCTCTCCCCTCCTAAAGGACATTGAAAGGTGGACTAGAAACTTTGTGTGGAGTGGTGACATAAACTCCAGGAAACTTGTCACAGTTTCAAGGAACACTACAACAAATAATACTTTTCATGACGAAACTTTCACCTTGAACAATAGAAAAACGAGGTATAAAGCCAAGACGCACTATTTTTTTATTATTTTAAATAATATATAAAAAAATCCATAAATTCCCTCGGTTTTTCATAACACTGAGGTGTAAAAATAACTCAGTACAAGCTTTGATTCCCAGCTAATGCAGTTTATGATTTTATTTTATTTTTTATAAATGTAAACAAAAGGTTCTAACCCTTCGGTTTTCAGTTTAACTGAGACCTAAAATAATAATATTTTATTATAAAAACACTCGTTAAACGGATTTTACCCTAATTCTTACTCGCAAGCATCATTCTTTGGGATGGATTACAAGACAGAAAAAATCTTCAATGTTCTTCTATCTTGAAAAAAACATTTTTATGCCCTTGCAATCTATCTCACATAATGGTGTTGATGTTGTCGTTGTTGTGTTTTTGGAATAACCCTCAGTTAAAGAAGGGAGCTCAACCTTTGAAGAGTACTACGTTGATAGATTGCAAGTGCAGAAAATCATTCTTACGTCAAGTTAAACAAAGAATGGAGCTTAACCAACATGGAAGAGAGCTTAACCTTTGAACAAAGAAGGGGATGCGGCTAAATATGGATATCAGCGAAGATATTCAATAATAAGAGCAAAGATTATTTATTTTAATATTTTGTGTAAACAATGAAATTTCAAAAAAAAAATTATTCACCTCAGTTTTCATTATTACCGAGGTGATATTTAAAAGGAGAAGATAAAAAAAACTCGGTTTTATTATAATAAAATCGAGGTGTTTATTAATCATATTTTACTATAAAAACACTCGCTAAATAGATTTTACCCTAAGATTCTTCAGAGCCAGAGTCTGAACTTCAGATTCAATCTTCAAGCTTCTCTTCATCTGTTCTTAGTCTTATAATAATGTATTCTTTAACAGATGTTAGAATACCCAGTTATTCTTTAAATACTTTGTTATCATCAAAACCCCAAGGATATGGTATCAACCAATTTTGTTCCAACAATCTCCCCCTTTTTAATGCTGAGAAACATAAGTATTTAAGAAAAATGGTTGTTAATTTAATTAACATATTGATTTCAGGGTCTGAGGTTTGTAAGCTCCCCCTGAGTCTAATAGTACAAAGGGTGAGGTTTGTAAGCTCCCAGTAAGTCTTATCCAGGTTAATTAAATTCCTTTTAAGGAACAATACTATTTGTCTTCAGAACTTAAGCATCAATAGAAATATATCCATCAGATTAGGTACTTAAATACTCTTTATCTCTCCCCCTTTTTTCATCAACAAAAAGATATATAAAAGATCAGGGAAAGAAAATATACTGAAGAAAAATAGAATGTATGGGTATTTAACAAGTATAAATTTGAAAAATCATGATTGGTTCTCCCCTTTTACCATCAGTTAAAAGAATTAAAAACCAAAGAAATGTTATTTTAATAAATGACTTGAATGGTTGGAAAAAGGTTCTGCAGTTCCCGAGATATACCAACCTGCTCTTAGCCTATGAGACAAAGCAGTCAGACTTTAGAAAGGGAGTCTGAAGACCGGGAATGTATTTCTCTCTTGATTCCATTGGTGCACATTAAACTAGACTGATTTCTCCTTTTCCTACTCTCCCTAAAATGTCAGTTTATAACAAGCAAACATACATTCCTCCTTCTTTCATTAAACTTCTCTCTTGATCAGAATGAGCAAATCATGTGAAAACTCCAAGAGTGGTTCCTCATAAAAAGTTAAGAAGGATTTAAAGGTTTAGAAAAATGACTGAATCAACTCTTCCAAAGGTGATAGTACTTCTGCTAGAGCAACTAGGGTCGGAAGAATATCAGAGACAAAGATGAAGAACCCCAAGAAGAACCTCAAGAAGAGAGAGTCATCTCATGATGAGTGGGATGAGGACTATAGAATCTTCATCATGTCACGAGGGTGGTCTCGTCGCCAAGATTGAGGGATGTAGCCTCTTGTATTGCATATTTTGTTTTCATAATCTTGTAATCCTGTCTTCATTAATAAAAAGTTAATCTTGTCTTATTTCTTTGTTTAGATTTATTTTCCATAATCATCCAATACAAAAAAATTTTCAACTATTCAAGTCATGTGCAGTGATTTTTAAAAAGTTGATTTGCACAAACTTAAACTATTTGATGTCCAAGGAGAGTTTCAAAACATGCACTACTACAAAATACACCTTTGGTAACACTAATTCTATTACGGTTAGGCTTCCACCGTGGTGATATGTCTTACTTAACGCACGATAATTTTCTTTTATTTACTTATGAAAATTTTGATATGATATAATCACAAATGAAACATACGACCGTGGTTATATAATCACAATTTCATGGGTTCGAATCTCAGCACCCTCAAATGTTTTATTTCTTTAACATTTAGTCGCGCCTTTATATTTTTAACGTTTCTTTAACATTTGATACCACCACAGTTGAGTTACTCAACTGTTATGACTTGTTTTAATTATTTTAAATTGTAATATACTGATGTATCAAATGTTTTATTTCTTTAACATTTAGTCGCACCTTTTTATTTTTATTTATTTTTAATTTTTAAATAAATGTGATACCATCACGGTTGTGTAGTTGAACCGTTGTGACATGTTTTTCTTTTTTTTTTTAAATATTTTAAATTGTAATACACCGGCGCTTCTTTATGAAATTTAATTTAGGAAGTAACATATCACCACAGTTCTTATTTTTTACCATGGTGATATCATTCATTCATTTTTATCAAGCTAGCTAACTTGTCTCTTCAGTAGCCATTCTTTGCTGAGAAACAATACACCATTTCAACCCTAACGTTCAGTGCTGAGAAACAAAACACCATATCAACCCTCATATTCATCGTTCATCAACATTATTCATCATCATCGGTTCATCATTTTGCATTCGTTGTTCATTTTCAACCCGTAGTCATCGTCATCCTCATTAGTTCGTTTTCAACCCTAACACACCAATGCCAACACTAACATCATCGTTATCATCAAGGAGGAATACAACAACAACACTATCTGTATCAACCCAAATATTCACATTTACTTAGTCATCACATTTACAGTAAGTAAAACTTTTTTCCCATGCATCTACAGTAAATTTTAGTTTCCATTGTTGTTCATGTTGTTGTTGTTTGTTTGGTTCTTGTTGAATGTGTGTTATAAAACTTAATTAATCTTTTGTTGTTGTTGAATTTGTATGTGATAATAGATAAAAGAGTTTGTTGTTGTTGTTGTTGTTGTTGTTGTTGTTGTCTTTGTTGTTGAATATGTATGTGATAATCTTTGAAATAGTTTATTGTTATTGTTGTTGTTGAATGTGTATGTGATAATAGATGAAAAAGTTTGTTGTTGTTGTTGTTGTTGTTAAGGTTGTTGTTGTTTTTGAAAATAGATGTCGTCTTCGTCGTATTCTTCATCTAGTGGCGAGGAAGCTATGACAAGTGATACTCAAATAAAAAAAGAAAATATCACAAAGAGGTGCCACAATGCTTACCAAAGTAACAAAAGTCCACAAATCTGGTATCAAATTGCCTATCGCGCTTGATTCGTATTATAGAATAGTTGATGGTGAATACTCTTCTCTTTTTAAGAGTTATGTTGCGTTCCTTGGATGTAGCAAAGTTAGTATATTGATAGATGATTGTTTACAAGCGCCAGATGATGTCAAAGATAGCATATGGACAAACGTTAAGGTATTAGTTTTAATTTTCATCATTTCGATATGACTTTCTATAATTTCTAATACATTTCTATTGATTTAAACGTAGTTGACCTTTGAGTTTATGGATGGTGATAAGCACTTAAAAAAAAGTGGGTAAGTCATGTTGGTACGTGTTGGAGGAACATTAAGTCATAGCTCACGCGTGACTACATTAGGAAGCCTAATATTGGTCTTGAGCGTCCATGAATGAGGTATAGTTTTCTTTCGAAGAAGGTTTGGAAAAAATTTGCAAAGGGTCGTCGTTCTGAGAAATTCCTGGTTAGTAATAGTCTTATTTATCTTGATAATTTGATGCTAATGATTTATAAATACTAATCATATTTTCACTATGTTTATAACAGACTAAAAGTCAAGCCGGAATACAAAATAAAGCGAAAAACATTTACCCCCATTGATTGTCTCGCAGGGGTTACAAGAAACTGGAGAAAAATGATGGAGGAAAAAAACAACAAATTGGATATGAGGACTCCATTAGTCGTGATCGCAACCCATCTCCACCGTCAAGTCATGAGAAGTGGAAGAGGGCTCGACTAAGACCAAATGGAGAGTACACCTCAGATGCATCAAGAGCAGTTGTTGAGAAAATTGTAAGTATGATTTGTTGTGCGTATGTTATGTGTTATTTAAATGTTGTGGTAATTACAATATTGATAATATCATGCATGTTGTGTAGGATGTGTTGGTTGAGGAGGCCCGTGGAGACTCATTTGTTCCAGAACCACGACATGATATACTAGTTGAGGCTATTGGAACAGACGAGCATTGTGGGCGCGTTCATGCTGTTGGAGAATGCGTAGGCCTGATATGATTTTTTGGTCCAACAAAAAAAAAGTGCCGAAAACACCGAATTACAAGATAAAAGAGAAACTGTTGTGGTTGTTGAGAAGGACTTAGAAGAACAGAGGAAGATGTTAGAAGTCGAGCGGGAAAATCGGAAGAAAGACATAGAAAAGTTAGAAGAGTTACATGCGTTAAGTGTTTTATTTGAAATGCTAGTGTTTGATATGAAATGTGTGATATATTGTGTTTTATCTGAAAAGTTAGAAAAGATAGAAATGTGTTTATTATGTATTGTGTTCAAAAGGAATGTTATGTCACAGAGAAGAAGTGGACCCTTACCACAACGTACGGATGAAAATGATGATAATGCTGATGATCAAGTTCCCCAAACACATGTTATACGTCATGCTAGCACTAAAGGAAGCAATTGTCCAGCCGCCCCCACTAAAGAGGTCAATGAGTTATTGGATCCTTCCGCAAATGATATCGCCACATTATACGTTTTGGTTGCAGAAAGCGATGACCCGTATTCTCTTCCTCTAAAGCATTGTCCATCGGTAAAGATCTTCTATTTTTCTCCTAGTGACATACGATATTTTCTTTATGGAAAAAATTGGTTAGGCGTAGGGATATTGCAAGTTTGGTGCATGTAAGTATATATTTGAACATGCATGTCATTATTTATAGTACATTATCATTTTTGTATTTCTTTACTTATTTTTTGAATTTTGTTTAACCGTTTAGGTACATTCATCATGTATGTATAGAGCTAAATTAATTGAATATTTATGTCATCTTGGATCCGTATAGTATTCGATGGACAAATAATAAACCAAAAGAGATTGAGTCCTACATTTCGAAACGATTAAGTCAAGGGGGAAAAGAATGATACCTAGCACCATTTCTCAATGCGTAAGTAATTTTGAAATTGTGGTTTATCTTTTATAGTTAGTTTTGTTTTAGAAAATACTAATTATATATATGCTTGTGTTTTTCAGTGATCATTGGCAATTATTCATCATGTCGCTTAGGACGGATACGATAACGACATTGTGTTCCTTACATAAACCACTCAAACATAAAATGAGGCAAATTATTAATGGGTAAATTTATGTTTATATAAAACTTTTTAGTAATATATATTTTCTTTGACTTTGTAATTGGTTTAACCCGTAAAATATTTTCAATGTACAGTGTTGTGCAGCGACACAATATGTTGAACAATATTAGAAAAAAGTCGATATTTATCTTGCCTAATGTAAGTGGCTACACATTACTTGTGACATTCATTTATATATATATATATATATATATATATAATTACATGCACATGTGTTTATAACATTTATGAAATTAAGGTTTATTTTTGTAGACGAAGAAACTGAAGGTGTGAGAAAAAACAAGAAAGGGGGGTTTGAATTGGGTTTTCAAAATGAAAGCTTTTTGTGAAACTCAAACAAAGATCATAAATAAACTAGTAATAGAGAAAGACACACTATATATCCTGGTTCACTTGAAAACTATCAAGTTAATCCAGTCCACCCGCCAAAGTAATTTCGCCTTATACACAAGGACTTAATCCACTATAACCAAACTGATTACACTGCACTAGCAACTGCTGCTGACTAACATACAAAGACTAACCGTCTCTTCTTAAGGATTCTGACCCAACTGGTCCCTTAAGGAATACAAAAACTGTTTGAACAAATTTAATGTTTACAATGAATTGCTTCTACACAAGCTGATATAAACACTATGAAAAGCTCAATTAAATCTATACAGTATGAACAATGTATTTTTCTTTGTATTGTGGTGCTTTACTATTCACGCATGTGTCTCTCTCATATGTATTAGTGCATCTCTTTTTTTTCTTCAAGCAATCAAGTCCTTATATAGCCAGGAAAAGATCCGTTGGAGGGCAAATCAGGAATATCAGTAAAATTGCTGGCGACTCGAAATAATGTCGTTATGCTGGGATGAAAATCATACATAAATGTTGTCCTTTGTACCACCAAATCAGGGTAGTGGAATGGTAGTGGAAAAAAACGTGTTTGATATGTATTATGTACTATTTTCCCTCGCAAATGTTTCATCTTCTTCTATTCATCAGAGGCTTCTTAATAGATATGGTTGAAGCATGATCAGAAGAATTGATCACTGGGTCTTCAGAGTCTTGAGTCATCAGAGTCTTCAGAACTTGTTCAACAGAACCTTGTCTTCAGAGTCTTCAGTACTCCATCTTCAGAACCCTTGGTTATCAAAAACTTAAGTCTTCAGAGTCTTCAGAATGTTGTTCAGCAGAACCTTGTCTTCAGAGTCTTCAGCACTTAGTCTTCAGAAACTTAAGTCAGAGTCTTCAGCACTTAATCTTCAGAAACTTAAGTCTTTAGTGTCTTTAGAACGTTGTTCATCAGAACCCTGTCTTCAGAGTCTTTAGCACTTAGTCTTCAGCAGATAATTATCATAGTCATGTTCAGAGCCAGAATCCAAGAGAATATTGTAGCAACAACATATTGTCTTCTTAGAATCTTTCTGAAGTAGAGTAGATCAGAAGCAAACATGCTTCTTTGACGCAGAAGTGACTTTTGGTCAATTAAGAGTGACGTTCCACATGATCTCTATCAGAGTCAGAGCTTTCTTTATTAGAGTCAGATCCTGTTTGTCAATTCTTTAGAAAACAAACGTTAGAGTAGCAAAATTGTTCTCACATAAATATTACTTTGTTATTATCAAAACTTAGAGATATCTTACAGAACCAAATCTTGTTCTAACAATCTCCCTCTTTTTGATAATGACTAAACAATGTATTTTGATAACACAATTTTGTACGAAGATAATTAATAAGAATTGACTCAGATAAGTTCAGAGTAACACAATTTTGTACGAAGATAATTAATAAAAATTGACTCAGATAAGTTCAGAGTAAACTTCTCTTTATCAAGCTCCCCCTGAATCTAAGACTTAAAAAAAATCTTATCAGATTAGGGATACCAGAGCCTGATTGCAAGGATCTAGTCAGATCCAAAATATCAGAGCTTGATTATAGTGGTAATGGAGTCTGATAACAGAGCATGATTAGTTAGATCAAAGCCTGATTAATATCAGAGTCATATTGCCAATATAAATATTGTTCCTGAAAAGCATTCTAAGAAATATTTGCAATTAAAGTGTTAGAATGTTAGAGCTATGATTCAGAGACAAGATATTTATCAAAATAACTTTCCATTAAAATACTCCCCCCTTTTTGTCATAATAAAAAAGAGTAAACCAAAAAGATAGTTCAAGGTACAACATAGGATAAACAAACAGTCAAAGACAAACAACGGGGTAGCCTAAAAAGGTGCCTAAGGTTGAGAAGAAGGAGGGAGCCTCTGAGGATCTGAGCAAGTGCATTCTGAATAATGGAAGTGACTTCATCTTGCTTGTCCATCCTTAATCTGAATAACTCTTGCTTCTTCTAAATGTTAGTCAGAGTTTTCAAAACTGGATCAGAAGTATAGTTTTCAGCAGCTTGATCTTGAGCTTCCTTAGCCAACCGTTCAGCTTCTCTATCTAGAGCTTCTTTGGCTAACCTCTCAGTTAGTTTCCTTTCAGCAGCTAGTTTAGCTTCAGCTTGCTTCTTCTCTTTCAACCTCTTTTCAGCTTGCTAAACAAAGTAGTCCTTTGTCTGAACAGAAAGATTTTGAATCTTCTGAAATTCCTCAGACATCCATTGATTGAATTGATCCCACGAAGCACCCAAAGCAGAAGGGTCTTCGATAGAATTTGATTCATCAGAGAGTGTCTTAAATCTCATAACCACACTGTCCTTAAAAGCAGAAATTACTTCATCTAGGTTAGGAGGAAGGTCAGAGGGTTGATTTTCAGGTAATGGTTGATTTTCTTCAGCAGAATCACCAAAATTGGTGGTATCATTATTTGAAGAAGGTTCAGGAATGTCTGTTATGGCTTCTGGTATTATTTGTGGAGCGGTTGTTGAAAAGTATTTCGGGGGTGTTTTATCGTATCCACAGGGATTGAACGTATATTGCTGTCGTTCGATAGTCAAAAGCGTTTCAAACTTTATAGTAACAAAGGGTTTGGATTTTTGTTTCGAATTGTTTGCATAAAACTTAGAATTCAACGGTAAAAAGATTTGGTTTTAAAGATTTGTAAAAACATGCCAAGACCAGTGTTCAATAATCTGTTTCGTACGTATAAACTCAATAAAGCGTGTGAACTCATTAACAATAAATATAACCACATATCCTCTCAACAAGTTTCTCTCAAACACTTGTTGTGAGATTTATCATATTGATCCTTTGATGATCTCTCACTCAAAATACCAATATGATAACATTCAAGTTCAATATTTATGAACATCAACTTTCAAAACTATCTCTAGCCTTATGATTATTTATGGATTGAAACTTAGGTCAAGTTTAATACATTTCTCTCGAACATGAATTAAAACAAAATATAAACCATGAAAACAAAGTTTTTCTTCTATATTTATCATCAACAAAGTTCACAAACTTACAATTAAGATCAATACATACAAAATGATGGATTACCTACCACTAATCTTGACACAAGGATGTGTTTAGCTACACATAGTCATGGCAGCTTGCTTCACAAGTTTCGTGAGGAGATGAAAAAGCATCCGCGTCGAAGAATCAAGATCGGATGCAAATCCAGCTTCTCTATGTGAAAAATCTCTCTTAGATGAAGAAAACTCAGAAAAATATGTTTTGGTGTGAAAAGGTGAAGTTATGATCCCAAGAAAATGTAAAAATCTATTTATAATACACTTGGAAACTGATGCATTCGCACTGCGAGTGATCTATTGGCCTTAGCGAATGAAGAAAATGGCACCTGAAGTGCCTTCTGATAACTAAACCGCCCATGTTTGTCTGCATAAGTTCGCAATGCGAACGTTTCATTCGCAAAGCAAACTATTCGCCAAAACATTTGCAAAGCGAATTTTGGGTCCTTTTTCCACTGCCTCATCCAAGGGTTCTTCTCCAGGACCTTCGCAAAGCGAGTGAAGCAGTGAACATTCGCTGGAGTTCGCAAAGAGAACTTTAGTCCCTTTTCATACGGCCATATTCTAGGACCATTCGCTGGAGACCTCGCTAGTTGTTCCCAAAGTGAACCTTCGCTAGCTAGTTCTCAAAGTGAACTTCTTGAAGTTTTCCTCTATCCTTTGGCAGCTTGCATCAATTCTTTGTGTCTTCTTTCTTTGATCAATTAGTGCACTTTCCTGCACAATATCACACACATTACAAGCTCCAAAGGTATATATAAAATGTTTGAAGAACAACAACAATTCACTACTAAAATCCACAATTAAAACATGAAAGTGTTGAAAAATTCCAAATATCAAATACAAATATATAGCATGTTTGACATCTAACAAACTCTCCCCAACTAACTCTTTGTTTGTCCTCAAGCAAAGTATGCCTCTCATTGAAAACAAGAGGATTTGCTCAAGCATTTGATTCAACCAAAAAAGGATAAACGACTCAAATAAACAACAATTGTAACAAAGCAACAATTACATAATCCTAGAATTGACAATGCAAAAGAAATTGATTCTTAAACAAATCTCAGACAATGTTTCAAGAGACAACTAAACCATCATGCTCATGTCACTCTAACACTCCTCTTCGAAAAAGGATTGAAGGAAATTAACGCGTTTGCAACCGCGGGGCAATTTTGCTCGAATGACAAATGATGCAAATACAAAGCAATTCATACAATATCTAATCGATCACATAAGAAATCATGGAAGCAAGAGATCACTAAGGGGTTTTAAGGTTGTAGCTTGGTCGAGTTAACAACAAAGGGATATTTCTAAAGGCCATTGAATCGAAGTTTCTGATGCAAAAGAACATTCACTATACATGGTATTCACACACATCTCAACTTCATTAACCAAATTTACACCTTTATCACAAACCTTCTCAAACTTCCTCATGCACAATTATTGGTTTCTATTTTTCTCATTCAAGCAAGCATCCTTTTCTATTTTCTTCACATTCTCATGGTTGTAACTCCTTCAAAGATTCAAGTTCCTTCAAACACTCTTCAAGTGCCCTTTCTTCTACATCGGAAAATATTTCAAACGAGTCATCAAGAGCTCTTTCCTAGGGAGATACTATATGAACTTTCTTTGAAACTTCCACTATGGCTTCTTCCGTTGCATCAATACGGAAGCTATCATGTTTATCTTGAGAATGCTTCATTGCTTCAAAGAGATTGATAAGTGCAAAATGTACCTATTTTTGTGTATAAGTTTTGTTGCACTTATCGTTACTTTGTGTTAAAATTGGTTGAATAAACCTCACTTTATGTGTAAATACGTTTACTTTACGTTGTCGTGTGTTTATTGCATTTTCTTGTAAATATCATTGAGTTTAATTGATTTTATCTCATTTTCGTAGGTATTCAAGCAGTGGAATTTTGCCATTGTTGTATAAAGCATTGAATAAGCTTTCCAACGCTTCTGGCCGTGCGTCAATCTGAGTTACGGTTCAAAAGTTATGAAGAAAACAAGTTCTGGTTTGCTGTCATGTTCGCTAGGCGAACTGGAGGCGAGCGAGCTCGCTAGGCGAACCCTGGGGCGAATAAAAAGTGCCCAGAAGCGTGAAAAACACATTTTTGGCAGTAGCTACGGCGGCTATGTTCGCTAGGCGAACGGGGGTTCGCTAGGCGAACCCTGGAACCCATTTTTTCTTATAAAGTCACATTTTCAGCATTTTTTAGGTTATGGTTTTGGGGATTCTTGCTCCAACTCCATCAAACTTCATTTTTTCAGTAGATTAGCTTAGAAAACAAGATGGAAGCTTGAATACGGATGGACCGGGGTGGATTGATCGTCGATCGGCTATGACAAACCGTGAGATGTTTGGTTCATTTCTTTTCATCTTTGTGTTTTTCTTCTTTGTTAGGTTTTGTATATGTATTGACTATGATCTCATGTATATTTGTCGCCCATGGCGTTGTATAAAACTTGCTTTACAAATCTTTATTGGTGGTTGTCTCTGATTTTTGCTTTATGCACAGGGTTTGAGTTGCGTTAGAGATAATCCTCGCAAACTTCGATTAGGGATGATTATCTGTTAGTTTCTGGATTCTAGAGATAGATTTAAGAGCTAACAATCTTCAATAGGCGTCGAAGCTTAATGCCTCCGTACCTTGAGTCGCGTGCGAGAGTGTCGTCGAGGGTAACATGGTTGTTCTCTCAACTTTGCGTTAGACATAACCTTTGTTGTGAGCGGTGCTGGGTGATATTGAGGAGTATTGTAGGTTGAGTATAACTGGTCGGTAAGTTTAAGTTTGTGAGGATTCGGTTATCTGCATGCTGGAAAAGTTTGTCTTGCTGAAGAATGAATTTGTTTTATGTTTTAATGTTTACTTTTCTGTTTTTATGTTTAAACCCATTTAAACCCAAACTCATAAACGCGAGAGACTGTCGAATGACATTCTTTCCCTCGAACCGATCTCTGTGGACATGACATAAATCTCGGAGGGAATTCTTTCCAAAAATAAATATTTATGTTGCTTGCCCTATTCTGCATTCAACAAAATGGCGCCGTTGCCGGGGATCGGTTTTGATATTGAATCGTATTGCGATAGTTTTTTTGTTTTTGAGTTTTGTATATATCGTATATATTGTCTATTTCCATTATGTTTGTTCAAGTGTTGTATACATTTTGTTCCCGTAACGTTTGTTTAAGTGTTTGGTTAGGACACTTGCTTTTGGTTTGCGCAGTGAGGCATCACTATAGCATGAAGGAAGGAAGTTACTAGCTAAGCATTGTAAAGGCGTCGAGCTTACGACTGTCATACCCCAAATTTTGACCACTAAGATTTCCCATCATTGTGCAAATCATCATCACAATGTGGATGGATTATCATACCTCATCAGTCTCCCCAAAGATGGGTGAGCATCCACTACAATCAAATTAGGGTTTCTAGCCCTCTCAGAGTTCTTAGACAAAGGATCAATCAAGGAATGACATGATCTTCAACTTTTCTAGCCTCTCAAACATCCACAATGGATCAAGAGGACTCCCACTTCAAGGATTAAGCACAAGGCTGCTCCCTTCTAGGTGGATCAAGCCTCAAGATCGCCAGTGTCACCAAATTAGGGTATGGTCGACCAGGGCCTCTAGATGGAAATTTTTCTCTGGGCATAAGCCAATGCTTCAAAGCATATCATAAAATACTCCATGGAACCTCATGGACCCAATCATCAAGTCAATTTTGCCTCAGGGGATGCATTCACAAAAAATCAGGAATTAGGGTTTCTTGACCTAATTCACCCCTAAGTTGACTTTTAGGACAAATCATGAGCCAAGACCTCAAGGGAGGATTTGAGGGTCTCCAATAGACTACATCGATCCATTTGCAACAATGGATTGATCCAAGAAGCTTGATCAATAAGTTTCAAGTTCATCAGAACCACAGTTAGGGTTTCGCGGGAAAAGTCAACTGTAGCTTTGACTTTTGACCAGGACATGCTCCCAAACCCTTGGATATGATTCAATACACCCTATAACACCTATGAAATCAATCCATCAAGTTTGATTTAGGTCAAGGACTTGATTTTATAGAGGATCGCACAGTTTGGAATTCATCTGACAAAAAGTCAACTGTGCACAAAAGTTAACTTTGACTTTTTGAGATTTTTCACAAAAATGGTTTTTTAACCCTAAAATGATGTTAATGTATAATTTGAATCATCATTCATCAAGAAAAATCATGAAAAATGGGATAACTTGTAAAAGGGGTAACCATAAAAACTTAGGAAATTTTCTAAGTTATGGAACAAAGTGGCAAGGGTACCAACTTTGGAGGATCATAACTCCTAAACCACAAAGCCATTTTTCCCCATCCAAAGCTGGATTTGTAGCTCTCATTGCCCTCTACAAAAGCTTCAAACTGAAATCGTTCCAATTCATTATGGATTTTGAGTTATGGAATTATCAAAATCACAAAAAGTGAAAATGTCACTTTTTTCCAACACTTAGTGAAATTTTCACTAACTCAGAATCTGCCTTCACTTTTTTCCAAATGTAGGGGGATTTTTCACTTGGATCCAAAAGGTATCAAAACCAAATATGATCAAACAATTGTTGTATCATATGAGGGCTTTCCAAAATGGCCAAGAACATCACCAAATTCCACTTAAGCCATGAGATATGACAATGGCAATATGCCTTGCTGAAAACTGCCAAGGCTAGGCAGAATTTTGCATTGTTGCTCGATTTGGAAAAATCAGATAATTCCAATCCTTGTCATCACTTTGGACACATCTGAGGATCAAATCTAAAGGGAACAAACACTGATCCAAGCCTCCAAAGTCTTTGGAACAAGAAGTAGCATGCCAAACCTAGAAATCCCTAAAAAAAGGGACAAGACTCCAATTTTGGATTAGAGCATTTAATGTATGCACCAAGGTGGAATGGACTGACACATTTGCAACTGAATTCAGTCAAGAATGATCCAACAACTAGGGAACCACAGCTCTGTGCCCTAACCTCTAGTCAATGGCTAGAGGAGACTTGGATTCTGATTGATCAATATTAGTCAAACCTCTACAGCAGTTGCCATTCACTATTGCTTGCAAAACAAACTTGCTCTACTATAAATAGAGTTCATTTGTGCTCAATTTGAGTACACCAAAGCCATAAACATATGCTTTCCTCAAAATCACTTTCTTTAGGCAAAAATACCTTCTTTAGCAAGGTAACTCTGAGTTTTTGAGTTAGAGAGCCATTCCACCACAGCTTATGATCCAAACACATCCAATATATCATATCTAAGTTATCCAAACTCACACAAGTGACCTGTAATCCTTAAATCTCAAAGTCACCTCTCAAAACCTCAAAATAGGCTTTTTGTGCATTTTTCAAGCCATGTCTTGATTTAGTCACTTTCCAAACCAGATAAAACCTCAAACACACTCCAAATATCATCCTTAAACTGTCCCAAATGGCTCCCAACATCTGGAACACCATTTAAGAGAGTTGTTATTTTGGCCATTTTAACCCCTTTTGCAAGAAAGGGCCAGTTTGTGTTTTTGCAGGTTCCAGCTGATTCCAATCATCTTAAAAGCTTCTAAGGGGTCATTTGAGAGTGTCCAAAGCATCAAACCATTTCTGGAACAAGAAACTTGGCAGATTGCACAAAAAACTCCAAAAGCTCAAAAAGAGGTAAGCATCATGACTTGAACTTTCCAAAATATACATTGCTTTGAAGTCCACTGATCATGCACATCTTATACATGTTATATATGTTGTGTTTGCACCAAATTTCCATGCAATTCTTGCCTGTATCATGAGGTAGCACAAAAAATGCAATTAGAGGCCTATTTCAAAACCACTATCGGGTTTTAAAATGGGGACATGATCTTGAAAAAATACCACCACCATTGGATTCCTTGTGAAATTCTAGGCAGGATAGACCTAAATTTTGTCTCAATCCATGGAGAAATGAGAAAGTTATGACCTTCACGTTTCTGAGCCAAAACTTGCCTTGCCTTGCCTTGGGCCAGGCCAAAACACAAGGCAAGCCTTGTATATTTGTGATTGTGTTTTAATCAACGGATGTATCACCACCCCAGTGGTAAAGCGCGCGCCCTATAACCTTGAGGTCGTAGGTTCAAACCCCACCCATGTCATTTTGTGTTTTCTCACGTTTTTGCTATTTTTCCAATATTTCCATGTTTTATTAATTAATTGGAAAATTAATAACTCCTTCAATTTTAATTATTTTTTATTGGTTCTTTTTGCAAAAAATCACGAAAATATTTAAATATTTTATTCCACAAAAAAATTAAGTTTATATTATTTATTTAATATAATTAGTATTTTTGTGAATAAATTCCTTTTTAATGTTTTTTAAACATTTTAAAAGTGAATATTTACTTTGAAAATGAAAACCAAATGAGTTTTAATATTCTTTATGATTAAAACCTCATTTTTCAAACCTTAAACAAAAATCACAAGTGGTTTTATTCCAACCTATTTGGTATTTTTATCATTTTATTTGATTTTCTTTAAATATTTACTTTTAAAGGAAAACAAAATTAGGGTTTCTTTGATTTTCAATCCTCACCAATAATTTTCAAACACTCATGGGCCTCTAATAGAGTGTAAGACCCAATCCCCTTTTAACTAAAATTATTTTGGGCCTCAGATATTGTATAAGTCCCTCTGCGTTAAAAGAAAACCTCGGCGCGATTGCCAGTTGAAAAATCATTTTGGGCTTCTCCTTGAGCTATAAGACCCATCTTTGTTCACTTCCCATCATTTTGGGCCCCTTGAGAGAGTATAAGACCCATCCCCTTGTACATAAAACCTTTCTTAGGCCTTAGTCACTTGTATAAGTCCTTGTACAACACACCAGTGCGATCACTGTTGAAACTTGGGCCTCTCCTTGAGCTGTAAGCCCGAACCTCTTTTCAAAATACTTTCTCCTTTGATTTTGAAATATACTGTTGTTTTCAATCTTTCTTTGTTGAACGACTAACCAAACAGCATGGAAGCTCTACAACCGAGTAAGTGTTTACCCGCTTTCATTTACCGTTTTCATACGTATGTAACTGTATTGTGGGACTGTTTCACTATAAGTCTTCTTTCATAAACTCATATCGACTGTGTAATACTAGTATAGATATTTAAAGTTTCCCCGGCAACTACGTCTAGAACTAGACAAAACCTCGTCTCTTTACCTTGGACGTTCTCCCGGATATAACCTAAACCATGAGAATTTTCTTTTACAATAATTTTTAGATAACTAGATCTAAGAAATTCCCCCCTTGAATAGTTCATATACAGAAGGCCAATGTTCCAAGTGAAACCCCTTTTGGAACTGTTCATCAGCCTCCTCTTGGGCTTAGTGCAAGGACCCACAGGCTTCCTAAAAGCATCCCCGCCTCCTCTTGGGCGTTGTACAAGGACCCGTCGGCTTCTTAGAAGTTTTCACAGCCTCCTCTTAGGCTTCTTATAATGATTCTTCCTCCGGGAAGATAGCCTCCTCTTGGGCTTCGTACAAATTGTCCCTCGGCTTTTAAAAGTTTCCAGCCTCCTCTTGGGCTTTGTACAAATTGTCCCGACGGCCTCTTAAAGGTATAGGAACAGAAATTAGTCATCTTAATAGAATAGTCTTTCAAAGAGTCTAGATCTTTCTACCGCGAACGTATTGTCTCTTAATTTCTCTTAAGCATAGTACAAAAGATAAAACTCTAGACTTGGACAGTCTAATCTCTTTGAGTCTCGAAGGAATTCTCAAATTCTTTTCAAAAATAGGGAACAACACCCGTAGACTTGGACAGTCTCAAAAACCATTTAGGTTTCCCATTTCCTTAAAGAACAGGAAATAACCCTGATCCTCTGATCAATCCCAAAGCACAGCCTTACCTTTAATCAGTCTCTTTATAAGAACTGATTTTCTCTTTTAACCAACATACTGGACCTGTCACTCAACTGAAACAGTAACACTTTTTAGCCTCCATCTCGGGCTTTGTACGAGATACAAAAAAAAAACTCTCTAGTTGAGTATAAAAGACTCTCTTGTTGAGTCAAGCTTTTTTCGCCTCCATCTCGGGCTTCGTACGAGATACAAAAAACACTCTCTTGTTGAGTATAAAAGACTCTCTTGTTGAGTCAAGCCTTTTTCTCCTCCGTCTTGGGCTTCGTACAAGACACATACAAACGCACTCTCTTGTTGAGTCAATTCCCTTTCAGCCTCCATCTCGGGCTTCGTACGAGATACCAAATCACTCTCTTGTTGAGTATAAAAGACTCTAAAATTCTGGTACAGATGTGTGATGTCTCGTGCAATGTCACAACATCGCAATCTGTTGTATGAACAAGGCAATAATAGAAACAGTAAATTAACACACTGAATTGTTCACCCAGTTCGGTTCAACAACCTACATCTGGGGGCATACCAAGCCAGGAAGGAAGTCCACTATTAGTAGTATCAAATTACAGACTCAACAGACCAGTTGACAATCTACCTAATTCAATCACTACCCAATGACCCTTCTATCTAAGTCCTCCCTAGATAAGAGACTCCATCTCACTTCCAATCATCGCAATGATGTCTAGAAGTCAACTTCACCGCCACTGCATCAACAGCTTGATTACCAACAACTTAACCAACACGAAAAACTAGAAGACATACTTCCATGACACACCTTGGAGTTGCTTCCAAGCTTCCTCCAAGAACAATACCATACTCATTACCTACAGGTTTCTGTGTAATACCACAGTGACCATCTCACAACCCGAGTGGTTCACTTAGACAAAGCCCTAATGATCTACATCTTGGACTCGTACTTCATTCTAGGTTACAAGCATTCTTTTTATAATATAATCCCAACTGGATTTGGGCCTTCAAATCATATCAAATCTTCTGTAACAAATCTGCAACAGATCCTGCTTCTAAATAGATCTTCAATCAAATCTTTAATTAAATCTTCAATATTCTCCATATCTTTATGCTTTAAATTCGCAACAAACTAATCTTCTTCATAACTGATTGTACCAAGAAATTCGCATCCCATCTAACTGACAGATCTCCTTAAATCAACATAATCAGCGCAGCCCTAAAAACATTACAGCCTGATGTTTTAATGTTCTGGTATAGTGATGTTAAGACATCGCATGTGACATCACTCTTCAGCACTTTAACTCTTCAACAATATTCACAAACCAGAATGTTAGCCATAACAATACTATTAGAAGCTCATGTTGCAACATCAACCATGACATCAGTATTGTTTTAACAAAATTTCAGCCAATTACAAGAACTTACAATCTCCCACTTTGGCTAATTTTGGCTAAAACAAATATATAAACATTACAACTCAGATTACTGCAGTAATTACAACCCTACACTACTGTTAGACGTCATCTGATCCTAACAATAAACAACAGTAGCTACTGTGTACTGCATCCATGGAGAATCATCTTCTTGGCTAATTTTGAATGATGTTAGGACATCATGTTGGACATAACATCACCATATAACAGCAACTCCAGGCAGCACATCAGGACCTAAGAATCAAGAGAGTCCTGAATTATTGGTGCACATGAGGAATAAGATAACTGACACTCCCCCTCAATACAACACATTTCTTTTTCCTTCCAGGTCAGACCCAGAACAACTGTAGAAGACTCCTCCAGAAAAGAAATGTTTGTCTAGACATCAAAGACCAATGGTGGCATAAGAGAATTCTACACACCCTAATTGATCAGACGCCCCCAGTCGACCTGTGGCATAAGACGAAACTTAAGAAGTGCGATTCTACCAACCTAGGTAACTCAGAACACAAGTCACAACGGTGTTCATAACTCAGGACACAAGTCACAAAGACTCAACACCTCAACACCAACTTGAGGACATCCTTCTGCAACAGCTGGAACTGCAGACTCCAGACATAATATCTGCGCAAACCATTTCGCACATCCCTTTCCTTTCTCCCCTTTTTAGCCACAAATTGGCAAAGGAAGCACTCACAGAACCAGACCCAAGAAGTGCTCACCCAAACACAAATAAACGCCATAAGACTTATGAGACAAGAACACTCACTGCTGAAGGAGAACAAAATAACCTCTATAAATAGCTAACCAGTAACTTTGGAATTAACGAGCCTTGAATATGTCGAGGTTCTTGGTCAAAGAAATGCTATTTTAGGTATCAAAAAATGCATTCAAATTCAATACCTACCTTCCAAAACTGCCTTGACTGCCTTTAATATTTCACAACTGAATCTTACCATAAATTAGGCCAATAACGCTCCATGCATAGGCAGAGACACGTGTTATGCCTTATCCTTGCACTACCGACCAGAAAAATTCCTTGTTTGGCTCAAAAGAAAGATGTCCTGTATCATGTTCTGACATCTTACCAAGACAGTTTGTCTGCTTGCTCATCAACCCCAGACTCCACAGACACATCTTCTTATCTAATGGATACTGAGACGACTTCTCACAATCCCTTCTAGATTCCTTCAAAACAGCAGAACAAAATAAGGTCACCCATATACACCAATTTTGCTTTTCAGACCTCTCCTGCATAGGCACTATCTTCACACAGCTATGATATGTCTCATCAAGATGTTTGACATCACACTGCACAAACTTAAACAGCCCACAGGCTACTTGCAGTAATAGGCTTATAGACAACAGCCTTAACAATCAATGCTCTTTAGGCTATCACAAAGATATTGCCACAATCTGGTATATGTTGAGCAAGACCTCACCATGTTGATTTTGGATACATGGTCTGCCAATTTCGATAAACACAAGCCCACTTGATTTGAAGTTTCTCACATATTCCATAACAAATGTCTTGCAACACAAGATAAGGACTGCCACCACCTTTTACTTTTATTAGAAGGAACCTCCTAGCAACAACCTTATAAAACCCTAATAGAGTCTTCAACATGAAAGTAGCCATGTATTTCTAAAACTACTTACCATCAAGATTAGAATCTGCCCATTCTAATCCACATTATGTCAGAACTGCCACTTAAGACGATAATGCTGCTTCTTCCTACTCCATAAGTATGATACACAACAAACAAAAATGTTGTAACAAAGTGTAGGACATCAGCACTAGAAAAAAGAACACACCTTCTGTATTTCATTCAGGTAGTCACAACCACTTGATCACAATCAGCAGCTATACCAAAGGTAAACTAAAGGGAATCACATCAAACAGCCAGACAAGACCTAGGCGCATCCTACTAGAACAACCTCTACCAAGGCATCAAACACGAAGTTCTGGTATCCAATGTGCCAAGAAAAACAGGTTCTCAAGAAGGACAGATTCCCACACCAAAGACTACTTTGACTGGTTGGGCGATACAAACAAGATCTCTTTATGTAGTATAAAAACCAAGCTTCCTAGCTTCTAACATTGTATCACAGATAGAGCCATGAGTAAATCTAACAAGGATGCAAAAGGGAGTCACATGCAAGAGGTCAGAAAACCAGATCCACAGAGGTTGAGGGACCAAACATTGTCCACAACTGGTACAACTTCAGGAGTAAAGAGAACAAGAAGGACATCAGAGACAAGGATGAAGACTATCAAGAAAAACCAAGTGCAACTTCAAGCTTCTGATGATGACTGGGATGAAGATTGGAAAACTTTTCTTGATTCGGGGGGTTGGGATAATCTTTAGACTCTTTGTTTGTTGTTTTTACTAATCTTGTAAGCTTTCAAAAATGCAATAAACTTCTGTTTTAATTCTGTTCCAATTATACTAAACAAATGCAATAAGGAACACAACTGTACAAGACACTAAATCCTCATGTATGCAACTTTCTAATTTGCTTCAAAATAAGTGCCAACACCAAAAGCTGCAGTAATATCAATCTCCCCCTTAACATCACACGTCCAGCTGCATAAAATTTTAACAATCTCCCCCTATCAAGGGTAACATGTGCTTCTTCGCATCTTTATGTCTTCAAGAGCTCACTCTTTGTTCAACTCACATAATCATTACTTATACCAATACTCACATGATCCCAAGTTGATCAACTTTTCTCTATCTAAGATCACCAGTACTCCTTTGCAAGAAGAAAACCTTAAATGAATGGAGAACATGAGACTCATCTTGGTTTGTTATCTTCTCATGCTCCAAAACTCACACCTTGCCACCTCTTAATCTTCAGAAAAAAATAGTCCAAGACTACCCCATAGCAATACTAAAGAAAGTCACTTCCCTTAGTAGAGCCGTCAGTAGAAAGCCAGAGATAACTGCCACTTATCCTTGACCTTCACAACCAGAGCAAACACCATGCTCCAAATCACTTATCCAAGTTGTGGCCATCAAGATATGATGTCTTCATATCTTACAGCCTCAGCCACTGTCTGACTTAGAGATGTTGGATGTCATCAACATTCCACAATCTATCTGCCTCTCACCCCAGACAATTTGGATAATACTCCATAGTCACCAATCACTCCACCAGTTGATTCAACTCCAAGATGCTTAACCCTTGAAAATACTTCCAAAACAGCTACATAAAGTAAATTCTCAAACCTTCTGCAGTCCTGCACTTTAACCTCAGACATATACATAGTCTCCCGTCAATGTATATTGTCATTAGTTGAATGCACAACATTATCCAAAGAAGACAAATATTCAACTATTGTCATGCAAGATACAACATTTTATCTGGTCTGACATCCTTTTCCTGCAGACTTGAGGCACTGGTTGATCCCTCTTTTGCTAATCCACACCACTGATCACTTTAGATTAGGTAAGTGGCTTGACCTGATACTTCACCGTGAGCACAACTAACTTTCTTTGGCTGAGAAAGTAAAGAACTGAAATAATGTTTCAACATCAGTTCCGACATCAGTCTACTGCACATATCTCTTGTAGGGAATACATGAGAACAAATCAAGCTCAGGTTCTTTCTTGATGACGCTTCCTTCAGTTCCTGTATCCAACACTATATCATAACCAGGAAGATCCTCCTAATTAGGTCACCACTACCTAGCTTAAGAGATAACTTATCAAGATTTTCACTCCCGCATGAAAATTTTGACAGTGACACTCTTTTGCTATGGTTTCATCCTCTTCTTTTATCATCAAAGTTCTGACCAAATTGGTCTTCAATGCCTGATTAGAAACAGAACCTTCCATGTCATATTCAATAGGATCCATTCATCTTTTTGTCACTTCTTTCCCCAAAACAAAGATATGAAATAATCCTCGTTGAAGTTGTCTTTCCATGAGAATACCTTCCTAGAATCTCACCACCAGAGATACAAGACCCAACCAGGGTTATACCATATGCAGCGGAACATACAACTCCTCAACAACCTTCAGGAACTACTCAATAATCCTTGCACATCATTACCAAACCTGGTGCCAGCAGTTCTCCTGATGATCATGTCATGAATAGTCCATCCTTCACTTCGAGGGATCATACAAACTCTATCTTCCTTGCTCATGAACCAGAAAGTATCTTCCCAAGATCTCATCCAGAAATAGACAGGATGCCTGCTCTGATACCAATTAAAATTCTGGTACAGATGTGTGATGTCTCGTGCAATGTCACAACATCGCAATCTGTTGTATGAACAAGGCAATAATAGAAACAGTAAATTAACACACTGAATTGTTCACCCAGTTCGGTTCAACAACCTACATCTGGGGGCATACCAAGCCAGGAAGGAAGTCCACTATTAGTAGTATCAAATTACAGACTCAACAGACCAGTTGACAATCTACCTAATTCAATCACTACCCAATGACCCTTCTATCTAAGTCCTCCCTAGATAAGAGACTCTGTCACACCCTAATTTTTGACCCTAAAATTTTGTTTTTTTAACATTAAATAATTAGTACTTTATTTTAATTTTATTTTAAATATTTATTTTCATTATTATTATTACTTTTAATTTAAATACTGTTTAGAATAAATAAATTAGTTTTAGTTTCTATTTTAAATTTATTAAATTATTTGAATATCATTTAGTTTTAATATCATTTAATTTTAATATTATTTAGTTTTAATTTAATATCATTTAGTTTTAATTTATTTAATTTTAATGGTATTTAATTTGGGCCTTCAATTGGATATTAGGGACATTATTGGTAACTAAAAATTAACCCTAATTCAGTCTCTATATATACACATCTTAGCATTGGTGAAAGGGGGACCGGAAGCAAAACCGTAAAAAAGTAGACGAAAGCTGCTTGAGGATTCAATAAGACTACCGGTGCCAATTTCCATTCGGTATAGTTTTTGTTGGTTACTAATATACAGATATATATGTATATGTGTTGAATCTACCGCTACATTGCAGATACTGTTCTCATATATATACTTTCTCGGTTAGTTATTAATATATTATCATGTGTTGTTACTGTACAATCGTTATCATCTTGTTATAAACTAACGTTTTATTTTTATTTTATATATACGAATTGTTTAATATATGATTGTTTTACAATCATAATCGTTTTAATATATTTTGTTATAAACATATATGATTGGGTTTTCTATATATATATATATATATATATATATATATATATATATATATATATATTGTTAAATTTTTTTATTATTAAATTTTTCGGATCGAATCGTGTCGATACGCTGTATGCATATATGTGCATGATGCATGACTCTTATGTTTGGTTTGATCCGGTTGCGATGATCGCAATTTTGCGTTAGCAACATTATTATTTTTTTTCAACGTTTTAAAATTCCTTTTGCTTTACGTCTTTTGGATAAATTTAGATCCACCCGATTTGGATCCATTGCGATGATCACGTTAAGTGTAGCAAATTATTGGTTATTTTTAATTTATTTATTGTTGCATTTCGATTTTTATACGCGTCCGACGGTTTAGCGCATTGACAATTTATTTTTTTTACGTTTACCGATTCGCATCTCGATTTGCAACTGATGATGTTTTTTATTTATTATCAGGTTTTTTCTTGATCCGGGTTGCGATGATCGCATTTTTACGTTAGCAACATTATTGCTTTAAAATGTTTTAAAATTTATTTTTCTATGCATTTTCTATCTCTAAAAAAAATTTAGATCCTTACGATTTAGATCCAGTTGCGATGACCGCGTTTTCGCGATAGCAATATTTGTTGAGGTTTTTTTATCAAAGTTAAATTTCTCTTTTTTTTTAGTTGCTTTTTTGTGTTATATTTAGATCCGTGCAATTTGGATCCGGTTGCGATGACCGCGTTTTCGCGATAGCAATGTTGTTGAGGCTTTTTTTATTATTTTTTTAATTTTCTTTTCTTTGTAATAATATTACAATTTTAAAACACTTTAAAATTTCTTTTTTATTTTTGTTTCCTTTTTTATAAATTTAGATCCGCATAATTTGAATCCATTGCGAATACCCCGTTGAGTGTAGCAAACCGTTTGTCGATTTTTATCAATTTTTATGCGGATTTATATTTGTTTATCGTTGCATTTTGATTTCGGAGTTAAAATCTAATTAAACCTTCGAGAACCGCTTGAGTGCATATAGTCATTTGCTTGGCTTCTCATAGAGTGATTCTTACATGAATCCACTCTTAGCTAGCTTCAAAGCTAAATTCAGTTGCCATTCGATTTCGGTTGATTTTGGACCCTTATTGTTGGGCCCGGATCCCATTTTTTCTAAATGCACCCCACTTATTTGTTATTTCTCTTAAGCCCATTCCTTTTCTTTATTAATTTTTTATGTTTAATTTAATTTCTTTTAATTTTATATTTTATTAAATAAAAAAACTCAAAAAATAATTATTAAGTAACTTTTGATTAATTTTATTAAATTCTTTTATTTAATACTAATTAATCCATTAAAGGATTAATTTTATTAAATATTTGACTTTAATTCAATTAATTATTTTAAATTAATTTTTTTCTTAATCCTAAAAATTTCAAAAATACTGCTTATTTAGTTCTCAGTTCTAAATTTTCTTTTTTAGATATTACCTATTTTAATTTTAATTTTTAAATAACTTCTTCTCCTTATTAAAGCGATAAATAACATAAATAATAACAAGAGGTTCCCGTAGAGTACTACGGACGTTTAGGATGCTAATACCTTCCCTAAGTGTAACCAACCCCCGAACCTTAGATCTCTTAGGTTTTTTTCGTTCTTTAAACCTTTCCTTTTGATAAAATAAAGATCGGTGGTGAACATTAAGAGTTATGATCCTGGTTAACATAATAGTTATGGTATCCGATTCTCATCGCGACAGAAATGGCGACTTCACTGGGGACTTTCGAGGGTTTCCCCTAACTTGTTTCTATCTATGTTATTTATTTGCTTATTTGCCTATATATCTTTATATCTGTATATATACCTGTTTTGCTTGGTTTTTCTGTGTGCAGGGTTGTCACTTAGTGTGGTGAGACAAAGTCCTACACCCGGACTAGAGTGAAATTAAGATAGGAAAACGGTGAGACTTCAATGATACTTTGAGGGAGTCGATTCCTGAAAAAGTAAATTGAGACTTCACCACTCAGTCTAGGCCCTCTCGAATAAAATATTTGTCCAACGAGTTCATTCGTGAAGACGATATGGTTTCGATCTAAAGGCCCTCGGGACTGGGGACCGTAGTTACCTTTAACCCAACTTGGCCTATTAGGATGTAGTGCGGGGACTATGCGGGAGTCTATTTCCGCAATAGTTGCTACGCGATACTACACTCAGACGAGATTCTCTTGAGAATATTATTGACTACCAAGTGATTTGGAAAATCGATAATATCCGAAAGATGGGTTGTAGACTCTGGGAATTTTGTAGAACCCGTTCGGCAGGTACAAATAAACCTCTAGTACATACCTTGGGAAGGGTAGATCATGGCTCCATGCTCGTGATCTTCAAGCCTAGGCCTTTGTTTGCCTGTATATGTGTATACCTGTGCTTATGCATCCATTCATGCATTCATGCATAACCATTCGGTTTCAAGAAACTCAATTGTTCTTTCATTTGCAAAATCAATAAAAAATCCTGGATTATAAAATGAAACTTTTTTCAGCCTTTCCGAAATGTTTGCAACCTGCTTTCGAGTTCCTTGAAACCATTACATTGCATTGCATATCATTTGCATGATTCATTGCATACATCCGTTTGTCCAGCAACTCATTTTCAGCTATCTTTAGCTTCAGTGTCACCTGTGAGTTGTCAAGTTGATTCCTCGACATCGATACCAGACTAGAGCTAACTACAGACGCATAATGGCAGAGCAAGAAACACACAATGCTGAGATGCGAATGGAGATCGACGACCTTAAGTCAAGCATGGCAAAGTTCACTGAAATGCTCTAAGTTTTGATTGCTAGAGGAGAACCACCTCAAAGGACTGTCATTCAGGAAGCTTCAAATGCAGATCCTCATCTTGTTCAGGTGCAACCTTCAACTTGGCCAGAGTTTGGTTTACCTTCCAACTACTCACCACCTCTTGCATCTACTGGTATGATTGGTCAGACTGCTGGACCAGTTTTTCAAGCTCCTATTTTTGTCGAGCCTCAACCTATAGTTCAGACTACTCGGGCTCCTTTTGAGAACCCTCTCTATGAGTACAATGCTGCCAGTGCTCAGGGTGAAGACCGTGAAGACTTTGTTGAACCTGAGGTTGTCCGTGAACAGTTTTAGACTATAGACAAGAGACTTAAAGTTGTAGAGGGTACTGATTTCTTCAACATTGATGCAGAAAACATGGGTTTGGTTTCTGACCTTGTTATGCTTGCTAAGTTCAAGGCTATCGATTTTGTGAAGTACAAAGGTGATTCTTGTCCAAGAGCTCATTTGGTCATGTATACCCGAAAGATGGCTGCCCATGCCAAGAATCAGATGTTGCTTATCCATTGTTTTCAAGATAGTCTGAGTGGAGCTTCTCTCAAATGGTATATGAATCTTGAACAGAACAACATTCACTGTTTCCAGGATCTTATTAATGCCTTCATGAAGCAATACAAGTATAACCTCGACATGGCTCCTGACCGCCGTCAGCTGCAAAACATGTCTCAGAAGGATAAAGAGTCTTTCAATGAATATGCTCAGTGCTGGAGAGAGTTGGCTTCCCAAGTTGAACCTCCTTTGGCAGAGAAAGAATTAACTGGACTGTTTATGGACACCTTGTCTCCATTTTACTGGGAGAAGATGATTGGTAGTGTTTCCTCCAGCTTCACTGATTTGGTTACTATTGGTCAAAGACTCGAGGAAGGACTTAAGAATGGTAAAGTGTCAAAGACTGCTGAATCTTCTAATGGTGCGAAGAAATCCTATGGGAACTTCCAGAAGAAGAGAGAAGATCAGACTAATGCTGTCATATTTGAAACAAGAGGGCCTCGACCCCAACATTCTGATCACCCTGATGTTGCTGTTGTTACTCCCGTGATTACTGCTCCACGACCAGCTCAAGCGCCTCAACGTCCAGCTGTAGGACAGAATCAGTATCGTAATAGGAATAGTTTTGATCCTATCCCAATGACATACACTGAAATTTATCCTGGGCTGGTTCAGAAAGGTTTGATTACTACAAGGCCTTTGCCTCCTCCTCCAGATCCACTTCCTCCTGGATTCAGATCTGATCTCCACTGTGCATTCCATGAAGGTGTCGCCGGCCATGACTTGGAACATTGCTATGCACTAAAGGCTAGAGTGCGTGACTTGATTAAGGTCGGAATCATCAACTTTCGTGACACCAATCCTAATGTCCAGACGAATCCTCTGCCAGAGCATGCCAAGTGAAGCTTCAGTTGACTTCAGCAGACTATCTTCCAAAAAGCCAGTGTTTCAGACAAGATAACTCATCTTTGTTTCTGATTAGTCACTAAGCCATGTTTCTTATTGTTTGCAGTTTCCTTCTTTGTATTAGCTGTTTGCTTTCGACTTATGTTTGTACTTTCATAATTAATAAAATGAGCATTGCAACTTTTGGATTCAATTTATTTGCTTTGTTATTTACATCTTTATGCCTTCCTTTTCAAAAAGAAAAAAAAACAAAAAAAAAACATAAACAAAAATATATTTTATCTCTTTTCCACTTTCTTCTGATTATGCAAAGATTGGAGGGAGGATGATGAATACAAAATACTCATAATTGTTGTCGGTATGCTTTCAAATCAAAACTTTGCTGAGGATGTAAGGCATTGTTTCAGTTCCCTAAACACTGGAGAAATAAGGAAGATAAACCCTTTGTCTACCCCTTTGAGCCTTGAAGTAGGAGTTTCTTTTCTTTACAAATAAAAACCCGCGATCTTAACCTGGGGCAGGGTAGTTCTCAGTTAACTTGATTATGCATTCAAATACGAGAGCTTCATGCAAGACACCTTTCAACAAAAGTTTGCATTCACAAATTTTCCTTCGCACGCAACAAGCAAGTGTCAAAGATGTCTTTCAAGTCAAACGTCAATGATGGTTCGCCGTAATCATTAAGCCAGACAGTCACAAACTTTCAACTCTTCCAAATTAAATGTTGTACAAGTTGTTCCCAAAGTGATAAACAAATAAGGATCCTCAAGAAATCCTTACTCAAAGAATGAGCCGAGTCCCTTTCGAGGCAAAAGCTAAGAAAGATGGGAAGCTCGTGACCTTACCTTCTACAAAGAGAAATAAGAACAAGCTTGTATGACGACCAAAAGTTGTAAGGAAGAAGTGACTACCATCTCAAGTTCATTTCTGAACCATCATCATTATCATCAGTACAATTCCTAACTTATGGGAACCTGAGTGCATAGTCTAAATTAACTGAGCATAGGACTGAAGATCATCACGAAGATTGGATGGGCACAAATAAACTTTGAACCTGTATCCTTTGTTTCTTAAACCGTGAACCAGGCCACGTTACAACCCTCAAAAGACCTAATTGAAGCAAGGTTATTTTGAAAGCATACTACAGCAAGGGTGCGTAAACTGACTCCTAAAGATCTTTGCAGATCATTTTTTTGGCATCACGCCCTTTTGCTTTATCTTTCACTTTAAACGTCTTGAACCACCGTGTTCTGACCAGTGACCCTATTGTTTTACCTCTTTCCAAAAATAATTTTGATTTTAAAAGTTGCATGAACTTTGCATTTACTATGTTTGTATGAACACTTTTGTTTGCAATCTAGCTTCCGCTTAAGGAATTTTCAAACATTTGAGAAACTTGGTCAGTGATCCAATCAGGGGAAAGTTCCTTCTAGATCCTATTGAGAATCAGTTCAAGATTTGTTCAGTGCAAGTCCTTCTCAGAATTGGTTTATACAGAAGACTTTTTCAAGACTCATACTGGGGCAAGTTTTCCAAGTGCGCAGTAATTCAGTCATTTTCAGCATCCATTCAAGCTGAAGCAATTATCAGTTCATATACAACAGTCAACTAATCTGGGGCAGTTTACTTGAAGAATCCCCATGCAACTTTCCATTCTTCCTACAAGGATCGTCAACTTATTACAGTTTACCAATATGGCAGATTTGTGCTCAGTAGCATCTTTAGTTCCAAAGCAGAATGACAGTGATCTCTGTGTTGAGGAATTAGTATTCCAGTTTTGTCTTCTCCACAAAAGAGTCGAGTCGTGTCTTCGACGTCTACATTGCATTTACATTTACATTTGATCATATATCATCTGCATAATTCATATACATATGCATAGCAAGAGAGTCATCCTCATTTGCACTCATTTGCATTATCCATTGGTCGTGTTGTTATCCACGTCTTACCTTTGCAGTCAAACTCCAACTCACTTGGAACCTACCAAACTGATATTTTCGCGTCTATCCAATGCTTTCTTGGGTACCTCCTTGTTCATATTCGTCCAATGCTTTCTTGGGTATATCTTTGTTCACATTCATCTAAAACCATTATTAGATATTGTGATTGTACCTTTCATTCAAGGCCATTATTGGATGTCTAGTTTCTTTTCCATCTGATGTTTTTCCGGATAGGTCCCTCTATCCGATGTTCTTTCGGATATGTACTTTTGTTCTGATGTTTCTCCCAGAACATTCTTTGTGTCTATCTGACGTTCTTCCAGATATGACTTTGTGTCTGACGTTTTTCCAGATGTGTCCTTTATTCCGATGTTCTCCCAAAACTTATCTGATGTTCTTCCAGATATTACCTTTGATTCTGAAACTTTTCCATAATCACTCCGATGTTCTTCCGGATATGTACTTTTATTCTGATGTTCTCCCAGAACCTGTCTGACGTTTTTCCAGACATTCATATCGATTCTGATGCTTTTCCGGAATCTATCCGATGTTTTTCTGGATATGTCTCTATTTCGATGTTCTTCCAGATTGAGTCTTTGTTATCTGATGTTCTTCCAGATATATCACCTTGTTTATCTGATGTTCTTCCGAATATGTGACATTATTCTGATGCTTTTCCGAAATGACCTTGCTTTTACCGTCTGATGTTTTCCCAGATGTGTCTGCTCCTGATGTTTTTCCAGAGCCCTTTTATGTCTATCTGATGCTCTTCCGGATATGACCTTGTTTATCCGATGTTCTTCTAGATATGTGACTTTATTCTGATGCTTTTCCAAAACCCCTTTTGTGTCTATCTGATGTTCTTCCAGATATGACCTTGTTTATCTGATGTTTTTTCCAAATATGATGTTCCTTATCTGACGTTCTCCCAGATATGTCTTCAAAAATTTACCCGTACATTGAATGATTTTCTAAATGTTTCGGGTATATCTTCAAGATCTCTGTCTTTCATTTCATATCATATCATATCACAAGACATCTTAGGGCCAAAAATTGTGCATGTTTGTATTTAAGTCTCTCCTATCACGTTGAGACGAAGATTTCAATCCCCGTATCTCCGGATAGAAGAAACTTAAATAGGGGCATCTGTCACACCCTAATTTTTTACCCTAAAATTTTTTTTTTAACATTAAATAATTAGTACTTTATTTTAATTTTATTTTAAATATTTATTTTCACTATTATTATTACTTTTAATTTAAATACTGTTTAGAATAAATAAATTGGTTTTAGTTTCTATTTTAAATTTATTAAATTATTTGAATATCATTTAGTTTTAATATCATTTAATTTTAATATTATTTAGTTTTAATTTAATATCATTTAGTTTTAATTTTATTTAATTTTAATGTTATTTAATTTGGGCCTTCAATTGGATATTAGGGACATTATTGGTAACTAAAAATTAACCCTAATTCAGTCTCTATATATACACATCTTAGCATTGGTGAAAGGGGGACCGGAAGCAAAACCGTAAAAAAGTAGACGAAAGCTGCTTGAGGATTCAATAAGACTACCGGTGCCAATTTCCATTCGGTATAGTTTTTGTTGGTTACTAATATACAGATATATATGTATATGTGTTGAATCTACCGCTACATTGCAGATACTGTTCTCATATATATACTTTCTCGGTTAGTTATTAATATATTAACATGTGTTGTTACTGTACAATCGTTATCATCTTGTTATAAACTAACGTTTTATTTTTATTTTATATATACGAATTGTTTAATATATGATTGTTTTACAATCATAATCGTTAATATATTTTGTTATAAACATATATGATTGGCTTATATTTATATATATATATATTGTTAAATTTTTTTATTATTAGATTTTTTGGATCGAATCGTGTCGATACGCTGTATGCATATATGTGCATGATGCGTGACTCTTATGTTTGGTTTGATCCGGTTGCGATGATCGCAATTTTGCGTTAGCAACATTATTATTTTTTTTCAACGTTTTAAAATTCCTTTTGCTTTACGTCTTTTGGATAAATTTAGATCCACCCGATTTGGATCCATTGCGATGATCACGTTAAGTGTAGCAAATTATTGGTTATTTTTAATTTATTTATTGTTGCATTTCGATTTTTATAGGCGTCCGACGGTTTAGCGCATTGACAATTTATTTTTTTTGCGTTTACCGATTCGCATCTCGATTTGCAACTGATGATGTTTTTTATTTATTATCAAGTTTTTTCTTGATCCGGGTTGCGATGATCGCATTTTTGCGTTAGCAACATTATTGCTTTAAAATGTTTTAAAATTTATTTTTCTATGCATTTTCTATCTCTAAAAAAAATTTAGATCCTTACGATTTAGATCCAGTTGCGATGACCGCGTTTTCGCGATAGCAATATTTGTTGAGGTTTTTTATCAAAGTTAAATTTCTCTTTTTTTTTAGTTGCTTTTTTGTGTTATATTTAGATCCGTGCAATTTGGATCCGGTTGCGATGACCGCGTTTTCGCGATAGCAATGTTGTTGAGGCTTTTTTTATTATTTTTTTAATTTTCTTTTCTTTGTAATAATATTACAATTTTAAAACACTTTAAAATTTCTTTTTTATTTTTGTTTCCTTTTTTATAAATTTAGATCCGCATAATTTGAATCCGTTGCGATGACCACGTTGAGTGTAGCAAACCGTTTGTCCATTTTTATCAGTTTTTATGCGGATTTATATTTGTTTATCGTTGCATTTTGATTTCGGAGTTAAAATCTAATTTAACCTTCGAGAACCGCTTGAGTGCATATAGTCATTTGCTTGGCTTCTCATAGAGTGATTCTTACATGAATCCACTCTTAGCTAGCTTCAAAGCTAAATTCAGTTGCCATTTGATTTCGGTTGATTTTGGACCCTTATTGTTGGGCCCGGATCCCATTTTTTCTAAATGCACCCCACTTATTTGTTATTTCTCTTAAGCCCATTCCTTTTCTTTATTAATTTTTTATGTTTAATTTAATTTCTTTTAATTTTATATTATATTAAATAAAAAAACTCAAAAAATAATTATTAAGTAACTTTTGATTAATTTTATTAAATTCTTTTATTTAATACTAATTAATCCATTAAAGGATTAATTTTATTAAATATTTGACTTTAATTCAATTAATTATTTTAAATTAATTTTTTTCTTAATCCTAAAAATTTCAAAAATACTGCTTATTTTGTTCTCAGTTCTAAATTTTCTTTTTTAGATATTACCTATTTTAATTTTAATTTTTAAATAACTTCTTCTCCTTATTAAAGCGATAAATAACATAAATAATAACAAGAGGTTCCCGTAGAGTACTACGGACGTTTAGGATGCTAATACCTTCCCTAAGCGTAACCAACCCCCGAACCTTAGATCTCTTAGGTTTTTTTTCGTTCTTTAAACCTTTCCTTTTGATAAAATAAAGATCGGTGGTGAACATTAAGAGTTATGATCCTGGTTAACATAATAGCTATGGTATCCGATTCTCACCGCGACAGACTCCATCTCACTTCCAATCATCGCAATGATGTCTAGCAGTCAACTTCACCGCCACTGCATCAACAGCTTGATTACCAACAACTTAACCAACACGAAAAACTAGAAGACATACTTCCATGACACACCTTGGAGTTGCTTCCAAGCTTCCTCCAAGAACAATACCATACTCATTACCTACAGGTTTCTGAGTAATACCACAGTGACCATCTCACAACCCGAGTGGTTCACTTAGACAAAGCCCTAATGATCTACATCTTGGACTCGTACTTCATTCTAGGTTACAAGCATTCTTTTTATAATATAATCCCAACTGGATTTGGGCCTTCAAATCATATCAAATCTTCTGTAACAAGTCTGCAACAGATCCTGCTTCTAAATAGATCTTCAATCAAATCTTTAATTAAATCTTCAATATTCTCCATATCTTTATGCTTTAAATTCGCAACAAACTAATCTTCTTCATAACTGAATGCACCAAGAAATTCGCATCCCATCTAACTGACAGATCTCCTTAAATCAACATAATCAGCGCAGCCCTAAAAACATTACAGCCTGATGTTTTAATGTTCTGGTATAGTGATGTTAAGACATCGCATGTGACATCACTCTTCAGCACTTTAACTCTTTAACAATATTCACAAACCAGAATGTTAGCCATAACAATACTATTAGAAGCTCATGTTGCAACATCAACCATGACATCAGTATTGTTTTAACAAAATTTTAGCCAATTACAAGAACTTACAAACTCTCTCGTTGAGTCCACCCTGTTAGCCTCTATCTCGGGCTTAGTACGGGACAAACAAAAAACACCCTCTTGTTGGGCCAATAGCCTCCTCTTAGGCTTTGTATAAAGAAAACCCCGGTTGAGCCAATCAACCTTTTAGCATCAAAGTCGTGCCTCGTTCACAGTATACAAACATCAACAACTCCTTTTCCTTCATCTAAATTGCTGTAAGCGGCAAGCCTCTGGATTATTTACATCCACGTCATTGTCCCTCTTTTAGCATGAGAAATTCCTAAGGAAAGATATCATTGCTCTACACTGAGTTAAAGTCTTCTCCTTCAGGTTGAAAATCCCCTATAAAGGAAATTATGGCATTGCCGGATTCACATATCCCGGTTAAAGTAATTCTCCTTTATAATCAGTCACCCAATAGTTGTGACAAACAGACCCCCTTTAGAGATGACAAATTCTCTCTAAAGTCAGGACCCTTTCAGCTTCACATCTTGGGCTTCGAACAAGATACAAATAGACCCTTCAGCTTCACATATTGGGCTTTGAACAAGATACAAACCACCTTTAGCTTCACGTCTTGGGCTTTGAATAAGACACCAAAACACCATTTCCTCCCATAGAATAGGAGGAACTACGATCGCTCTGATTTCCCTGTTTCGTTAAACGAGAATACGTAGTCATAAGATTGAAAAATCTTAGCGAGCACACTAATCAAAAACCCAAATCCCGTATCTCCATCTATCAACCCAAAAGTAGTAAATTTAAACACATCAGTCCTAACATCCTACCAAAACCCTCACCGATAGCCCAGGCATTCTATTCTTAACAAAATAACCGAAAGGAGACCCACATCTTAATAGCATCTGTAAACCAACAGTCATCTGTTTAAACTCAGTATGCAAGCAGGGTTAATTGGAGACGTCTATTTCCCTTCCTTAATCAGCTTAATAGGATAAAAAATGAATCGAACTGTAGTACCCAAGCGATAGTGATTCGAAACCACAAAAACCACGCTACAATGACATAAAACAAGCATGGTGTATTTTTTTCTTTTGTTGTTGTTTAGCTTAGGTAGTGTGGTGAACATTCATTAAACAAGTTGTACTCGGATTTTTCGTAAAATTCTCAAATCTTCACTTTATAACTTGTTTAATGAATTTTTTGCCGGTTTTTCAGTTTGTGAATATTAATAGTTTTCGTGTTTGTCAATGAACTTGTTTTGAGTAGCTAGAGGAAATGTGGTGATGTTCCAAGTTTGATCATTTCAACTTGCAGATGTATGGTAATGATCTTGTTAAGTTTTGTACACGTCCGAGGTATGTGTTTATCACTTTCTAGACTTTAGCGTATTCATGATACTTAGGCTTTTTACAAACTTCCATGCCATTCATTCTTTTGTATACTTGTTCTTATTGTGAATCACTTTAGTTCCCAACCTTTTTGTGAGGAAGCCTTTTATTGTTCATATATGCGGAGTGCCAACATTCTTGTTCTAACTGGATTTTATTATGCTTAATATTTTATTTGTGTTGATTGTATGAAAGCATGAAAAGGATCAAGGCAATTTTGTTTCATTTTGAGCAAAACTACCTACCCAAATAGTCATTCACCTTGTGAGCATGTGATCATTCGTAACCCCTTTGAGCTTTTTGATCCATGTTTTATTTGAGCTTAATGCTTGTCTAGAGTGTTTAGTTCACTTATTTTTGAATTGATTTTGTTTTTTCTTGAACCCTCAATTTTGTGTTGTTGTATGAATTTTTACCTTGCCTTAGAAAGTAGGAAGTATTCACATGATGATATGGTTGAATTCAAGTTGGGGAGAGAATGGTTGTTTACTCATTGGTTGGTTTCTATGAGGATGAAAAAGAAAATAAAAAAGAGAAAAATGTGAAAAAGAAAAGAAAAGAAAAAAGAAAGAAAAAGAAAATCCTTGAAAAAGGAAACAAAAAGAGTTCAAATAATTGTGCAAAATAAGTATTGTGTTTTGTGTAACACTTGGGATAAAAGAAGAAGTTTGATTGAAATTTTGTGTTTGAACTTTTGTGAGTTGATCACTCCCTTAGGTTTAGGCAAGTTTTTGTTTCAATTAGCTTTAGGAATTGCCCCTTGTTTGTTTACCCGACCACGCTACAACCTTGAAAAGTCCTTGTGATTCTTGCCTTTGCATGTTCAATATGAATTTTTGGATGCATGCATAATTTAGTCTATTGTTTGCATGATTGTTGTGTGAGTGAAAAGAACCTCATTTTTTATTTTTCATCTACCGATGATTGTTTTTGCTAGGTGTGATTCACATTTGAACTTGTGTTGTTTTAGAATTTTTGGCACGACTTTTGTACTTTGCTTTTGTTCGTGACTATGTTATCGTCGTAGTTTAGTGGTAAGTATTTACTTTGTGTGTACTATTTTCATTTGAACCATACATTTGTTTTCCGTTTTTCAAAACTTATTGATTTGTGATTCTTTGGTTATCACTCGGTTTGGTTGAGTTGTTTGATTCTTGTTTGAGGACAAACAATTATGTAAGTTGGGGAGTGTTTGATAAGTGAAAAATGTACCTATTTTTGTGTATAAGTTTTGATCCACTTATCGTTACTTTGTGTTAAAATTGGTTGAATATACCCCACTTTATGTGTAAATACGTTTACTTTACGTTTACTTTACGTTTTCAAGTGTATATTGCATTTTCTTGTAAATATCATTGAGTTTAATTGATTTTATCTCATTTTTGTAGGTATTCAAGCAGTGGGATTTTTCCATTGTTGTATAGAGCATTGAGTAAGCTTTCCAACGCTTCCGACCGTGCGTCAATCCGAGTTACAGTTCAAAAGTTATGAAGAAAACAAGTTCTGGTTTGCTGTCATGTTCGCTAGGTGAACTGGAGGCGAGCGAGCTCGCTAGGCGAACCCTGGGGCGAATAAAAACTGCCCGAAAGCGTGAAAAACACATTTTTGGCAGTAGCTAAGGCGGCTATGTTTGCTAGGAAAACGGGGGTTCGCTAGGCGAACCCTGGAACCCATTTTTGCCTATAAAGTCACATTTTCAGTATTTTTTAGGTTATGGTTTTGGGGATTCTTGCTCCAACTACACTAAACTTAATTTTTTCACTAGATTAGCTTAGAAATCAACATGGAAGCTTGCATACGGATGAACCGGGGTGGATTGATCGTTGATCGGCTCTGACAAACCGTGAGATGTTGGGTTCATTTCTTTTCTTCTTTGTGTTTTTCTTCTTTGTTGGGATTTGTATATGTATTGACTATGATCTCATGTATATTTGTCGCCCATGGCGTTGTATAAAACTTTCTTTACAAATCTTTATTTGTGGTTGTCTCTGATTTTTGCTTTATGCGCGGGGTTTGAGTTGCGTTAGAGATAATCCTCGCAAACTTCGATTAGGGATGATTATCTGTTAGTTTCTGGATTCTAGAGATAGATTTAAGAGCTAACAATCTTCAATAGGCGTCGAAGCTTAATGCCTCTGTGCCTTGAGTCGCGTGCGAGAGTGTCGGCGAGGGTAAAACGGTTGTTCTCTCAACTTTGCGTTAGACATATCCTTTGTTGTGAGCGATGCTGGGTGATATTGAGGAGTATTTTAGGTTGAGTATAACTGGTCGGTAAGTTTAAGTTTGTGAGGAGTCGGTTATGTGCATGCCGGAAAAGTTTGTCTTGCTAAAGAATGAATTTGTTTTATGTTTTAATATTTACTTTTCTGCTTTTATGTTTAAACCCATTTAAACCCAAACTCATAAACGCGAGAGACCCTCGAACGACATTCTTTCCCTCGAACCGATCTCTGTGGACACGACGTAAATCCCAGAGGGAATTCTTTCCAAAAATAAATATTTTTGCTGCTTGCCCTATTCTACAATCAACAGAGATTAAAACTCACTTCTTCATTTTGAACTCTTACTTTCATAAGACCTTCATCAACATCGATCATCATTCTTGCGGTCTTCATAAAAGGGCGTCCAAGAATCAATGGAGCATCCTCGTCTTCCTCCATATTAATAACAACAAAGTCAACCGAAAAGAAAAACTTATCAACTTTAACCAAGACATCTTGAGCCATTCCATGAGGATGAGTTGTGGATTTATCGGCCAATTGTAACGTCATCCGAATTGCCTTCATTTCAATGTTCCCAAACCTCTTCATAATGGACAATGGAATTAGATTAATGCTTGAGCCCAAATCGATTAAGCCTTTGCCAACTTAGACATCACCAATTGTTACCGGCAAAGTAACACGCCTCAGACCGACTTCTTTCCTTGGTAGAGTTCTTTGGATTATAGCACTACAACTTGCATCAAGGACAATTGTTTCTGGCTCCGAATATCTTCGCTTCTTTATAAGAATATCTTTCATGAACTTAGCATATTTTGGTATTTGTTCAAGCGCTTCGGCAAACGGAATGTTGATTTGCAATTGTTTGAAAATGTCCATGAAACGAGCGTAATGCCTTTCATTGTCTTTCTTTGTGGGCACATGAGGGTAAGGTAAGTTTAGGATCGGAATTGGATTCACTATTTCCTTCCCCTTTTTCACTCTTCTTTTCTTTTCTTCTATCTTTTCTTTTTCAAGGTTATATTTTTCAACTAACTTCTCGTTTTCTTTTTCAACGTCTTCCTTATCATTATTTTCAACTACAACATCATCAACTTTCTCTTCCTCCACAACCTTCTCAATTATTACATCATCATTTTTCTCATTTTTTTCTCCTTCTCCCAACTCTCTCCCACTTCTATTAACAATAGCTTTACAATGCTTCTTTGGGTTGTTTTGAGTATTGGCGAAAAAAGAAGGTCCCGCTTGTTGCTCGGCCACTTGCTTTGCAAGTTGCCCAACTTGATTCTCGAGATTTTTGATGGATGCTTCATTTGTCTTTTGATTTGCCATGGACATTTGAATGAATTGGTTAAGAGTTTCTTCAAGCTTGGAACTCCCACCTTGAGGTTGATAAGGATTTTGTCGATTTTGTTGATATCCTTGTTGATTTTGATAATTTCCTCTTGGTTGTTGATTTTGATACCCTTGTTGATAAGGTTGTTGTTGCCTTTGATAACCTTGTTGTTGATTTGGATTGTTCATTTAATTCACTTCTTCTTCAACCGGAGGATAAGGAGGACAATAGCCGGTTGGATGATCACCTTTACATAACTCACAAACCGTTACTTGCACCTTTTTGTTAGGAAGTTCATGCATCTCTTTAATCTGTTAAGGTAGCTTGGACATTTGTTTCGTTAGCAACTCAACCTGTTGAGATAGCAATTTGTTTTGAGCAAGTATTGCATCATTTGTCCCCAACTCTAGCACTCCGACTTTCTATTGAGAAGAGCCACGGTTATGGTTCCCTTGATGGTCATTTAGAGCCATCCGGTCAATGATAGAAATAACATCCTCGGCGCTTTTAGCCATTAAAGATCCACCCACGGTGGCATCCAACAATGTTTTATGAACCAATTAAAGACCATTTCTAAAAATATGAACTTGAGTAAGCTCATCGAAACCGTGCCCTTTACACATTCTCAGCATGGACTTGAATCTCTCCCAAGCTTCGTTGAGAGATTCATTCCCACCTTGAGTGAAAACTGCAATTGCTGTTTTAGCCTCCATGAAACGATTGCATGGAAAAAATCGTTCCAAAAACTTTTCCTCTAGCATGTTCTAGTGAATCATGATTGCCGTAGATTGGTCAAGATACCATTCCTTAGCCTTCCCAATGAGGGAATGCGAGAATATTCTCTTAAACAAAGACTCTTCTTTAGCTTCGGGTGCACCAGTCGCGCCCGCAATCTCATAGAACTTAGTCAGGCGAGTAAAAGGATCCTCGTGATCCATACCAGTGAATGGATTCTGGTATAGAAGCGAGAGGATACCCGTCTTCATTTCTGAATGCCGACCATTCTGAGCATTACGTGCAAATTGTGCAGTATGTCTCGGACTATTAGTACAAGGAACTGAAGCAGGTGGTGGTGGTGGATGTGGAGCAACCATGGTTGGCGGTAACTGTGGTATTGGTGTCGAAGTTGAACTTTCATCCCGTTCTCATCTTTCCTTAGCAAGTTGCCTCCTCCGCCTTGTTCTGCTATTTAACTTACACGCAGTTCTTTCGATTTCAGGATCAAAAAGAAGTTGGTCTGTGGGTAACTTCCCTCGCATAAAACGGAGTCTGCAGACTTAACCAAACAAATCAACAAGCACAAGAAAAAGTTAAACAAGTTTAAAACTCAATAACTATTGCAATGCTCGCAATATAACAATAATCCCCGGCAACGGCGCTATTTTGTTGAAAAGTATTTCGGGGGTAATTTATCGTATCCATAGGGATTGAACGTATATTGCCGCCATTCAATAGTCAAAAGCGTTTCAAACTTTATAGTAACAAAGGGTTTGGTTTTTCGTTTCGAATTGTTTGCATAAAATTTAGAATTCAACGATAAAAAGATTTGGTTTTAAAGATTTGTAAAAACATGCCAAAACTAGTGTTCAATAATCCGTTTCGTACGTATCAACTCGATAAAGCGTGTGAACTCATTAACAATAAATATAACCATATATCCTCTCAACAAGTTTCTCTCGAACACTTGTTATGAGATTTATCATATTGATCCTTTGATGATCTCTCACTCAAAATACCAATATGATAACATTCAAGTTCAATATTTATGAACATCAACTTTCAAAACTATCTCTAGCCTTATGATTATTGATGGATTGAAACTTAGGTAAAGTTTAATACATTTCTCTCGAACATGAATTAAAACAAAATATAAACCATGTAAACAAAGTTTTTCTTCTATATTTATCATCAACAAAGTTCACAAACTTACAATCAAGATCAATACATACAAAATGATGGATTACCTACCATTAATCTTGACACAAGGATGTGTTTAGCTACACATAGTCATGGTAGCTTGCTTCACAAGTTTCCTGAGGAGATGAAAAAGCATCTGCGTCGAAGAATCGAGATCGGATGCAAATCCAGCTTCTCTATGTGAAAAATCTCTCTTAGATGAAGAAAACTCAGAAAAATATGTTTTGGTGTGAAAAGGTGAAGTTATGATCCCAAAAAAATGTAAAAATCTATTTATAATACACTTGGAAACTAATGCATTCGCACTGTGAATGATCTATTCGCCTTAGCGAATGAAGAAAATGGCACCTGAAGTGTCTTCTGATAACTAAATCGCCCTTGTTTGTCTGCATAAGTTCGCAATGCAAACGTTTCATTCGCAAAGCGAACTATTCACCAAAACATTCGCAAAGCGAATTTTGGGTCCTTTTGCCACTGCCTCAGCCAAGGGTTCTTCGCCAGGACCTTCGCAAAGTGAGTGAAGCAGCGAAAATTCGCTGGAGTTCGCAAAGCGAACTTTAGTCCCTTTTCCTACTGCCATATTCTGGGACCATTCGCTGGAGACCTCGCTAGTTATTCGCAAAGCGAACCTTCACTAGCTAGTTTGCAAAGCGAACTTCTTGAAGTTTTCCTCTATTCTTTGGCAGCTTGCATCAATTCTTTGTGTCTTCTTTCTTTGATCAATTAGTGCACTTCCTGCACAATAGCACACACATTACAAGCATCAAAGGTATATATACAATGTTTGAAGAACAACAACAATTCACTACTAAAATCCACAATTAAAACATGAAAGTGTTGAAAAATGCCAAGTATCAAATACATATATATAGCATGTTTGACTTCTAACAGCGGTTAATGGAGTAGTTAATGGAGGGTTGGTTGTTTGAAGAAGTTCAATGGGAAATTCTTTAGAAAAAGATTGAGTGGTTAATGGAAGGGAGATGGTTGGAATTGGTTGTGCAGTAATGATGGGGTTTGGTTGTATAGATATGGTGGAAGATGGTTGAGTTGATATAATTTCTAGTATTGTTGGTGTAAATTGTATAGATGGTGCAGAGGATGGGATTATTTCAGTAGGTGATTTAGAGATAGGTATGGGAGAGGTGGTGACAACAGTAGAAAATAGCGGTGGAGGAGTAGAGAATAATGGTTGAGTTGTAGGAGGTGGTGATGATGTAGGAAGAGATGAAGATAAGTTTCTATTAATAATAATAGGTGCAATTGCAGAAGGAGAATTAGAAGACTTACACTATTGTTCTGGATATGATGCCAGTGAGACGTTTCTTATGTCGGCTTCTCCTATATTCTTCTTCAGCTTCTTTGTAGTTTTTGTTTGAAGAGATGTGTTGGTGAAAGGTCTCTTCTTTTTCATCATATCAGGAGGATTATCCATCAGATCCTCAATTCTGAAGTCAGATACATTACAACCTTCAGCTACTGGATTGTCATGTTCCTATGCTTGGTTCAGCTCTGATTTCTTCAATAATCTGCATTCTCTTCAGATTTTTACTATCCAGAGGAGTTCTATTTATGATGTCTAATTCATTTGTGACTGGAATTTTTGACAGATGACCAATCATTCCACTCTCAATTAGAATATCTGAAATCAATCGACCAAAAGGAATATAGTTCTTAGATTTCTTTGATTGATATCTTGTTTCTCTTACTGAGTCTCTGAGGTATCTGAATAGAACTGAAGGAAGGCAGATTTTCTCTCATTTCATTAGATAGTACAACATGAATTTCTGATTGATGTTAAGAAAATTAGAAGAACTTGAATTTGTCTGTGATAGATACATCCCAGAATAATTTTCAGCCAAACACAAAGCTCTTTTGATACATCTTGACTCTTGAAAGGTGGTTTTCCACTGGATGATTGTGTGAAAATTGTTGGGTTGACCACATCAGAGAGAAACTTGGATTTAGAATACATCTTGTAAATTCGCTTTCCACCATATTTTTCCATTCCAAGCAGTGTGGTTATGGATTTCTCCGTAATGATGTACTTGTTTCCCAAAACATGTGACACAATGAAGTGTTCATCAGCGTCAGCAAATCTCCAGAATTCCTTAACGAGATTAGAATAAATGGGAGCGTAGAGATTATCAAAATAGGTTTTCCAACCTTGAGCATTTAGATTCTCAGACAAGTCTATTCCATTTTCCAGTAGGTTATCAAAGTCTACCAGCCATTCACATAGAACCTCTAGTTCTGAGAAAGGAGCAGTCAGATGAACATGAGCAGGGCGATCCACAATGTGAACTTCAGTTGGTTTCTGAAAAGTGGATAGTGATTGATGAAGTGAAGTTGATTCCATTTGAGTAGTTATTGATGAAACCATTGAGGATGATTCTGCTTGTTGATGTTGTTGAGAAAATTTGAAAACGCTTTGTTGTTGAGGATCCATTTGAAGAAGATGATGGAGTTACAGAGCACAAAAAGGGTTTTAGGGTTTTTAAGAGAAAGTGTGGGAAGTGAAAGTAATGTAGTGTGTAAAAGTGAGAAAGTGAGTATTTATAACAAAAATATTGATGGTGATAAAAAGGTGGGAGTAATAGGAAATAATTACTTGAAACCTAGTCTCACGAAATCACAACGCTCGAGGTGTCTCTTCAACAGTAGGTATGATTTGATTTTGGATAGGTGTCACAAATAATCATAACTGTTTGTTTTTCAAGAGAGCGTGTTTGATATTCCCAAGGTCAAGAATACCAAGAGGTATCTGACTGGACGAGTTTCTGATCAGGACATCTTCTAACATGTAGAAGTATCATTAATCAGAAAGACATAAAATAAATAATAAAACACTTTGCTTAACATCAGAATCTTATATCAGAAGTTCTGGTGACTTGACACATCAAAATATCATCTTCTCATTCTAGACAAGGTTTAATAAATATATTTTCTAGAATGAATACGAATCTATCCTTAGCAAGGGGTTTTGTGAAAATATCAGCGCACTGGTGATCTGTATCCACAAATCTTAATTGAAAAGTGCCCTTCTGAACATGGTCACGTAGAAAGTGATGTTTTATTTCAATATGTTTTGCCCTAGAATGCAGAATAATATTCTTAGATAAACAAATGGCAGAAGTATTATCACAGAAGATAGGAATGTTACTCTCATGTATCTGATAATATCCTAGTTGATTCTTCATCCAGAGTATCTGAGTACTGCACAGTGATGCTGAGATATATTCTGCTTCTGCAGTTGAAAGAGCAATTGTTGATTGTCTTTTAATTGCCCAAGAGATGAGGTTATTTCTCAGAAACTGACAGTTTCCAGAAGTACTTTTCCTTTCCAATTTGTCTCTAGCATAATCTGCATCACAGTAACCAGAAAGCTTGTACTCTGATGTTTTCTTATACATCAGTCCAAGGTTAGGTGTTCCTTTTAGATACCTTAGGATTCTATTAACAATATTTAAGTGAGTTTCCCTTGGATCTGATTGGAAGTGAGCACAAAGACATACGCTAAACAGAATATCTGGACGAGAAGCAGTCAAATAGAGAAGAGAGCCTATCATACCAAGATAGAGCTTTTGACAAACCTTTTTACTTACTTCTTCTTTCTCCAAAATGCATGTCAGATGCATATGAGTCTGTAGCTCCGGTTTTAGTGACGCGACCACTACCGCTTTTAACGCTACTTTATGATTTCTATATTTATCCTATGAAGCTTAAAAGGAAGAGGAAGATATCTTAAACTAACCCTACATGCAAGTGTTTTCTTTAACAAATGCAAAGAGATCGAGGATCGGGGTTTGGGTATACAAAGGGAAGCTATTAACACCCAGAGTATCTATAGTAATCTATAGGAACATCCATTTACACATATTTTCTACTACTTTGAATGCTTTCTTAAGTTTATCTGCTATTGATTGGGGGAAGTTTCTCCTTTGGGAGGACTGAGGAAATGTTTTTGTTGTTTTTGGGCTTTCTATTGTTTTTTGGGAAGGTACTAGACCTAAGATTTTTGATTTGTGTGCTCGCTAAGATTTCACATTCCTATGCCTATGTATTCCCGTAGAGAGATTTGGGAAATCAGAGAAATCATAGTTCCTCCTATTATATGGGAGGAAAAAAAAGGTTTGGTGTCTTTCTCAAAGCCCAAGATTGAAGCTAAAAGTTGACTGAGAGAGAATTTGTCATCTCTAAAGGGAGATATCTCACCTATTCATCACAAATGTTGAGTAATTGGTTATAAGGGAAGTTACTTTAACTGGGATATATGGAATCCAGTAATGCCATATCTTCCTTTATAAGAGAATTGTCATGAAGGAAGAAGCTTTAACTCAGTGTAGAGCAATGCCACTTTTTCCTTTATGAATCTTTCATGCTAAGAGAGAGATATTGGCTTAGATGTGTAGAATCTAGAGGCTTGCCACTTACATCAGTTAGATGAAAGAGAAATTTTATCCATGATAAAGGAGGGACTCCAGCTTGGATTTTGAATCAATAAGTGTGCCACTTACATTAATTATCTGGAAAAAAGGTTTTGATTGTTTGTTTTGATATGTGATGTATAGATGGGATATCCCCCCTACATAGAGGACTCATCATCTCATTTGTGGGGATGATGAATTTTGTGCCTTAATCAAAGCCCAAGGTTGAAGCTAAAAAAAGGTTTGGGATTGACTCCACTGGAAGTGTTTTATTTGAGTATCTTGTTTGAAGCCCAAGATGATGAAGCTGAAGAGTTTAAGTATAACTTTAAAGAAGGCTGACTCAACTGGGGAGTATGATATTTGTCTTGTACAAAGCCCAAGATTGAGGTTGACTAGTTAAATCATTATATGAAGCCTAATGGGAGGCTGACTCTTGCTGAGGATTTATTCAAATCCAGGAGAAGGTCTAAACTATTTTGAGGAATCTAAAGTGAAACTAACTCTTGCTGGTGATTAGAGAAAAGTTGAATTATCAGATACCATGAGGCTCTGATACTTTATGAGGATTTGTTGATGGTGACCTAACCCTGGCTGGGGATTTTAAGGTGAAAGTCAAGCCTTGTTGGGGGTCAGAAGGGATTTAAAGATGAGTTTGAATGACTTGGAGGTTTTAACTCTTCTGGGAATTGATGTATTGGTAAAGATGATTAGGATTTATCTTAAGCTTTTAGGAAGCCTGAGGGTTCTTGTATTAAGCCCGAGAGGAGGCTGTGAGGGTGAGACTTTCTAAGTCTACTTGTATAAAGCCCAATCGGAAACTAAGACTACCCAAGTCTCTTAAGAAGAGGCTGACTCTGGTTGGAGAAAGATCTTTGTATGATGCCCAAGAGGAGGCTGTGGGTTCTAGGGATGAAGATTAACCCTTGAATGATTGGATGTTCTAGAGTTTTTGAATTTCATGAGGATTGAACTAATAGAGATGACTAAACTATTTCCTATGCTTTTAGGAAGTCTTTGGTTCCTTGTACTAAGCCCAAGAGGAGGATGACATGCTTCTAGGAAGCCTTTGGGTCCTTGTACTAAGCCCAAGAGGAGGTTGGGACGCTTCTAGGAAGCCTGTGGGTCCTTGTACTAAGCCCAAGAGGAGGCTGTAGGGAACTTCTAAGAAGCCTTTGGGTCCAAGCCTAAGAAAAGTTAAAGAAAAGTTTCACCAGGAAATAATCCTTTCTTTGCTGAACAGTTCTAAGGTTTGAAGAAATTCAAAAGAGTTTTCACCGAGAATTAATCCTCTCTGGGGAAATTAATTTCTTTGTATAAGAATAAGCTAGTTGATTGAATTAAGTTATAAGTATCCTACTGTTTAACCTAAGTGTGAACTGAAGATGACCTAACTGCTGAGGGAACTCTAGACATGTATGCACAAGTATATACAGATAAGTGGTTTAACAGGTATATAAATAAGTATGCATTGAAAAGGTGATGGGTTTTATACTCTGGATAGAGACCCAAGTGTATTGTGATTGGTTGTATTGATTATCACTGTATGATTAAGGTTTTAAGAAATTGAAGAAAGTTTTGAGAAAACTTTGATTTTAAATTTGAATTTGAAAAGAATGTTGTTGTTATTGAAAAGAAAGTTTGGGGCTTATAACTCAAAGAGAGACTCAAGTGGTCTAATAAGAGCAGTTTCACCGAGAATAATGCTCCTATTAGTACCAGTGTAAATTGAATCTTCTTTTTATTGTAAAAAAAAAGGAAAATGATGGGACTTACACTCTTTTAAGAGGCCCAAGTTAATATATTTTGAATGAAATAATTAAAGAATAACATTGGGTCTTATACTCGGGGAGAGGCCCAGTTGTTTTTAAGCAGTTTAAAAAACAGACAAATGATTTTGAATACAGAGATATGAGGCTTACAACTCAAGAAGAGGCCCATGGAAGTTGTTTATTGTTTAAAACAAAATTTTTGTACAAAAAATTATGGCTTATACTCAAGGAGAGGCCCAAGTGATTTATTTTGGAAACAGTGATCGCACCGCGATACCGAAAGACGTTGTGGAACTTATACTATAGCAGAGGCCCAAAATTTATTTATGTACATGGGGGGTTGGGTCTTACACTCTAATAGAGGCCCAAGTGTGTTTGAAATGAAGTTTTGAAAGGTTGAATCAAAGAAAACCCTAATTTCATTTTTTAAAATATTTTTCAAAGAAAAATCAATTAAAAATGATAAAAAAAATATCAAAAAATTCAATAAAACATGTTATGAATTATGGTTAAGGTTTAGAAAATGAGGTTTTATTCACATGATGATTTAAGATCAAATTGGTTTTGAAAAATCAAGAAAAAGAAATTATTTAAAATATTTAAAAACAAATTAAAATATTAAAAAATATATCAAATAAAAATATTTTTTTGATTTTTTGTGTGGAATAAAATATTTAAACATGTGAAGTATTTATGTTTAAAAAATCATTTGAAAAAGATTAAAATTGAAAGAGAATTTAATTTTTGAAAATAATAAAAAATTTGAAAATTTGTAAAGGGTTTGAATTATGGCGGCAACGGTAATCTTCTTCCTCGCGCGTGTCATCCATGGCAGTTTTGCAAAACCTCTCATATCTTTCTCAATACTTAATTATTTTCCACGATGTAAACATGAAAGTTGTGTGTTTTTGAACAAGGATTTCAATTATACCAATTAATTGCATTTCTTTTAAGTGTAGAGTGAGATATCATGGGAAGAACAGATGAACCCTAATTTTTGCAAGAACACTAGAAAATCCTATACACAATTGATACATAGAAATTGATTGGGGGAAAACACTCTACATAAGTGCAGAAACATGTTGGTAACTTGAAAACACATTTCTGATGCATGGATCATGGAGTTTGAAGAGTTCAGGATTACCTGTGTAAGAGGAATTCGAATCCTCAGTTGTAGGTGTTAAATAATTGTTTTGATGATCTGGACAGCTTCCTTGGACCTCAAGTAGTGTGTTGAAATGCTTGGAATGGATTGAAAACCTCTGGATTGGTGGGCACGACTCCAACGGCAGATCGTTTTGGGATGAGGTATGAACTTGAATCTGGTGTTATAGATGTTGTTCAAGTGTTTAGATTATTCATATATGATGTATATGAGGTGTTAGGACCATTGGTTTGAGTGGAATTGCTCTCTATCTTAAAACACAATTCTCACTTCTTTGGAAATGGATTTTTTGATGCACAAGAGGGAAATGGTGGAAACCATATGCTGTGATGTTTTGGTGTGGTTTGATAAACCAGAAATGGCCTCTATTTATAGTAGAGGAAGTTTATTTTGCAAGGAATAGTGAATGGGGGCTAGATCACCCTATTGTCTAATGGATATGGCTAGGTGTTCAAAGTCTCCTCTAGCCATTGACTTGAGTTAAACTTTGCAGGTTTAGGTCTTCTGATCCTTGGCTAAAGCTTGACTCATTTAGACTGATATGGCTTGGTTCATGACACCTCAATGCATCCTTTCAATGCCATATGGCAAAATTGAATTTTGGATTTGCAACATTGATGATCACATGCCAAAGGGATCAGATTCTTGACTAATTGACCTTATGGTTCAGATTCTTCATCATTTAGGTTGATATTGGACAGAAATCCAATGATGCAAGTGTCCAAAATTGGCTCAAGAAATCGTGGGATATAAGTTATGTGCAAATGTTGTCAAAAAAATAGTTTGCATCAAGGCATATTGTGAGGTCCATAACTCCTTGCTCAAGTTGAATCAATGGATGTTCTTGTACTCTTTGGAAAGCTTGTACATCATACTTCATCTTGGAAGTTTACATTTGGTCTCGATTCATCTTGGATCATAATGAAAAATGCCTCCAAAGTTGGACAAAACATGGAACAGATTCTGCCTAAAAATTTTCTAAGTGTCAAAGTTCTAATCTTATGAAACACTAACTTTATGGTCTTATAACTCAAAATTTAGGCATTTTTTCATTTGAGCTTTTGATGGAAGAAAATGGTTGCTTGGATCACAAGTTATGGTCTTGCAAAGTTGGGTAAAAATCACTTTTTTCCATAACTTAATGAAATTTCAAGTTTCTCAAGGTTGCCTTTTTTGCAAGTAACCTCGCTTTTCTAGATTTTTCTTGATTGATAATGATGCAAATCACAAGTTAACATTGTTTTTTACTTGAAGAGGCCATGTTTGTCAAAAAATCCCAAAAGTCAAACTTGGTTTTGATCACAGTTGACTTTTTGTATTAGATGAATTTTGAACTTTGTGATCCTTTATGAAATCAAATCCTTGGGCTAAATTGAACCTAATGGGTGGATTCCATAGGTGTTTTAGAATGTATTGAATCATGTCCCAAGATTTGAGATCATGTTTTAGTCAAAAGTCAAAGGCATGGTTGACTTTTTTTTCAGAAACCCTAGTTTGTGGTTCAGATAAATTTGAATCCTTATATTGCTTACGTACCAAGTTCTTTGAATCAATTCAAACTTTTAAATGGATCAATATGATGTATTTGAGGTCCTTAAAGCATCTCTTGAGGTCTTGGCTCATGTCTTGCTCCAAAAGTCAACTTAGGGATTGAATTAGGTTAAAACCCTAATTCATGATTTTTGATGAATGCATCCCCTGAGGCTATTTTGAACTTATGAATGGACTCATTAGGTCCTTTTGAGCTTATTGAATCATGTTTTGAAGTATTGGCTCATGCCCAGGTGAAAATTTCTCTATGGAGGCCTTAGTCGATCAAAACCCTAATTTGATGACACTAATGATCTTGAGGCTTGATCAACTTGAAATGTTGCAATTTTTGTGTTAGAGTCTTGATGTAGGAGACCTCTTGATCCTTCATGGATGTTTGAGAGGTTTGACAATTTGAAGATCATGTCAATTCTTGATTGATCCTTTGCTTGAGTGCTCTGAGAGGGCTCAAAACCCTAATTCTTGGCAAGAGTGAACACTCAACAATCTTTGAGAGGATTGATGGGGTATGAAGGTACATCCATATTGTGGTGATGATTTGCACAATGATGTGAAACCTTGTGGTCAAAATTTAGGGTATGACAGATGCCCCAATTTAATCTTCTTGGACCTGAAGGTGTGAATGGCGAAGACATTCGGACATTCAAGGTGAAAGAGGATTAAATATTAGAATACCCGAAATTTTGATTGTGGTTGCGAATGGTAGCTGATTTTCTCATCCATCTTCTTTGGCTAAGTAATGCTACTTAGAAAAAGGTAAAAACTCCCCTCGATCATGGTCTTCAGCCACAGAACTGGTCTTGGTTTCTTCTGAAATAAACTTCCACTCGATCCTGGTCTTTAGCTGCGAAACTGGTCTTAATTTCTTTTGAAATAAACTTCCCCTCGATCTTGGAATTCAGCCACGGAACTGGTCTTAGTTTCTTCTAAAATAAACTTCCCCTCGATCCTGGTCTTCAGCCACGGAACTGGTCTTAGTTTCTTTTGAAATAAACTTCCCCTCGATCCTGGTCTTTAGCCACGGAGCTGGTCTTAGTTTCTTCTTGTCAAATTCTTCTCTTGACAAAGAATGCTATCTGTGATGGTTTTTTTATCAAACTTCTCACCGGGATTTACCGGGGAGATGCCATTTGATAGAAAAAGATTTGATGTTAGACTTGCTGGGGTTAACCATTTGTCTGAAATGCAAAGGTGTGTAAACATCTCTGTTGGAGATGCCATTTGCTGGAAAATTTATATCATACTTCCCTTTGAGACTTTTTTAGCGAGACGCCATGTGATGTAATTCAATTTTGAGGTGTTGATGACTTCCTTGAAAGTAGGACAAACTTCTCGGGGAGAGACTGCCCTTTGTCGACTTTATTTGGAAATATATGAGGGCAAGAACAAACTTCTTTGTTTGCCGATCGGTAGATATTTCTTGGCGGATGCGATGTCCATGTTGCCAAGTGTTTTTTTGTTCAGAAGCTTCCGCGGGGAATTTTCCTTAATCCGGGAAAGCAAAAATTCATCTTCAATAGTGAAGAGTGAAGTTCCAAAGGTGTATAACTAAATTTCTTCTTGCCTTTCAGAGGTTCAAGTTATCAAAGTGGTCGAGAACCGATCTCAATCCAGGAATAAACAGGGAGAGAGATTGTTTAGGCGAGACATTTCCCGATGAGGAAAGAACGTAAACTGGGATTTTATCCTATCCAATTGTGGAAAGGAAGACTGACAGCTCTAATGGAGATAGAACATTTATCACTTGGGGATAAACATGACCAAAGTGATCGAAATATGATATGCAATATGAATATGAATACGAATCAATTATGCATGATGTATGTATGAAATGCTTATGCTGACAAGATAGACATGACATACGGAATGGTGATGATTACAATTGGATACTCGACCACTGTGAGGGATAAAAAGTATCGATGGTGACGAGTATTGGGGGACACAAATCTCTACAGTTGATCCTCAAATACCCTTGGTAGTAACAAGATGTGACTCCTGAAGAGTGAAAACTTTTACCGGTGTTTTCTGGAGGTAGCAGCTTGTTAGAGGAAGGAAATCTTGTTCCTACCTTTATTCTTGGGGATAGAAACCCTACTGGGGATGACATATGTGACATTCCATCTGAAGTAATTGATCCTTCATCTAGGGTGTACTGATCACAAGGAGTAATTTGATTATGCATTTTGAAGTTTAATAACTTTCGGAGGAGTCGTCGATGTTCCTTTTTATGTTCATTAATCAAAAGGAAACTGTCGTCTTTATTTTAAAAGCGGAAGTAAAAAATCAAAATTCATGTTTTAAAAACAAAATTAAATTCATTTTTGTGTTCCAAGAATGTTAATCAGATAAACATGTCATATTGCAAAGTAGAATAAATGAGAATTGCAAACAAAAGGCACAAGGGCTTAAATTTATTGATAGAATGAAAATCAGCCTAATGCGTGATTCCATGGAGCATTGCAAAGTTTAGAAAATGGTAATTTAAAGGGAAAGGGGCTACATTGAAATATAATGACCACTATCCTTCTACCAACTTTAAATTCTGGATATTTTTGAGCTTTTGTTGAAGGTGGCCTCTGATTGAGGATTTCCTGACAGATGACGTAGCCTCTGAGGAGCCAATCTTGTCGGATACAGTTACTTGCCATGAATCCCTAACTTTTGCCTAGATTGCCTTTTCAGGTTTTCAATCTATCGGGATGATTATCGTTTATGTCTCTAATTTTTTCCTAGACCGCCCTTTCGAGTTTTCAGTCCACAGAGACGCTCTTTTTTACCTAAGTCACCCTTTCAGGTTTTCAACTTAGCGAGTTTTTTCTTTCTTTTTTTTTTTGTTTTTAGTCAAAGTATTTCTTGACTGCATCAACATTTGTGGGATAAGTAAACTCCTCTCCATCCATAGTTGTGAGTTTTAAGGCACCTCCTGAAAAGGCTTATTTAACAACATATGGGCCATCGTAATTCGGAGTCCATTTGCCCCTGGAATCAGTGCGAAATGATTGTATCTTCTTGAGTACGAGGTCTCCTTCTTCAAAGACACGGGATCGGACCTTTTTGTCAAACGCCTTCTTCATTCTTTGCTGATATAACTGACCATGGCATAAAGCCGTCATTCTCTTTTCTTCGATTAGGTTCAGTTCATCGTATCTACTTTGACACCATTAAACTTCTGTTAGCTTAGCTTCCATCAAGACTCTTATTAATGGGATCTCTACTTCTATGGGGAGTACTGCCTCCATGCCGTATACTAGAGAGAAAGGGGTTGCCCCTGTTGAAGTGCGGAAAAATGTGTGATAACCGTGAAGAGCAAATGGTAGCATCTCATGCCAATCTTTGTAGGTTACAACCATCTTTTGAATGATCTTCTTGATATTTTTGTTGGCTACTTCTATCACTCCATTCATTTTAGGCTGGTAGGGAGATGAGTTATGGTGTTCAATTTTGAACTCAGCACATAATTCTTTCATCATCTTGTTGTTCAAGTTTGATCCATTATCAGTAATGATCTAGCTTGGAACACCAAAACGGCAGATGAGATTGTTCATGATAAATTGGACCACCACTTGCCTAATCACATTGGTGTACAATGCTGCTTCAACCTATTTGGTGAAGTAGTCAATGGCTACTAGGATAAACCGATGTCCGTTTGAGGCTTTGGGTTCAATCATGCCAATCGTGTCAATTCCCCACATAGAAAAAGGCCATGGAGAGGAAAAAACTTTGAGATGCGTTGGTGGTACATGGATTTTGTTAGCGTATATCTGACACTTGTTACATTTCCTTATGTACTTGTAGCAATCAGATTCCATTGTCAGCAAATAATATCCTTCTCACAAAATTTTTCTTCCCATTGTATTCCCATTAGCATGAGTGCCAAAGGATCCTTCGTGAATCTCTTTCATTAACATGCTTGTTTCGTGTCTGTCCACGCATCTGAGCAAAACCATGTCAAAGTTTCTTTTGTAGAGCACATCATTATTTAGGAAGAAGTTGCCAGCCAGTCTTTTGAGTGTCTTTCTATCTTTTCTTGATGCCCCAGGAGGGTATTCTTGTCTTTGAAGGAAGCACTTGATATTATGATACCATGGTTTTTCATTGATGACGAATTCCACTGCAAATATGTAAGCGGGCCTATCAAGGTGCATTATGTCAATCTTGGGTACGTCGTTCCATCGATTCACACTAATCATGGAGGATAAGGTAGCTAATGCATCAGCCATGTGGTTTTCTTCACGAGGAATGTGATGAAACTCAATATTGTTGAAGAAGAGTAACAACCTTCTTGCGTAGTCTTTGTAAGGAATCAATTCCAGTTGATATGTGTTCCACTCCCCTTTGATCTTATTTATAACCAGGGTTGAGTCTCCATACACATCCAAGTTCTTTATCCTTGAGTCGATAGCTTCTTCGAGGCCCATAATGCAAGCTTCGTATTCAACCTCATTGTTTATACATTTCAATGTCAATCTGACAGTGAAAGGGATATGGGTACCCTGAGGTGTTACGATGATTACCCCAATTCCATTTCCATAAGCGTTGACAGCTCCGTCGAATATTAGTCCCCATCGCGAACCTGGTTCTAGCCCTTTGCTTGGTAGCGGTTCATCGCAGTCTTTCATTTACAGGTACATTACATCTTCGTCTTGGAAGTCAAATTTTATTGATTCCTGATCGTCAATCGGTTGATGAGCAAAATGATCGGCTAAAACACTTCCTTTGACGGCTTTCTGAGCAAGGTACTCGATGTCGTATTCTAATAACAACATCTGCCAATGGGCAATCCTTCTTGTTAAAACAGGCTTTTCAAAGACGTACTTGTTCGGATCTATTTCAGAGATTAACCAAGTAGTGTGACAAATCATGTACTGGCGAAGACGTTTAGCTGTCCAAGCCAGAGCGCAGGAAGTCTTCTCAAGCATGGTGTGTCGAGTTTCACAGTCCGTGAATTTCTTGCTTAAGTAATAAATGGCAAACTCTTTTCTTTTGGTTTCGTCTTATTGGTCAAGCACACAACCCACGGAGTCTTCCAAGACTGTTAAGTAAATGATTAATAGTCTTCCTTCCACGAGATAAGACTAAATTGGCGGATTCAACAGATATTCTTTGATGCTGTCAAAAGCCTTTTGGCAGTCTTCTGTCCATATACAACTTTGTTTCTTTCTGAGTAGCTTGAATATAGGCGTGCATGCCGTGGTCATGAGAGATATGAATCTTGAGATGTAATTCAGACATCCCAAAAATCCTCTTACTTATTTTTCAGTCTTTGGAGCAGGCATTTCTTGAATGGCCTTGACTTTGTCAGGATCAACCTCAATTCCTTTTTGGCTGACGATGAATCCCAAGAGCTTTCCTGAACGAACACCAAATGTACATTTGTTAGGATTCAAGTGGGGTTTGTATTTTCTCAGATGCTCGAATAGTTTTGACAAATGCTTCACATGTTCTTCTTCTGTTTTAGATTTGGCAATTATGTCATCGACGTACACTTCAATCTCTTTGTGCATCATGTCGTGAAACAGAGTTGTCATAGCCCTTTGATAAGTTTCTCCTGCGTTCTTCAGACTGAACAACATTATTTTGTAACAAAAGGTGCCCCATGGGGTGATGAATGAAGTTTTTTCTATGTCTTCTATTGCCATTCTGATTTGATTATAGCCCGAGAATCCATCCATGAAGGAGGATACTTTGAATTTTGTTGTGTTGTCAACTAGCATGTCAATGTGTGGTAGGGGAAAATCATCCTTTGGACTTGCTTTGCTTAAATCCCTATATTCCACACACATTCTGACTTTTCCGTCTTTTTTGGGAACTGGCACTATGTTGGCTAGCCATTGAGGATACTCTGAGGTGGCAAGGAAACCTGCGTCGATCTATTTCTGCACTTCCTCCTTAATTTTGATGGCCATATCTGGATGAGTCCTTCTCAGTTTTTGTTTGACTGGCATACATTCTAGTTTTAGTGGCAAGCGATGTTCCACGATGTCGGTATCCAACCCTGGCATGTCTTGGTAGGACTAAGCAAACACATCTGGAAATTCTTTAAGCGGTTCTATCAGGCCTTCTTTGACAGTTGGACTGAGTAGTGCTCCAATTTTAAATTCTTTTCTCTCCCCTTCTGAACCCAAGTTGACCGTTTCCAACAGTTCTTTATAAGGTTGAATAGACTGTTTCTCATGTTTGAGTAGTCGGAGATCTCATATGGAATTTATTCGTCCCCTTCTTTTTCAGTTTCAAATACTGGGAACTCAAAGTCGGGAGAAGGCATTGGATCATATGTTTCAATGGGGCTTAAAACAAATATTCTGGATAATGTGATGATTCTTTTTTAGAAAATACAGAGAGAATGTAAAAGTGTGTCCAGTGTATTTTTTTTTAAAACGATTGTTCTTATTTTGGGGTTGTTTTTTAGGATTACCATTTACTGAAAAAGCGAAAAGTGAAAATAGCAATAAATGCAGAAATTCAGAATGACATTATTTATTTATGATTTGTCAATTCTTGAAACACAACCCTATAAAACAAAACTCTTTCGCTCTGGGAAAACCGAAGAGGGACATTTACAGAAAATTAAGCCCTATAAAACATCCTTTTTAACCGGGCAAAGTGAAAGGTCAAAACAAAGATGAGGCAATTACTTTGATTTATGAACGACATTTGGGACATCGACTGTAACCCAATGGTGACGAACTCCTCCATGGATCACAAAGTCTGGTACTTTCTTCCAAGATTGTCTTCAGTAATAACACTGATCTCTGGCGGAGTTGGATCACTAGAGTCTTCTTCTCATGCAGCGTTATCATAAGAGGACTCTTCTATTATATCTTCAACAATATTTTCATTTTTAAGAGGATCTCCCCATCCTGTGGGCAAGATGTCCTCATATCTGATGCGAGAGCTTTCGGGAGCAGTGTACTTCACTAGAAAGTCGTACTTGCTCCTTGGCTGCCCCAAGGTATCCCAAGTTTCTGAGGGGATAGATGAGTCATCTTCTTCAACGACATTGACCTCAGGAAATGCAAAGTTAATAAATTCTTGTCCTGCGATCTTTGCAAACTCATCAATGTGGCGTTGGACATCTTTGGACTGTTCTGGGTAAGGATTCCATGATTTTGGGAGAACAAGTGTATTTTTCTCAAGGTCATTCAGCAGATATGCATTATCTGGATGACTCTTTTGCCCTGAGTCTTGCATGTAAGATTTCCAAATGGGAAAATCATCCATGGGATCATATGAGCTGTAATTAAAGTTGTCTTTCATCAGAGTATCTTCTTCTAATGATTTGGGTGGAGCACGACATCCCTCGGGATCGCAATCTCCGTAGACCATTCTGACGTCTGATCTTGCTATATATCTGAGATTTGGTTTCGGAGAGCAAAATGGCATGTATGTTTCTTCCTGAGATATATAACCTTCATCATTAAAATAGGATTTCCACTCTTTATCTGTATCAGAAGAGTTGTTCTCCTCGATGGTGTGGACTTCTTGAGAAATCGGGTGGAAGAAGCCTCCACTGTGGAAGAAATCTTGAATGGGACGAAAGCTTTTGTCCCTTTTGTAGTCTTGGTAAGTGCTGGAGAAAAACCAAGACCTTTTCTTGTCTTTCTATCAACAGGAATTACAACTTGCCCCCACCATTTTATGTCATCGCTTCCCATTACTTGGAGAGCGTCTTTGTATGAGGAAATTGAGGTTCCTTTTTCTTGGTGATTCATATTGCTCACCAAGAGTGCTTGAAATTGAGTTCCAACAACCTCCTCTGGTTCTAAATATGAAAATGATGATAGTTTTCTCACAATCATAGCCTGTTCTCTGTATACTGTGACCAACTTGTCGTTCTTGACAAACTTTAGCTTCTGGTGAAGTGTCGAAGTGACTGCCCCTGCTTCATGTATCCAAGGTCTTCCTAATAAACAACTGTATGCTGTTCGGATGTCCATGACTTGGAAAGTGACTTGGAAAGTGTGGGGACCAATGGTTATAGGAAGGTCGACTTCGACGATAACTGTTTTCCTGGATCCGTCGAAGGCTTTGACTATGATCTCACTGCCTCTCATGGGAGTACCTTGAAAAGATAGTCGTACTAAAGTTGATATTGGCATAGCGTTCAAGGATGAACCCGTGTCTACTAGTACGCTGGCTAAAGCATCGTCCTGACAACTGATTGTGATATAGAGTGCCATGTTATGATTCTTGCCTTCTTCTGGAAGTTCTTCATCACTGAAACCCAAATTGTTGCAGGAAGTGATGTTGCTAATAATGTTGTTAAACTGACCCACTGTCACATCTTGTTCTACAAAGGCCTGTTCCAAGACTTTCTGTAGAGCTTCTCTGTGAGCTTCTGAACTGAGCAAGAGAGATAATACCGATATCCGAGAAGAAGTTTGTAATAATTGATCCACAATATTGTACTCACTTCTCTGGATGAGTTTTTAACATTTCATCATTATTTTTCACAGGCTCTGCGGTGTTGGATCGACCAATTTGTTGATTAGGAACTTCAACTTGAGGTTCCTTTTCTTTTGTTGGTTCTCCAACTCCTCTATTGAAGATTCGACCGCTTCGGGTGACCCGACTGATATCAGCTATGTTGACAACGGATGGTAGTGGAATTTCTTTTCCATCTTCTATTGTAGTCGCACTGTACTTGTACGAAATAGCTTTCTCTGACTTGTATGGTATTGGTCCTGGCAAGTAGATGACCACATGGGCTATTTGGGTCTTTCGACCATCATAAGTAACCTCAATCGGTTCTAGGTTGGGAACTTTTCTACTGCCAAGAGGGATTTCCACGTGCTTTAGTTCCTTGAGCAAAGGAATTATGGTGAAAACATCCTTGTTAATTCCATAATTAATAGTTTCTTTGCTATCGGAGACTGTGATAGTCCTTTTATCCAGTAGTCCTTGGATCTCGTTTTGGACGAGGAGGCAACCTTGCACCATGTTGATTGACTGGGAATTTAGGTGTAGTTAGGTTTCCCCTTGGTCTACCTGATGCTGGAAAGCTGCTCGCACGAGGTAGCATCCTTGGCTATTTTCTGAATGTATTCCATAGCGTTCATAATTGTGAGGTGGCACCCTGCCGTACCCACTCTGTATGCAGTGCATCTTTACCAAATTAGTTTCCAGTAAGCGGATGTCACAACTTTGGTGTCTGTCCGAATTTCCATTGGTTATGCTAACTTGATGTGTGTCCTTGTCCTGGTAGACTGGGAGCCACCAATGGTCCAACTGATGTTGAAGAGTTCTTTGTACAAGTGCGTAACCTTGATCGTTTTTGGAGAAATCTTTGCATTCTTGATAACTATGCGAGGATAGAAAACCGAGTCTGACCTACTTGGCATGCAATTCCACTAGACTGGTATTCATTAAACGAATTTCGAAGATCTGAATCATGTTGACCTTATGATCATTACTTTCATGGTAGTCTTGGATCCATCCAAGATCCATTTGACGCTGGAGGGCCTCTTGTACAAAAGAGCATCCCTGATTGTCTTTTGAGTAGATCGGACAAGCGCTGTAATCGTGCAACGAAAAATTGTAGTACTGACTTTGTCTTGAATGCATTTCCACTAGATTAACATTAATTATGTGGATGTCATGATTTTGAACAATGTTTGGATGTTCATGGGCTATATTTACTTCACGAATCCTGTGATCCTGAATCCAGCATAGATCCATCTGTTCTTGAAGAGTTTCTTGTACAATGACACATCCTTGATTGTTCTTAGAACAAATATCACATTGATGATAGTCGTGAGATGGTACATGGCCGTACCCGCTTTTCCTGCAATGCATTTTTACCAAATTTGTTTCTAGTAGGTGTACATCGTGAATTTGATAACTGCTGTTGGGTTCTCCTTCTATCAAGTTTACCGAAGTTTTTTCATGTTGCGGCAACAGGTTCATTTGAACATTCGAGTTCATATCTTTGAAAGATAAAACCCCGTTTTTGACGAGCTTTTGTACATCAGATTTAAAGCTAAGGCAATTCTCAATGTTATGTCCTGGTCCTCCTTGATGGTAAGGGCAAGATTGATCGGCTTTGAACCAAAAAGGCGGATTGTCCGGTATTGTAAGAGGAGTCCTGGTTTGAACGTGCCCCTTGGCTAGCAAAAGTGGAAATAATTCTGCATATAACATTGGTATGGGGTCAAACCCTGGTGATCGTGTGATACAATTGTTATTATTGTACTGTGGGCGAGCCTGATGAAGAGGTTGTTGCAGCCTTTGCTGATATTGTTGTTGATTTGGCTGGCTCTGAGTAATCTGTGGTTGATATGTCAGAGCTGGTGCTGGGTTGACAGCGGGAGCTAATGCTGCTACCTGCCGAGGTTGATACCTTCACCTTTGCTTACCCTGAGAGATATTACTGATATCTTGCTCTTTCTTCTTTTGGAAAGCACTCCCGTATATTTTAGTTCTGCTGGACGGCTCTGCATCTTTGACTAATCGGCCTTCTCTGACTGCTTCCTCAAGGCGTACTCACATGTTTACCATTTCAGTGAAATCACTAGGCGCACTAGCGACCATTCAGTCATAATAAAACGAGCTTAATGTTTTTAGGAATATTTTTGTCATTTGCTTCTCCTTGAGAGGAGGACAGATCTGGGCGGCGATTTCACGCCATCTTTGAGGATACTCCTTGAAGGTTTCTTTATCTTTCTGGGACATTGCTCTGAGCTAGTCCCTATCTGGTGCCATGTCCAAATTGTATTTATACCGCTGAACAAAAGCTGCCCCAAGATCTTTGAAAGTGCTGATCTTGGTATGGTTTAAACCCATGTACCATTTGAGTGCGGTACCGGTTAAACTATCTTGGAAGTAGTGGATCAGTAGTTGTTGGTTTTCTGTTTGGCTAGACATTTTCTGGGCATACATTACCAAGTGACTTTGAGGGCAAGAGTTGCCTTTGTATTTTTCAAAGTCAAGCACCTTGAATTTGTGCGATATCTTTACATTAGGGACCAAACAGTGGTCAGCGGCGTCCTTGCCAAACAAGTTCTATCTGCGAATGGCATGCAGTTCTTTCTGCATTTCTGAGAATTGTTCCTGGAATTAATTCATCCTTTCATATACTTCTTCATTTCTGCCAGAAGTGGCATGCAGAATTTGTTCCTCTGGGATAGTATGTACCACGGGTTGTGGTATAGAAATTACGGCGGTAACTCTTGGCGCTTCAGTGACCTGAAGTTTATAACCTTCATGTAAAGGAGTCTTCGTTGTAACCCTTGTGTCTTTATTTGCCTGAAGTTTGTAACCTTCAGGTCTGGAGTTTCCTGCTATAGCTTCTAGGTCTTCAGTGATCAGAGGTATATATCCTTCAGGTACAAAATTGAAAGGCATGCCCCAGGGAAAACCTTTAGGCATGTTGTACTGAGGATGACTGCCAGGTGTCTCAAATGCTGGTGTAGACATAATCTCTGAGATCGCAGTTCTTTGAGGTGGTTGATCTTGAGCTACTTCCAGGGATTCAATCGTGTTGTGGAGTTTCTCCAAACTCTCCTTCAAAGCATTGATTTCTTCTCTTAGTTCCCTGTTTTCTTCTTAGAGATAGTCCATTTTCTTTTGCCGATTAGCCCGAGTATTGTACGAATAAAACAATTTGACTCTAAAGCATGACACATGTGTGAGACTCAATGAAAAAGATGTGTAATGTAAGAATGATGAATGATATGCAAAGAATGAGAATGATCTTTTTGTTTTGTTTTCAAAAGAACTTTTAACAATTACGCTGCAGATATCATACAACGGTGGAAACCTTTTATTAAATTCAAAGGATTGCAATATCTTATAGGGAAAAGTACATTCTTTTACAAAGTGCGAGAAGGAAAACTAGGCCTATGGATCCTAAGGTATTCCTGAAGAAAGCTCATATACTGGTTGCTAAATTTTTATCTTCTTTGATCGGGCCCCTTCAATCGTTGTCGGATCGATGATCCTTTGCCATTTGAAAGGAGAGAGCAAATTTCTTTGTTCCTCTTGACTTTCTATAGCATGCTGCTCCAATATCTCAATCAGAGCATCCTTTTCTTTCAAAAGCTCTTGGATTTTTGTGCATTCCAAGCTGATAATCTGGTACTTGTTCTTCCAAGAGTTCTTCTCGCGTTGGACCTTGTTGAAAGCAGCCTGAAGTTTTTCCGTGTCATTCATGAAGTAAAGAATAGACTCGTTTAGGGGAAAAACTTCTTGACGAGAGTAAGGCATATTTAATTTGATGGCTCTAGTTTGCACCCATCAGAGGTAAGGCTCTGCGGAGATGCAGTTTGGCCTTCCTAAGGACTCTCTTCCTTTCTTATTAACATGTTGCCAGGCATGCACAATTTCTTTCTTTAGTGCTCTGTCATTTTCTCCTTCCTTGAAGAAAAGACCTTCCAGATGAATGTTATGTGGTACATTCTTCATCGGGTATCCAAGTTGACGACGAGCTAAAATTAGATGATAGTTGATCCATCCTTTAGTACCAAGGAGGGGTACATTGGGGAAACTTCCACATTTGTCGATGATTTTTATTACGTCATAGATCCGATTGTACCAATCTATGTCAGAATGAGTAAGAGACATAATCTTCTGCGACCATCGCATACCACTCTTGAGATCCCAAAAAGTACAAGACTTGGGAAAGTGGGAAATAAACCATTTGTAGAGTAATGGTACACAACATGTGATCATCCCTCCACTGTACAAATTTCTTAAATGTACTGAATGATAAGCATCTGTGTGCAAAATTGGGACTGGATTCCCAATTAAGAATATCTTGAAAGCATTAATATCGACGAAGTTGTCAATGTTGGGAAAGAGAAATATCCCATATATGAGCAGAACAAAGACATCCTCAAAAGCAGTTATGTTTCCTATGCTGGCAAAGTATAGGGCTTTCTCCATCAGGAATTTAGCTGCTAAACCCTGGATTCCACCTTGGTGGTCATGTGAGTTTTGATATCTGACTCTTCCAAAGAGATAGCTCTTGCAATGGCTTGATCTTTTGGAATTTCTTCTAGTCTAGAAAATGGATCTTGATCAGTGATAGGTAAATCAATCAGATGAGAGTACTCTTCCAGTGTCGGTGTGAGCTGATAATCCGGAAATATGAAGCAGTGGTATACTGGATCATAGAACTGAACCAATATAGACAATACTCCTTCCACCATATTGACCTTCAGAAGAGACAACAATCCTCTGTGCTTAGCTCTGAAAGCTTCGGGATTAGTAATCATCCTTCCCAATTTTCTTAGATCTTCCAGTTTGGAATTTTGAAGGTGTACTTGTGCTTCTTCTACCGAAATCCATAGCACGACTTCTGATATTTGCAACGATTGCTTTAGTTCTTTTAGAAAAAGTTTTTTTTTTCTTTTTAATAAAAAGTTTTTTTATGAATGAAATGCATGGATGCATGAATGCAACAAACAAAAACATTTGAAAAAATGAGTTTAAGGGTTCATTGTCACGAGCATGGAGTCATGGATTTACCCATCCCCAAGATGTGTACTAGGGTCCAATTTTTGTACCTGTAGAACGGGTTCTAACAAAGGTTCCCAAAATCATTGACCCCTCTTAAGAATATTAACAACAAACCGACTGACTCATAAGAGCTGTAATATCCCCAATATGAATCTCTTTTGACTATAGCATCACGTATAAACTATTCTCGATAGTCACTGCACTACGTCCTAACAAAGGTTAAGTGGGTAAATGTCTACTAATCCTCAGTTTCAAGGGTGCCCATTGGAAAAAGTAATGTTTTCACGACTTGCTCGTTCAACATCAGTAATTCCAAAAGGGTACCTCCATTGATTCGATGGACTTTCAAGTTAGCTTGGTCGGGACTCACTCCCTATAAGCCTTCCTGAATCTGCCACCACTTATCTTAATGTGCTCTCGGACTCACCACATGTGTATTAATCACAATCCCAGATGACAGTAAATTAAACAAGTATGGCAGATAAGTAGATAGTATGATGGAAAATAGTAAATGATATAAAATAAGAAAGCAAATAAAAATAGCAGAAAAATAAATACAATGCAAGGCCTAAACCTCTTAGGAAATCTAATGGATCTCTCCAGCAGAGTCACCATTTTTCTATAGCTCCGATTTTAGTGACGCGACCACTACCAATTTTAACGCTACTTTCTGATTTCTGTATTTATCCTATGAAGCTTAAAAGGAAGGGGAAGATATCTTAAACTAACCCTGTGTGCAAGTGTTTTCTTTAACAAATGTGAAGAGATCGGGGATCGGGGTTTGGTTATACAAAGGGAAGCTATTAACACCTAGAGTATCTACAGTAATCTATATGAACCTCCATTTACACATCTTTTCTACTGCTTTGAATGCTTTCTTAAGTCTATATGTTGTTGATTGGGGAAATTTTTTCCTTTGGGAGGACTGAGGAAATGTTTTTGTTGTTTTTGGGGTTTCTATTGTTTTTTGGGAAGGTACCTATGTAGCATGCGATTTTTGTGGGTGACGCGACCACCTTACCGCAATGGTTAGAATTGGGTGTTACTTTCTGATTTCTTATTTATCATATGAAGCTGGAAAGGAAAAGGAAGATATCTAAAACTAACCTTGCACGCAAATGTTTTCTTTACAAATGCTAAGAGATTGGGGGGTCCGGGGTCAGATTATACTAAGGGAAGTTGTCAATTACCCAACGTATATATGGTTATCCATATATTGTTTGGAATTTTCTTCTGTTATCTACTTACTGGTGTTTATCTGTCCTAAATTAGGAAATTTTCTCCTTTGGGAGTGTTGAGAGAGTATTTTTTGTTGTTTTCGATGTTTTTGGTAAGGTACTGGACCTAAAGTTTTTTATATGTGTGCTCGCTAAGATTTCGCAATCTTATGCCTACGTATTCCCATAATACAGGGAAATCAGAGCAATCGTATTTCCTCCTATTTTATGGGAGGAAAGATGTTTGGTGTCTTGTTCAAAGCCCAAGATTGAAGCTAAAGGTTAATTGTGACTTGTTCAAAGCCCAAGATTGAAGCTAAAAGTTTGACTTAGGGAGAATTTGTCATCTCTAAAGGGAGATATCTCATCTGTTTGAAATAGTTGTTGGGTAACTGATTATAAAGGAGAATTACTTTAACTGGAATATATGGAATCCAGCAATGCCATAATTTCTTTTATAGGGGATTTGTCCTGAAGGAGAAAACTTTAACTCAGTGTAGAGCAATGCCCATTTTCCTTAGGAATCTTTCCTGCTAAGAGAGGGAGATTGGCTTGGATGTAAATAATCCAAAGCCTTGCCACTTACAACAATTAGATGAAAGAGGAAGTTTTACCAGGATAAAAGAGGGACTACAGCTTGGATTTTTGAATCAACAAGTATGCCACTTACAACAATTATCTGGAATTAGGGTTTTTTTTATTGTCTGTTTTGATGTGTGATTTTACAGAGAAATGTCTTCCTACAGAGAGCTTTTTTATTTTCCTCTGAGGGGAAGTTGATTTTTGTGTGCCTTGATCAAAGGCCAAGGTTGAAGATAAAAGGTTGACCCTACTAGGGAGTTTTATTTCTGTCTTGTACAAAGCCCAAGATTGAGGCTGAAGAGAATTGACTCTTTTGGGGAATATTTAGTCTGTCTTGTACGAAGCCCAAGATTGAGGCTAAAAGAATTGACTCCACTGGGGAGGGGTTTTATCTGTCTTGTACAAAGTCCAAGATTGAGGCTAAAAGGTTCCACTGTGGAGGTTTTATATGTGTCTTGTACAAAGCCCAAGATTGAGGCTAAAAAAAAAGAGTTGACTGACTCAGCTGGAGAATATTTTGTCTGTCTTCTACAAAGCCCAAGATTGAGGCTAAAACTGCTGAGGGAAGATCATTATACAAAGTCTAAGAGGAGGCTGGTTGGGGAATTTCTTATATGAAGCCTAAGCGGGGGCTAGCTTCTACTGTGGATTATTGAGATCTAGAGACAGGTCCAAATTGGGGAATCACCTCTTGCTGAGTGTAGAAGAGTTAAAATATCAGATTCCTTGAGGTTCTGATTTTTCTAAGGGTTTATTGATATTAATTTGACCCTAGTTGGGGGAATTTAAAGTGAAAGCTTAAAGATTGAGATTTTTAGCCTTTGGAGGATTTAAACTCTGCTGGTGATTTGATGAAATGATCAGGATTTTTCCTGTGCTTTTAGGAAACTTGAGGGTTTCTTTGAGATCCAAGAGGAGATGAGACTGTCCAAGTCTACTGGTATAAAGAGATTGACACTTAGTTGGAGAATAATCTTTGTATGATGCCCAAGAGGAGGCTGATGTTTTAAGGGATGAAAATCAACCCTAAACTGGTCTGGTGTTTTGACCCTCTGGAAGATTGATCTAGCAAAAGATGACTAAGTTCTGTCCTATACTTGTAAGAGGTCTTTGGGTCCTTGTATTAAGCCCAAGAGGAGGCTGAGAACTTCTAAGAAGCCTAAGAGTCCTTGTACAAATCCCAAGAGGAGGTTGGGGATGCTTTTAGTAAGACTGTGGGTCCAAACCTGAGAAAAGTTCAAGAAAGGTTTCACCGGGAATTAATCCTCTTTGGGGAAGTGAAATTCTTGTGCAAATTTCTAAGTAGTGACAGTCTTGAGAAAAGTTTCACCGGGAATAATGCCTTTCTCTGTTCCATATTGTATAAGCCCAAGAGGAGGCAAGACTGTATCTGGAATTTCCTATGGGGAACTAGTTTTTGACTGTGTTGAAAGAGTAACCACTAGTTTTATCTAAGCCTAGCCTAATTGCTGGGGAAAACTCTAAGCAAGTATATACAGGCATACATATACAGATGAAATATATAAGCAAGTATGTATAAAAGCAATAGTAGAACTTACAGGTATGCAAGCTTCCAGCATTATAAACACAGTTGTATGGTTAGTTATTCAAGAAATTGAAGAAAGTTTTTATAACAACTATGAATTTGAATCTAAATCAAAAGGAAAGTTGTTTTAAAAGAAGTTTGGGGATTATACTCAAGGAGAGGCCCAAATGAATTCATTTGAAAAGGCGACGATCGCGTCGTAGTTTTGAAAACCATAGAGGGACTTATACAATGACTGAGGCCCAAATTTATTGTATTTACAAAAGAGATGGGTCTTACACTCTATTAGAGGCGCAAAAGTTTATTTTTATACAATATTTGGGGCTTATAACTCAAGGAGAGGCCCAGATTTAAAAAAAACAATGATCGCACCGTTATTTTGAAAACTGTACTGGGACTTACAATGACTGAGGCCCAAATTATTTATGTACAAAGGGCTGTTGGGTCTTGCACTCTATTAGAGGCCCAAAAAGTGTTCGAAATAAGAAATATGGGACTTACAACACAAGGGAGGCCCAGATGATTTTTGTTTTGAAAACGGCGATCGTCGAGATCGTATTGGGACTTATACAACGACTGAGGCCCAAAAATGGTTTATTTACAAAGGTATGGGACTTACACTATATCAAGAGGTCCAAAAAGTATTTTTAAAAAGGAAGAGAGAATGAGACTTATAACTCGAGGAGAGGTCCAATGAAAGACAGTGATCGCACCATCGTTTTGAAAATCGCGTCGGGACTTATACAATGACTGAGGCCCAAAACAGTTTGTGTGTAACAAGGGATGGGTCTTACACTCTATTAGAGGCCCAAACGTGTTTTAAAAATGTTTGTGAGGGTGAAAATAATCAAAAACCTAATTTGATAAAAAAATGCATTTTAATTTAAATAAAAAACATTTTAAATGATAAAAATTATCAAACATGTGTGAAAAATAAGTTGTGATCTTGGATAAATGTTTGAAAAATCATGTTTAATCACATAAAAGATTAAAATTCATTTGGAATGAAAAGATCAAAGTGAGAATTTCATTTTAAAATGCTTAAAAACAAATAAAATGAAATTAATTACAAAAATTCTAACTATATTAAATAAATAATATAAATTGGATTTTTTTGTAAAATAAAATAATTTAACATTTTTGTGACTTTTTAAAAAAAGAACCAATAAAAAATGATAAAAAATGAGAGAGAAATTAATTTTTGAAATCAATTAAATAAAATATCAAAAATTCAAAAATTTGAAAATTTGAAAAAGCCAAGAACACTTGTTCTTGCCCGCGTGCCCTGTTTTCCCCAGATTTGCATTTTCTCACTTTTCTCTCTGATTACTCAATAGTTTTGCACGATTCAAACACCAATCTCACTCGTTTTTGAACAAGGATCACAACCATATAGATTAATTGCATTTATATTAAGTATGGATTGAGAAATCAGAGGATGAACTCAAGAACCCTAGTTTCACCATGAACACTATGAAATTCAATACACGATTCATACATATCAATTGATTGAGGGTTATCACTCTATATACATGCAGAAACAATGTAACGCCCTGTATAATATATATCTGGAATAATACCATACAAGTGTTTTTATTTGGTACTGACACCATCACAAGTGCCTATTGGCACATACTTGACCATTACCTAAACACAGATACAACTTATGGTACAAGGCATGGAAATTAGTCAAAACAATAAAATCTAAGATCAATATACAATATCCTCAATTGTATACAACAAATTACACAGCGGAAAATTAAATCTAAGCTTCTCTTGAAACATCTAAGCATATTGCAAATCAAACCTGCAAACAACGCCTGAAAAATAACAACAACAATGGGGTGAGATATTAAATCTCAGTGAGTTCCCTATCTTATGATTTCTCTCGGCTTTACAGGGTTCTAGCAAATCCTAACTCAAGTCAAGGGGAAGGGAAATGACCTTGAGTCCACAATCTCACATTATATGGAAACATGCTCATGAGTCTGTTAACTCAAAATTATCACTAATCGTTAACCTCGTCAAGGCATCCCCTTTCTCTCGTCCTCTTCTACGTCTAGAAGTCTGAACGAGTCATGGACCCTCGTAGATTACTTGGCATACGAGATGGATTCGGAACTAAGGGACACATTATCACCTCAATTCGTCACTTCACACGGCCCATACACCGTCACAAGTCTCTTTACCTTATAGGTTCCATTCATACTAAAATCGGGAATCAAACCTACCAAGTAATCGTGCATTCATTCCAGAGGAGCTTGTTACTCATGAAACGGAACATAATAGGATAATGGTTACGATTTCGTAATTTCACATACAAACGTGATCGTATTCGACAATCACTAGGCCACATTCGCCTTAAGGCCCATACGCCTTCTTCTCATAATTATAATAGTTCATACATGTTCCATACTAGTGTCGTATTCTTTTCCTAGACCATTACTCACCAAAGATGCACCTTTCTACATTGAATGCACGAGCATCGTCATCTAGGTTCTCTATCAATTCCTAGCCCTTACTAGGTTTCACTATAGACTTATGGTGAAGTTTCCTCACTCTTCCTATTCCATATTTTAAACATGATTACTCTTTCAATCATAGTTAACAACAATTGATTAGACAAGGCATAATACAATTTTGTAATAGAATTACATGTAATAATTCAATCTTAAAGTTAACACAATTCTCGGATTCCCTATGATCCATTTAATTGGGCATAGAAATCAATATTTCTCATTTTTATCACGTAGGATATTTTCATAGCTTTCTATCGACTATTACCATGCCTCGATCGGAGTTACGATTCAAAAGATATGGATTTTCAAACATTTTTCACAAATCATAACAGTGGTAACCGGTTACCTCCGAATGAGTAATCGGTTACTCAAGTTGTACTATTTAAAATATAATCAAAATGAGAGTTAGAGGCACATTTTGGTAACCAGTTACCTCAGAATGAGTAACCGGTTACTTAGTTCATTTTTACATAAAAACCTCAATTTTTCTTCAAGTAACCGGTTACCTCAAAATGAGTAACTGGTTACCACTGAACCAGAAACCTAAAACCCTGTTTTTCTTAATACAAAACTTCACCAAAATCATCCAAAACACATTCGAACATGGTAACAAACATCATGGATTCAATTCACACATATCCCAAACATGATATGCAGTTTATTTCACGTTTTATCCGTTAGAAACATTGATTTTATCAATTTATCATTTTCTCTCAAACTCTAACCTAAGTTCAAATCATGAATTTCTAGAACTTAGGGTGTCTATCTAGAACCCACCTGATAATCGAAGAGGAGGTTGAAGAAGATGATGAACAATGATCCAAGCTTTCTCTTCTTCTTCCGTGGACTTCTTCTTCCCTTCTCTTTTTTCCCTTTTTCTCTCTTTCTCCTCTTCTCTTCTTTCTATTACTCATACTATATTTCTTCTTCTTTTCTTTTCTTACACACACACACACACACACACACACACACACACACACACAGATATATATATATATATATATATATATATATATATATATATATGTAATACTAATATTATATAATATAATCCAATAGAGTAAAATATCTCCAATTGATATTTTATCGTCTAAATAATCCAATAGAGCAAAATCCTTTCTTGAATTAAAATAATTGATATGTCATTTCTACTAAACAATCTATCTCTTCAGAGCTCACTAGTTGCTCTATTGATTCCAATTGACAATACTTAAGGAATTCCATTATTCCAATTATCCAAGGATAGAGTACACAAAAGCTCATCTGATATCCATTTGAGCGTTTAGAGAATATGGGGTATAACACTCTCCCCCCCTTAAATTGAAATTCGCCCCCGAATTTCCTCTACTTGACAATAACCACAACTTGTATCACTGCCTTAGATCCACACTTAACTTTTACTTCCGTTAAAATTTCTGACGTATTCCAATTCCAAAATCCTTGTTTTAATGAATTATTAAACTTTGGGTCCTTAGTCATACTCTTATTCCAATATTGGATTAACTTCTAACTTTTCTTCTCCTTAATTCATCTATTGTTTCATACTAAAACACTTGGTCATATTCTACCTTTGGAAAGAATGTACCATTCCATATTCCCCTACTGAGTCACAAACAAAACCATAACACCTTATCTTGGTTAAGGATAACAAACACTCATCAAATCCTCATGAGGTAATTTGGTGATTCCTTTAATTCATGCAATCATCGACGATTTATCTTTTCATAAATCCTATAACATTCAAAACCACTACATAATTAGCCAAACGACTTCTTTTACCAGTTCCAGCTGGTCTGATGCTGTACATGGTACTCATTAAATCCGATATTCCATCTCTTTCGTATCACACTGTCATACCCCAAATTTTGACCACTAATATTTCCCATCATTGTGTAAATCATCATCACAATATGGATGAACCATCATGCCTCATCAGACTCCCCAAGGATGGATGAGCATTCACTACAAACAATAATTAGGGTTTCAAGCCCTCTCTGAGCTCTTAGACAAAGGATCAATCAAGAAATAACATGATCTTCAACTTGTCTAACCTCTCAAACATCCACAAAGGATCAAGAGAACTCCCACATCAAGGATTAAGCACAAGGCTGCAATCATTCCAGGTGGATCAAGCCTCAAGATCGACAGTGTCACCAAATTAGGGTTTTGGTCGACCAGGGCCTCCAGATGGAAATTTTCCTCTGGGTGTAGCGAGCGATTTTGGATGTGGTTGCGAAGCACTACCGCTCTTTGGTATCTATAGCTCAATTCATTTTTTATCCTATTAAAGCTGATGAAGGAAGGGAAATAAATGTCTCCAATTAACCCTGCTTGCAAACTGAGTTTGAACAGATGACTGTTTGTTTACAGATGCTACAAAGATTGTGGGTCTCTTTTAGGTTTATTTTGTTAAAAATAGTGTTCGGTCAATTGGTGGGAGGTTAAGACTGATGCTTTTTGACTGATATGTGGAGGTATGGGATTTTGGGTTTTGGATTAGTGTGCTCGCTAAGATTTTTCTTTCAATCTTATGCCTACGTATTCCCGTTTTTTCCGAAATAAGGAAATCAGAGCGATCGTAGTTCCTCCTATGCTATGGGAGGAAACGGTGTTTTGGTGTCTTGTTCAAAGCCCAAGATGTGAAGCTTAAAGGTGACCTATATCTTGTTCAAAGCCCAAGATGTGAAGCTAAAGAGGTTTAACTTTAGAGAGAATTGATCATCTATAAAGAGGGGTTTGTATATCACAACTGTTTATAAAGGAGAATTAATTTAACCGGGATTTGTGAATCCGGCAATGCCATAATTTCCTTTATAGGGGATTTCCATCCTGAAGGAGAAGACTTTAACTCAGTGTAGAGCAATGCTATCTTTCCTTAGGAATTTCTCATGCTAAAAGAGGGACAATGGCATGGATGTAGATGATCCAGAGGTTTGCCGCTTACAGCGATTAGATGAAGGGGAAAGAGTTGTTGATGTTTGTGTACTGTGAATGAGGCACAACTTTGATGCTAAAAGGTTGATTGGATCAACCAGTGGTTTTCTTATACAAAGCCTAAGAGGAGGCTATCTGTTTTTCCTTATACAAAGCCTAAGAGGAGGCTAAAAGGTTTTTCTTATAGAAAGCCTAAGAGGAGGCTAAAAGGAAGTTGACTCAACAAGAGAGTCTTTTATGGTATCTCGTACGAAGCCTGAGATGGAGGCTAAAAGGGAAGTGACTCGACAAGAGAGTCCTCTATGGTATCTCGTACGAAGCTCGAGATGGAGGCCAAGGGTTTTATACTCAACAAGAGAGTGATTTGTGTCTTGTACAAAGCCCAAGACGGAGGCTAAAAGGTGTTTGACTCCGCTGGGGAGAATCATTGTATAAAGCCCAAGAGAGAGGCTATGGTGCTGTTTCAGTTGAGTGACATGTCCAATATATTGGTTCAAAGAGAAAATCAGTTCTTATATGAGTAATGTTTGCACTCAGGGATTTTGATTCGAGGATTAGGGATATTTCCTTTTCTTTGAGGAAACGGGAAATCCAAAGGGTATGGAGACTGTCCGAGTCTACGGGGTTCCTTCCTATTCTTAAAGGGTGCTTGAGAATGTCTTTGAGACTCAAGGAAATTAGACTGTCCAAGTCTAGAGTTTCATCTTTTGTACTATGCTTTGAGAAACAGTAGTAGACTCTTGGAAAGACTGTTCTATTAAGATGACTGATTTCTGTTCCTATACCTCTAGGAGGTCGTCGGGACAATTTGTACAAAGCCCAAGAGGAGGCTGGAAACTTTTAAGAAGCCGAGGGACAATTTATACGAAGCCCAAGAGGAGGCTATCATTCCCGGAGGAAGAAATCATTTATAAGAAGTCTAAGAGGAGGCTGTGAATACTTCTAAGAAGCCGACAGGTCCTTGTACAGAGAAATCATTTATACGAAGCCTAAGAGGAGGCTGTGAATACTTCCATGTTGTTTGGTTAGTTGTTCAACAAAGAAAGATTGAAAACAACAGTATATTTCAAAATCAAAGGAAAAAGTGCTTTGAAATAGAAAGATTTGGAGCTTACAGCTCAAGGAGAGGCCCAGGGTTTTACCAGTGATTGCACTGTTGAATTTGTACAGAGGGACTTATACAAGTGACTGAAGCCCAAAAATTGTTTGTTGTACAAAGGGATGGGTCTTAAACTCTCTCAAGAGGCCCAAAAGGATTAAAGAAAAAGAGTGGGGCTTATAACACGAGGGTAGGCCCAGATGATTTTTCGTTTAAAATGGCGATCGAGTCGAGATTTTCTTTTAACGCGAAGGGGCTTATACAATATCTGAGGCCCAAAGTTGTTTTGGTTAAAAGGGGATTGGGTCTTACACTCTATTAGAGGTCCAAAAGTTTTGAATGGGTCTTATAGCTCGAGGAGAGGCCCAATTGATTTTTTAAAAGGCGACGATCGCGCCGTTCACTTGTACAGAGGGACTTATACAATAAGTGAGGTCCAAAATGGTTTGTACAAGGGGGTTTGGGTCTTACACTCTATTAAGAGGCCTAAAGAGTTTTAAAGAAAAGAAATGGGTCTTACTACTCGAGGGTACACCCAAGGTTTGTTTTTCAACGGATGATGATCGTGTCGAACTTTTTTGAAATACAACGGGACTTATACCATAAGTGGGGCCCAAAATAGGTTGTATTTACAAAGGGTTGGGTCTTACACTCTATTAGAGACCCAAAGAGTTTTAAATAAAAGAAATGGGTCTTACTACTCGAGGGTAGGCCGAAGGTTTGTTTTTCAACGGATGATGATCGCGTCGAACTTTTTGAAATACAACGGGACTTATACCGTAAGTGGGGCCCAAAAATAGGTTGTATTTATAAAGGGTTGGGTCTTACACTCTATTAGAGGCCCAAAGTGTTTTGAAAATGATTTATGAGGGTTAAATTAATCAAAAACCCTAATTTGTTTTCAAAATGTGTTTTAATTGAATAAAATATTCAATTAAAATGATCAAAATTGTTTAACATGTGGAAAACAAATTGTGATCTTGGATTAATGCTTCATAAATTAGAAGTCATAAAAATTTGAAAAATCAAGAAGGAAAAAAAATATTTTAAATGTAAAAAATAATTAAAACATTAATTCTTTGCAAAAATATCAATTATATGAAATAAATAATATTTTTGGGATTTTTTCATAAAATAAAATATTTTAACATTTTTGTGAATTATTAAAAGAATCAACTCAAAATCATTGAAACTCAGAGAGAAATTAATTTTTGAATCAATTAAATAAAATCACAAAATTCAAATATTTGATTTTGAGAGAAATGGCGCCAAGAACAGCTGAAGAACACGCGCATTTTTCAGTTTTGCCCAGATTTGCATTTTCTATCCAATCTCACTGAATACTTGATTATATCATGCAATCCACATATCAATCTGCTCGTTTTCACCTCACGATCATGTTTATGACAATTAATTTCATTTAAATTAAGCATAAAACAAGAAATCATGATAAATCCTCAAGAACCCTAAATTTTGCATGAAGGCTGGGATTTTTGATACACGATTCAAACAAAGCAATTACTTGAGGGGAAATATTCCATGCATGATTATGAACATTTGGAAAAAGTATTGTGCGAGGAAATATGCATAGATTGAGAGATGAGAGTGTGTTTGAATGCTTGGACTCGATGGAAATTGGCTAGGTCACTTCATGGCATCTCAACTGCAACTTGGTTAAAACCTTGAGCCATTGACTGGTGATTCTGAGAAATCAGTGTTCCAGATGTTGTTTAAGTGTTTGATCAGCTCACATATGATGTATATGAGGTGTGTGTGTGATTGGTTTGAGTGGAATTACTCTCTAATGAAAAACCCGATAGTGACATCCTAAGAAAGGCATTTTTTAGAGTGAGAAGTGGATTTTGAGAAAGGCAAGTGTTGTAGGTCTTTGGTGTACTTAAACTGATCACAATTGAGCTCTATTTATTGTAGAGCAAGTTTGTTTTGCAAGGAATAGTGAATGGCAACTGCTGAGTAGGGTTGGCCAATGTTGGCAAATGAAAATCCAAGTCTCCTCTAGCCATTGACTAGATGTTAGGGCACATGCTGCTGGTCCCCTTGGTCTTGGATAAGTCTTGACTGAATTCAGTTGCTAATGGCTTAGTCCATGCCACCTTGGTGCTTCCATTGAATGCTCTAATCCAAAATTGGAATCTTGTCCCTATTTTGGGCAATTCTAGGTTTAGCATGCTATTTCTTGTTCCAAGGACTTTGGAGGCTTGGCTCAGTGATTGTCCCCTTTAAATTCAATCCTCAGATGTGTCCAAAGTGATGACAAGGCTTGGAATTGGCTGATTTTGGTAAATCGAGCAAAAGTGCAAAATTCTGCCTTGCCTTGGCAGATTTCAGCAAGGCAACTTGCCAATGTCATATCTCATGGCCCAAATTGAATTTGGTGATGTTCTTGGCAATTTTGGAAAGCCCTTATATGATACAACAACTGTCTAATCATATTTGGTTTTGATACCTTTTGGATCCAAGTGAAAAATCCCCCTACATTTGGAAAAAAGTAAGGCAAATTCTAACTTAGTGAAATTTTCACCAAGTGTTGGAACAAAGTGACTTTTCTTGATTTTGATCACTCCATAACTCAAAATCCATGAGGAATTTGGACATAGGTCAGTATGAAGCTTTTGTAGAGGGCAATGAGATCTACAAATCAAGCTTTGGATGGGAAAAAATGGCTTTGTGGTTTAGGAGTTATGATCCTCCAAAGTTGGTACCTTTGTTACTTTATTTCATAACTTAGAAAATTTTCTAAGTTTTTATGGTTACCCCTTTTACAAGTTATCCCACTTTCTTTGATTTTTCTTGATGAATGATGATTCAAATCATACATTCACATCATTTTAGGGTTAAAAATCCATTTTTGTGAAAAATCTCAAAAAGTCAAAGTTGACTTTTGTGCACAGTTGGCTTTTTATCCGATGAATTCCAAACTGTGCAATCCTTCAAGAAATCATGTCCTTGACCTAAATCAAAATTGATGGACATGTTCCATGGGTGTTATAGGGTATATTGAATCATGTCTTAGGTTTTGGGAGCATGTCCTGGTCAAAAGTCAAAGTTACAGTTGACTTTTCTCGCAAATCCCTAACTGTGGTTCAGATGAAATTGAAACTTGTTGCTCAAGCTTCTTGGATTAATCCATTGTTTCAAATGGATCAATATGGTATATTAGAGACCCTCAAATCATGTCTTGAGGTCTTGGTTCATGATTTGTCCCAAAAGTCAACTTAGGGGTGAATTAGGTCAAGAAACCCTAATTCCTGATTTTTGATGTATGCATCCCTTGAGTTCAAATTGACTTGATGATTGGGTCCATGAGGTTCCATGGAGTATATTAGGATATGATTTGAAGCATTGGCTCATGCCCAGAGGAAAATTTCCAACTGGAGGCCCTGGTCGACCAAAACCCTAATTTGGTGACACTGGCGATCTTGAAGCTTGATCCACCTAGAAGGGAGCACTCTTGTGCTTAATCCTTGATGTGGGAGTCCTCTTGATCCATTGTGGATATTTGAGAGGCTAGACAAGTTGAATATCATGTCATTCCTTGATTGTCCTTTGTCTAAGAACTCTGAGAGGGCTTGAAACCCTAATTTTGATAGTAGTGAATGCTCACCCATCTTTGGGGAGACTGATGAAGCATAATGATACACCCATATTGTGATGATGATTTGCACAATGATGGGAAATCTTAGTGGTCAAAATTTTGGGTATGACAGATGCCCCTATTTAATCTTCTTGGACACGAAGGTGTGAATGACGAAGGTATTCGGGCATTTGGGGTGCAAGAGGATTAAATATCGGAATACCCGAAATTTTGATGGTTGTTATGAATGGCAGATCGCATTCATCTTCTTTTGCTAAGCAATGATACTTAGAAAAGGTTAACTTCCCCTCGATCCTAGTCTTCAGCCAAGGAACTGGTCTCAGTTTTCTTTTGAGATGAACTTCCCCTCGATCCTGGTTTCCTACCAAGGAACTGGTCTTAGTTTCTGATTTAAACTTCCCCTCGTTCCTGGTTTCCTACCAAGGAACTGGTCTAAGTTTCTTTTGTCAATAAACTTTATTGACAAGGGACGATATGTGTAGCGGTTTTCCTTCAAACTTCTCGCCGAATTTTCCTGGGGAGATGCCATTTGAGTGGAAAAAGTTTTGATGTCAGACTTGCTGGGGAATCCATTCGTCTGAGTTGTAGAGGTGTACAAACTTCTCTGTTGGAGACGCCATTTGTTTCTACTGGGGAAGACGAGTCTCCTAAAAGACTACCTTCGTTTGGGGTCTTACATCATACTTTTCTCGGGATCTTCCTGGAGAAATGCCATATGATGGGAACCAATTTGAGGGGCCGATGACCTTTTCATCAGTGGTTCTTTCGGAGAAACTGCTATACCACTGAATCTCTGATTAGGAGGCTTTCTCTCGGGATTTTCCTTAATCCGGGAAAGCAAGGATACCATCTTCAATGGCGAAGAGTGATGTTGACTGAAGGTTCTCTGGTTTTTCAGAGGTTCAAGTTATCAAAGTGGTCGAGGGCCAATTCTGATCCAGAACTAAACTAGAAGAGAGATATTGTTCAGACGCAGCATTTTCTGACGAGGAAAAAACGGACAGCTGGATTGAGAAAATTGTTATCACTAGGGGACAATACTGACCAGAGTGATAGCGATGTGAAATGTGAATGCAAATCAATAATGCATGCTGTATGTATGTATATGCTGACAAGACTGACGCGACATACAAACTAATGGATGAACACAACTGGATACTCGGCCATCGCGGGGCGAAGAAATACCATTGGTCTAAAAGTAGCAATTCTACCTTGCTTAGGAGAAGTAGTCCTCGCGGGGAGCTATGTTGGTCGGGCTTAGGAGATGAGAACTCGGTCGAGGCGTGTTAGACGAAACAAGGTCTCTGACATAGTTGATCCCTTCCTTCAGGCGTACTGGGTTAGAAGGAGTACTTTGATTCTGCACTTTGAAGTTCGCTTACTTATGGAGCAGCGGTTGATTTTCTTTTGATGTTCAACAGTCAAAAGAAATTGCCATCTTTATTTTAAAGTAGAAAAAGTTTTACAAGTAAATTCATTTTTGTTTTATTTCAAGAATCGTTAATCATATGAAAATGTCATTCTGTAAAGCTAAAACAAATGAGAATTACAAACAAAAGCACAAGGGCTCAAATTTTATTGATAAGATGGAGATCAGCCAAACGCGTGATTCCAAAGAGTATTTACAAAGTTAGAAAATGGTAATTTACAGGGAAAAGGGCTACGTTGAAACATAATGACCACTATCCTTCTACCAACTTTGAATTCGGGACATCCTGAGCTTCAGTCGAAGATGACCGTGACTGGAGTTTTCCTCCGATGGATGGTGTAACTGCTGCTGAGGGACTTGCCTCTTTGTCGAACATAGTTACTTGCCATTATCCCTAACTTTTGCCTGGATTGTACTGTGATGTTTCCAATCCTCCGGAATGATTTTTTTTTAAAATTTTTGTCTCTAACTTTTGCCTGGACCGCCCTTTCGGGTTTTCAATCCACCGAGATGTTTTTTTAGGCGAAGTATTTCTTGACTAAATCAACATTTGTGGGGTAGGAAAATTCTTCTCCGTCCATGGTTGCAAGTCTCAAGGCGCCGCCTGAGAAAGCTTTCGTGACCATATAGGGGTCTTCATAGTTTGGAGTCCATTTGTCCTGAGAATTAGTGAGAAATGATTGTATCTTCTTGAGCACAAGGTCTCCTTTCCTGAAGATGCGAGGTCAGACCTTTTTGTCAAACGCCCTCTTCATTCTCTGTTGATACAACTGACTGTGGCATAGTGCCGTGATTCGTTTTTCTTCGATCAGATTCAGTTCGTCGTGTCAACTTTGACACCATTCAGCTTCTATAAGCTTAGCTTCCATCAATACCCGGATTGATGGGATCTCTACTTCTACGGGGAGCACTTCCTCCATGGCATATACTAGAGAGAAAGGGGTTGCCCCTGTTGAAGTATGGGCAGATGTACGATAACCATGAAGAGCAAAGGGTAGCATCTCGTGCCAATCTTTGTAGGTTACAACCATCTTTTGAACAGTCTTCTTGATGTTCTTGTTAGCCGCTTCTACCGCTCCGTTCATCTTTGGTCGGTAGGGAGATGAGTTATGGTGTTCGATCTTGAACTCTGCGCACAACTCTTTCATCATCTTATAGTTCAAGTTAGATCCATTATCAGTAATGATCTGGCTCGGAACACCATAACGGCAGATGATATTGTTTTTGATAAATCGGACCACCACTTGTCGGGTTACATTAGCGTATGACGCTGCTTCGACCCACTTGTGAAATAGTCAATGGCTACCAGGATGAACCGATGTCCGTTCAAAGCCTTGGGTTAGATCATGCCGATCATATCGATTCCCCATATGGAAAAAGGCCATGGGGAAGAAAGAACCTTGAGATACGTTGGTGGTACATGAATTTTGTCGGAGTATATCTGACAATTGTGACACCTCCTCATGTACTTGTAGTAGTCGGATTCCATTGTCAACCAATAATACCCTGCTCTTAGAATTTTTCTCGCCATTGTGTGTCCATTGGTATGAGTGCCAAAGGACCCTTCATGAATTTCTTTTATCAGCATGTCTGCCTCTGGTCTGTCTACGCATCGGAGCAAGACCATGTCAAAATCCATGAGGAATTTGGACATAGGTCAGTATGAAGCTTTTGTAGAGGGCAATGAGATCTACAAATCAAGCTTTGGATGGGAAAAAATGGCTTTGTGGTTTAGGAGTTATGATCCTCCAAAGTTGGTACCTTTGTTACTTTATTTCATAACTTAGAAAATTTTCTAAGTTTTTATGGTTACCCCTTTTACAAGTTATCCCACTTTCTTTGATTTTTCTTGATGAATGATGATTCAAATCATACATTCACATCATTTTAGGGTTAAAAATCCATTTTTGTGAAAAATCTCAAAAAGTCAAAGTTGACTTTTGTGCACAGTTGGCTTTTTATCCGATGAATTCCAAACTGTGCAATCCTTCAAGAAATCATGTCCTTGACCTAAATCAAAATTGATGGACATGTTCCATGGGTGTTATAGGGTATATTGAATCATGTCTTAGGTTTTGGGAGCATGTCCTGGTCAAAAGTCAAAGTTACATTTGACTTTTCTCGCAAATCCCTAACTGTGGTTCAGATGAAATTGAAACTTGTTGCTCAAGCTTCTTGGATTAATCCATTGTTTCAAATGGATCAATATGGTATATTAGAGACCCTCAAATCATGTCTTGAGGTCTTGGTTCATGATTTGTCCCAAAAGTCAACTTAGGGGTGAATTAGGTCAAGAAACCCTAATTCCTGATTTTTGATGTATGCATCCCTTGAGTTCAAATTGACTTGATGATTGGGTCCATGAGGTTCCATGGAGTATATTAGGATATGCTTTGAAGCATTGGCTCATGCCCAGAGGAAAATTTCCAACTGGAGGCCCTGGTCGACCAAAACCCTAATTTGGTGACACTGGCGATCTTGAAGCTTGATCCACCTAGAAGGGAGCACTCTTGTGCTTAATCCTTGATGTGGGAGTCCTCTTGATCCATTGTGGATATTTGAGAGGCTAGACAAGTTGAATATCATGTCATTCCTTGATTGTCCTTTGTCTAAGAACTCTGAGAGGGCTTGAAACCCTAATTTTGATAGTAGTGAATGCTCACCCATCTTTGGGGAGACTGATGAAGCATAATGATACACCCATATTGTGATGATGATTTGCACAATGATGGGAAATCTTAGTGGTCAAAATTTTGGGTATGACAGATGCCCCTATTTAATCTTCTTGGACACGAAGGTGTGAATGACGAAGGTATTCGGGCATTTGGGGTGCAAGAGGATTAAATATCGGAATACCCGAAATTTTGATGGTTGTTATGAATGGCAGATCGCATTCATCTTCTTTTGCTAAGCAATGATACTTAGAAAAGGTTAACTTCCCCTCGATCCTAGTCTTCAGCCAAGGAACTGGTCTCAGTTTTCTTTTGAGATGAACTTCCCCTCGATCCTGGTTTCCTACCAAGGAACTGGTCTTAGTTTCTGATTTAAACTTCCCCTCGTTCCTGGTTTCCTACCAAGGAACTGGTCTAAGTTTCTTTTGTCAATAAACTTTATTGACAAGGGACGATATGTGTAGCGGTTTTCCTTCAAACTTCTCGCCGAATTTTCCTGGGGAGATGCCATTTGAGTGGAAAAAGTTTTGATGTCAGACTTGCTGGGGAATCCATTCGTCTGAGTTGTAGAGGTGTACAAACTTCTCTGTTGGAGACGCCATTTGTTTCTACTGGGGAAGACGAGTCTCCTAAAAGACTACCTTCGTTTGGGGTCTTACATCATACTTTTCTCGGGATCTTCCTGGAGAAATGCCATATGATGGGAACCAATTTGAGGGGCCGATGACCTTTTCATCAGTGGTTCTTTCGGAGAAACTGCTATACCATTGAATCTCTGATTAGGAGGCTTTCTCTCGGGATTTTCCTTAATCCGGGAAAGCAAGGATACCATCTTCAATGGCGAAGAGTGATGTTGACTGAAGGTTCTCTGGTTTTTCAGAGGTTCAAGTTATCAAAGTGGTCGAGGGCCAATTCTGATCCAGAACTAAACTAGAAGAGAGATATTGTTCAGACGCAGCATTTTCTGACGAGGAAAAAACGGACAGCTGGATTGAGAAAATTGTTATCACTAGGGGACAATACTGACCAGAGTGATAGCGATGTGAAATGTGAATGCAAATCAATAATGCATGCTGTATGTATGTATATGCTGACAAGACTGACGCGACATACAAACTAATGGATGAACACAACTGGATACTCGGCCATCGCGGGGCGAAGAAATACCATTGGTCTAAAAGTAGCAATTCTACCTTGCTTAGGAGAAGTAGTCCTCGCGGGGAGCTATGTTGGTCGGGCTTAGGAGATGAGAACTCGGTCGAGGCGTGTTAGACGAAACAAGGTCTCTGACATAGTTGATCCCTTCCTTCAGGCGTACTGGGTTAGAAGGAGTACTTTGATTCTGCACTTTGAAGTTCGCTTACTTATGGAGCAGCGGTTGATTTTCTTTTGATGTTCAACAGTCAAAAGAAATTGCCATCTTTATTTTAAAGTAGAAAAAGTTTTACAAGTAAATTCATTTTTGTTTTATTTCAAGAATCGTTAATCATATGAAAATGTCATTCTGTAAAGCTAAAACAAATGAGAATTACAAACAAAAGCACAAGGGCTCAAATTTTATTGATAAGATGGAGATCAGCCAAACGCGTGATTCCAAAGAGTATTTAAAAAGTTAGAAAATGGTAATTTACAGGGAAAAGGGCTACGTTGAAACATAATGACCACTATCCTTCTACCAACTTTGAATTCGGGACATCCTGAGCTTCAGTCGAAGATGACCGTGACTGGAGTTTTCCTCCGATGGATGGTGTAACTGCTGCTGAGGGACTTGCCTCTTTGTCGAACATAGTTACTTGCCATTATCCCTAACTTTTGCCTGGATTGTACTGTGATGTTTCCAATCCTCCGGAATGATTTTTTTTTTAAATTTTTGTCTCTAACTTTTGCCTGGACCGCCCTTTCGGGTTTTCAATCCACCGAGATGTTTTTTTAGGCGAAGTATTTCTTGACTAAATCAACATTTGTGGGGTAGGAAAATTCTTCTCCGTCCATGGTTGCAAGTCTCAAGGCGCCGCCTGAGAAAGCTTTTGTGACCATATAGGGGTCTTCATAGTTTGGAGTCCATTTGTCCTGAGAATTAGTGAGAAATGATTGTATCTTCTTGAGCACAAGGTCTCCTTTCCTGAAGATGCGAGGTCAGACCTTTTTGTCAAACGCCCTCTTCATTCTCTGTTGATACAACTGACTGTGGCATAGTGCCGTGATTCGTTTTTCTTCGATCAGATTCAGTTCGTCGTGTCAACTTTGACACCATTCAGCTTCTATAAGCTTAGCTTCCATCAATACCCGGATTGATGGGATCTCTACTTCTACGGGGAGCACTTCCTCCATGGCATATACTAGAGAGAAAGGGGTTGCCCCTGTTGAAGTATGGGCAGATGTACGATAACCGTGAAGAGCAAAGGGTAGCATCTCGTGCCAATCTTTGTAGGTTACAACCATCTTTTGAACAGTCTTCTTGATGTTCTTGTTAGCCGCTTCTACCGCTCCGTTCATCTTTGGTCGGTAGGGAGATGAGTTATGGTGTTCGATCTTGAACTCTGCGCACAACTCTTTCATCATCTTATAGTTCAAGTTAGATCCATTATCAGTAATGATCTGGCTCGGAACACCATAACGGCAGATGATATTGTTTTTGATAAATCGGACCACCACTTGTCGGGTTACATTAGCGTATGACGCTGCTTCGACCCACTTGTGAAATAGTCAATGGCTACCAGGATGAACCGATGTCCGTTCAAAGCCTTGGGTTAGATCATGCCGATCATATCGATTCCCCATATGGAAAAAGGCCATGGGGAAGAAAGAACCTTGAGATACGTTGGTGGTACATGAATTTTGTCGGAGTATATCTGACAATTGTGACACCTCCTCATGTACTTGTAGTAGTCGGATTCCATTGTCAACCAATAATACCCTGCTCTTAGAATTTTTCTCGCCATTGTGTGTCCATTGGTATGAGTGCCAAAGGACCCTTCATGAATTTCTTTTATCAGCATGTCTGCCTCTGGTCTGTCTACGCATCGGAGCAAGACCATGTCAAAATTTCTCTTATAGAGAGTATCACCGCTCAGGAAGAAGCTGCTTGCTAGTCTTCTGAGGGTTTTTCTGTCCTTCCTTAGTGCCCCAGGTGGGCACTCTTGTTTTTGAAGGAAGCATTTGATATCATGATACCAAGGTTTGTCGTCTATGACTGCTTCAATCGTGAAGATGTAAGCGGGCCATTCTAGGCGTATTACGTCGATCTTAGGTATGTCATTCCATTGACCTTCACTAATCATGGAAGAGAGAGTGGCTAACGCATCAGCCATGTGATTCTCATCACGAGGGATGTGATGAAACTCGATTCTATTGAAGAAAGGTAACAACCTTCTTGCATAGTCTTTGTAAGGAATCAATCCTGATTGGTATGTGTTCCAATCTCCTTTTATCTGATTGATAACCAGGGTTGAGTCGCCATAAACGTCCAAGTTTTTGATCCTCAAATCAATCGCTTCCTCGAGACCCATAATACAAGCTTCGTATTCGGCCTCATTGTTCGTACATTTGAACGTGAGTCTGGCGGTGAAAGGAATGTGGGTACCCTGAGGGTTAACAATTATTGCCCCAATTCCGTTTCCATAATGATTAATTGCTCCATCAAAGATTAGTCCCCACTGGGAACCTGGTTCTGGCCCTTCAGTGGGTAGCGATTCGTCGTAGTCTTTCATTTTTAAATACATGACATCTTTGTCTGGGAAGCCAAACCCGATTGATTCTTGATCGTCAATCGGTTGATGAGCTAAATGATCGGCTAAAATACTTCCCTTAACGACTTTTTGAACATGGTACTCTATTTCATACTCTGATAGCAACATCTGCCAATGGGCAATCCTTTCCGTGAGAGCAGGCTTTTCAAATACATACTTGATTGGATCCATTTCGGAGATCAACCAAGTAGTGTGATGAATCATGTACTGACGAAGACGTTTGGCTGCCCAAGCCAAAGCACAGCAAGTTTTCTCAAGCATAGTGTACCGAGTTTCACAGTCGGTGAACTTCTTGCTTAGATAGTAAATGGCAGACTCTTTCTGTTTGGTTTCGTCTTGTTGGTCAAGTACACACCCCATTGAGTCTTCCAAGACTGTGAGGTAGATGATCAGTGGTCTTCATTCCACTGGAGGTGATAGAATCAGAGGATTCAACAGGTATTTCTTAATACTGTCAAAGGCGGTTTGGCAATCTTCTGTCCAAACGCAGTCCTGATTGTTTTTGAGTAATTTGAAAATCGGCGCACAAGTCGCGGCCATGAGGACTATGAATCTGGAGATGTAGTTCAAACATCCCAAGAATCCTCTGACTTGTTTTTTAGTTTTCAGAGAAGGCATTTCTTGAATGGCCTTGACCTTGTCAGGATCAACCTTAATTCCTTTCTGGCTGACGATGAACCCTAAGAGTTTCCCTGAATGGACACTGAAGGTGCATTTGTTGGGATTCAAGCGGAGTTTGTATTTTCTCAGACGCTCGAAAAGTTTTGACAGGTGGGTCACATGCTCCTCATTTGTCTTAGATTTTGCAATCATATCATCGACATATACCTCGATAGGTTGCCCCAGCGTTCTTCAAACCGAACGGAATTACCTTGTAACAAAAGGTACCCCATGGGGTAATGAACAAAGTTTTATCCATGTCTTTCGGTGCCATTTTAATATGGTTATAGCCCGAGAATCCATCCATGAAGGAGAAAACTTTGAACTTTGTTGTACTGTCAACAAGCATGTCAATGTGTGGTAAAGGAAAGTCGTCCTTTGGACTAGCCTTATTCAGATCTCTGTAATCAACACACATTCTGACTTTTCCGTCCTTTTTCGGAACAGGTACGATATTGGCTAACCATTGAGGATATTCTGAAGTAGCGAGAAAACCCGCGTCAATCTGTTTCTGTACCTCCTCTTTGATTTTGATGGCCATGTCCGGGTGAGTGCATCTCAATTTCTGCTTTACTGGCGGACATTCCGATCTTAACGGTAAGTGATGTTCCACGACGCTGGTATCCAACCCTGGCATGTCCTGATAGGACCAAGCGAATACATCGGGGAATTCTGTGAGAAGCTTTGTCAAACTCTCTTTGGCAGTTGGACTGAGCAATGCCCCAATCCTGATTTCTTTTCACTCTTTTTCTGAACCCAAGTTTACCGTTTCCAACGGCTCTTTATGAGGTTCAATGGACCTTTCCTCTTGTCTGAGTAATCGGGAGATCTCTTCTGGAATTTCGTTGTCAACTTCTTCTTCAGCCCCAAATACCGGGAACTCAAAGTTGGGAGAAGGCATCGGATCGTATGTTTCAACAGGGTTTAAAACAAGCAATCTGCATGACGTGATGATTCGTGTTTAGAAGAGATAGAAAAAATGCAAGTGTGTGCAGTGTATATTTTTTTTACTGCTTGTTTTTATTATTGAATTGTTTTTTAGGATTACCATTTTCTAAGAAAAGCGAAAAGAGAAAACAACAATAAATGCGGAAATTACAGAACGACGTTATTTTAATAATGAACAAGTCGATTCTTGAAACTATAGCCCTATAAAATAAAACTCTGTCGCTTTGGACGAAGCGAAGAGGTAAAATTTACAAAAAGCGACCCCTATCAAATCATCCATTTCACCTGGGCGGGGTGAAAGGATAAAGATGGCAATTACTTTGACTTATGAATAATCTTCGGAGCATCAATTGCGACCCATTGGCGGCGAACTCCTTGGTGAATCACAAAGTCTGGTACCTTCCTTGATTTGTCTTCAGAAATAACATTGATTTCTGGTGGAGCAGGATCATTGGAATCTGTCTCCCAGGCAGAGTTGTCGTAGGAGAATTCCTCTATTGCATTTTGCATAGCATTTGTGCTCTTAGCTGTATCTCCCCATCCAGTTGGCTGGATGTCTTCGAGCCTGATACGAGAGCTTTTGGGAGCGGTGTACTTGACCATGAAGTCGTATTTTCCACTCGGTCGTCCCAAGGTGTCCCACACTTCTTTGGAACTGGAGGAGTCATCCCTCTCGATGACGTTGACCTCGGGAAAAGCATAGTTGATGAATTCAAGTCCTGCAAACGTTGCAAATTCATCGTCATGTTGAGTAGTTTCTGAATGACCTGAGTGTTGATCCCATGACATGGTGGGGACACAGGTATTCTGTTCAATGATGCTCAGCTGAGTTTCATTACTCGGCTGACTTTCTGGCCCCAAGATTCCGGGTAAGGCTGCCACATTGGCAGGCCATCCATCGGGCCATAGTAATTATGGTCAAAGTTGTCTTTCATCAGAGTGTCCTCCTCTAATGAATTTGGCGGAGCACGACATCCTTCTGTATCACAACCTCCGTATATCATTTCGACATCTGACCGTGGTATAAATCTCGGACTCTGTACGGGATAGCAAAATGGCATAGGCACCTCTTCCTGAGACATATAATCGTCCTTGTTAAGATAGGACTTCCATTCTTCATCTGTGTCGGAGGGATCCTCCTCATTGATAGCATGGATTGCCTGAGGCACTGGGTGAAGGAACCCTCCACTGTGGAAGAAGTTCTGAATGGGATAAATACTTTCATCGTTAGCAGCTGTCCGGGTACAGGTTGCAGAAAAACCAAGACCCTTCTTTGTTGTATTGCTAGTAGGAATAACAAGTTATCTCCATCCTGTTGTATCGGTACTCTCGACTGCTTTAATAGCATCTTTGTATGAGGAAATCGAAGTTCCTCCTCCAGATTGTTCATCCTTGTGTAGCGAAAGCGCTTGGAACTGGGTTTCGATTATCCCTTCTGGTTCCACATAAGTGGATGACGATAAATTGCTGACGAGCAAGGCCTGTTCCCCACAGACTGTGATGAGTTGGCCGTTCTGGACGAACTTTAACTTTTGGTGGAGAGTCGAGGTGACCGCTCCAGCATGATGTATCCAAGGTCTTCCTAATAAACAATTATCCGTTGCTCGGATGTCCATGACCTGGAAGGTGACTTGGAAAGTGTGAGGACCAATAGTTATGGGAAGGTCAACTTCGCCGATAACCGTTTTTCTGGATCCGTCGAATGCTTTGAAGACGACCTCGCTGGTTCTCATCGGAGGGCCCTTGAATAATAATTACATCAAAGTGGACTTCGGCATAACATTCAGGGCTGACCCTGTGTCTACCAGTACACTGGCTAAAGCATCGTCCTGGTAGTTGACTGTGATATTGAGCGCCATGTTATGACGGCGACCCTCTTCAGGTAATTCCTCATCACTAAATCCCAAGTTATTGCAATAAGTGATGTTAGAGACAATACTATCAAACTGTCTGATGGTTACATCCTGTTCCACAAAGGCTTGCACCAAGACTTTCTGTAGAGCCTCCCTGTGCGCTTCTGAACTGAGTAATAGTGATAATACCGAGATCTTTGAAGGAGTTTGTAATAGCTGATCAACAATGTTGTATTCACTCCTTTGGATGAGCTTCAGCATCTCACCGTTGTTTTTCGAAAGGTCGGGATTACTGGATTGACCGACTGGTGGATTGGGAACTTCTGTATGAAGTTCCTTTTCTTTGTTAGAGTCTCCAACTCCTCTGTTGAAGATTCTACCACTCCGTGTTGCACGACTGATGTCTGAAATATTCACGACGAAGGGTAATGGAATTTCCTTTCCATTTTCAATTATCATTGCACCGTATTTGTAAGGGATTGCCTTAGCTGATTCATACGGTAGTGGTCCCGGCAGATAGATGACTATGGGAACCTTCTGGTTTTTCTGACCATCGTACGCAATTTTGATCCGTTCCCAATTGGGAATTCTTGATTCGTAAAGCAAAGGAATAATGGCAAAAAAATTCCTGGTCCTCTGATAATCAGAGATGACGACAACGTCCTCAATTTGACTGGCAAGGTAGTTCGGCGACCAATTGATGGGTCCGGAACCTAGATATGGGAAAATCTCTCCACGATCCACTTGCCCCTGGAGAGCTGCTCGCACAAGGTAGCACCCTTGGTTACTTTTCGAACAGACTCCACAACGTTCATAATTGTGTGGTGGCACCTGGCCATGCCCACTTTGAATATAATATAACCTCACTAGGTTAGCTTCCACGAGTCGGACATCCTGACTTTGACGCCGAGTGGGGTTTCTGTTATTGATACTAATTTGCTGAGTTTCTTCATCCATGTAGATTGGCATCCACCAATGATTTAATAAGTGCTGAAGTGCTTCCTGGACAAGGGCACATCCCTGGTCATTTTCGCAACCCGCTTTACAGCTGTAATAATTATGTGATATCAAGAATCCGAGTCGGACCTTCCCAGCATGCAACTCTACCAAGTTGGTATTCATCAAGCGAATGTCGAAGATTTGAACCATATTGATCTAATAGGGATTCCTATCATGGTAGTCTTGGATCCATCCAAGATCCATCTGATGCTAGAGGGCCTCCTGTATGAAAGAGCGTCCCTGTTTGTTTACCGAGCAAGTTAGACAAGAACTATAATCGTGCCGTGGCAGATTATGATACTGGCTTTGCCTTGAGTGCATTGCCACCAAGTTAGCATTCATCGCACGGATGTCGTGGTTCTAAATGACGTTGGAATTTGTGTAAACCATGTTAACTCCACAAACTCGGTGCTCTTGGATCCATCCGAGATCCAACTGTTCCTGTAGAGCTGCTTGCACCACAGAACATCCTTGATTACTTTTAGAGCAGATATTACATTGATGATAATTATGAGGTGGCACATGGCCATATCCACTCTGTCTACAATGCATCTTGACTAGATTGGTCCTCAACAAGAGTACATCGTGAATTTAATAGATATTGTTAAATTCTTTCTCAATTAGGTTGACTGCAGCTTTCTCATGTTGAGGCAGCGGGTTTGTGAGAACATTGGGATTCGTATCTTTGAAAGATAAGAGCCCTCTCCTAACAAGCTTTTGCACGTCAGATTTGAAATTGAGAAAGTTTTCTATGTTATGCCCTGATCCTCCTTGATGATAAGGGCATAGCTGATCCACCTTAAACCAAAAAGGTGGATTTTCCGGTACTGTAAGAGGAGACTTAGTCTGGATGTGCCCCTTAGCCAGTAGTAATGGAAATAGTTCTGCGTACAACATGGGTATAGGATCAAACCCTGGTGACCGCATTGTACGGTTGTTATTGTATGGAGGATGAGCCTGCAGAAGAGGTTGTTGTGTCCTTTGCTGATTAGGTTGGCTTTGCGCAACCTGAGGTTGATACGTAGGAATAGGCGCAAGGCTGATAGCAGGAGTTACAGCTGCTACCGGTTGATAACGTCGCCTTTGCTTTCCGAGAGAGATATTCCCAATATCTTGCTCTTTTTTCTTAGGGAGAGCACTACCGTATCGTTTTGTACTACTTGATGATCCAACGTCTTTTATTAGACGTCCTTCTCGGATAGCTTCCTCAAGACGAACTCCCATACCGACCATCTCGGTGAAGCCACTGGGCGCACTAGAAACCATTATGTCATAGTAAAATGAGCTTAAGGTCTTTAAGAAGATCTTTGTCGTCTCTTTTTCCTCAAGAGGTGGACAAATCTGAGCGGCAATTTCGCGCCATCTCTGAGCGTACTCCTTAAAGGTTTCCTTGTCCTTTTGTGACATTGATCTGAGTTGATCTCTGTCTGGTGCCATGTCCAAATTGTATTTGTATTGTTGGATGAATGTAGTACCAAGATCTCTGAATGTACTAATCGTAGTATGGTTTAAACCCATGTATCATTTGACTGCGGCACCGGTTAAACTATCCTGAAAGTAGTGAATCAGTAGGTCCTGATTCTCCGTATGAGCTGACATTCGCCGAGCGTACATCACCAGATGGCTCTAAGGGCAAGAGTTACCCTTGTAATTTTCAAAGTCGGGCACTTGAAATTTGTGCGGAACTTTCACATTGAGGACCATACAAAGGTCTGCGGAGTCCTTTCCAAATAGATCCTGATCGCGGATGGCTAGCAGTTCTTTCTGCATTTCCAGGAACTGTTCCTAGAATTCATCCATTCTATCAAACATAGTTTCCTTCTTACCAGAAGGTATCAGCGGAATCTGTCCTTCCGGGACAGTGTGAACCACAAGGGGTGGTCCCGTGACTACGGCAGTGAATCTTGGCGTTTCCCGAAGTTTGTAACCTTCAGGAATCTTCAGTATGCCCCTGGCATCTTCGCTTTCCCGAAGTTTGTAACCTTCAGGCCCAGCGCCTAGGCGGAATATATCCTTCCGGGATATAGTTAACAGGCATGCCCCAAAGACGATCTTTTGGCATTTGATACCTAGGATCATACTTCTCCACTATGGGCGTTGAGGTGATCTCTGAGATCACAGTCCTTTGTAGCTGACCTTCTGCCATGGCTTGCATGTCGTTACGAAGCTTTCTCATATCCTCTCTCAGAGCGTCGATCTCTTCTTTCAACTCTCTGTTCTCTTCCTCGAGATCATCCATCTTTTTCTGAAGATTGGCCCGAGTATTATACGAATGAGACAGTTTGACTCTAGAACCGAGACACAAACATGAGATTCGTAGGTAAGAACAATACGCGATGTGAGAATGATGAATGCAATGATTATATTAATTATTTTTTTGGTTTAATCAAAATAAAATTTGACAATTAGATTGCAAATATCAATTAGTGGGGAAACCCCTTTTTATTGAATTCAAAGGATTACAGAAATGGAAATACAGTAGATTATAAGGTGCAGAAACAGAAACCTAAGCTAGTGGTTCCCGAGTCCTCTCTGAAGAGAAATTAGGTGCTGACTCTGGTACTTTCCTTTTCTTTGACCGGGGCTATTGGGCCGTTGTCGGGTTGTCATTCCTTTGCCAGGTGAAAGGAGTGAGCAAATTCCTTTGGTCATCTTGATTCTCTATAGCATGTTGCTCCAAAATTTCAATCAGAGCATCTTTCTCTCTCATTAATTGATGTATTTTGATACACTCCACGTTGAGGGTTCGGTACTTGTTCTTCCAAGACCTCCTCTCCCGTTGAACTTTGTTGAGAGTAACCTGAAGCTTTTCAGTCTCAGTCATGAAGTACATGACAGACTCCCTCGGCGGAAGAACTCCATGACGAAGATAAGGCATCTTTAGCTTGAGAGCTCTAGTTTACACCTAGTGGAGATAAGGCTCCACCGAGACACAGTCGGGTTTTCCTAGAGACTCCCGTCCTTTATTATGAACATGTTTCCAAGCGTGCACTATTTCCGTCTTTAGTGCTCTGTCACTTTCTCCTTCCTTGAAGAAAAGACCTTCCAGATGAACACTCCGTGGGACGTGCTCATCGGGTATCCAAATTGACGACGAACAAGAACTGGATGGTAATTGATTCCTCCCTAAGTTCCTATAAGGGGTACGTTGGGGAAATTTCCACAACGGTCAATGATCCTGATTCCGTCATAAATCCTATTACACCAATCTATGTTAGAGTTGGTGAGGGACATGATTTCCTGCGACCAACGTAAGGCATTCTTGTGATCCCAAAATGCAACAGACTTAGGCAAGTGCGAGATAAACCATTTATAAAGCAGAGGTACGCAGTATGTGATCTCCCCTCCACTGTACAAATTTCCCAAGTGTACAGAATGATACGCATCTGCGAGCAAAGTCGGCACAGGGTTTCCAATGAGAAAAACCTTAATGGAGTTGATATCGACGAAGTTATTAATGTTGGGCAACAAAAATAACCCGTAGATGAGTAAAACAAAGATGCTTTCAAAAGCAGTCACGTTCCCGATACTGGCGAAGTATAGGGCTTTCTTTGTCTAGAACTGGGTTGGCAAACCTTGTATGCCACCCTTAGTGGTCATGTGAGTCCTGACCTCAGACTCGTCCAAATGAATTGCTCTTGCAATGGTCTGATTCTTTGGAATTTCTTCCAGTCCAGAAAATGGAGCTTGATATGTAATGTGTAGATTAATTAGATGAGAATATTCCTCCAGCATTGGTGCTAGCTAGTAACCCGGGAATGTGAAACAATGATAGACCGGATCGTAGAACTGAATGAGTGCATCCATGATTCCCTCAATCACATGGACTCTTAGCAGAGATAGCAAACCTCCGTACTTGGCTCTAAAAGCCTCTTGGTTTGTGACCATCCTCGCCAAACCTCTTAAATCCTCTAGTTTTGGAATCCTGAAGGTGTACTTATGAGTTCTCCTTCTACCGAAATTCATTAGCGTAATCCTTTTCTCTGATATTTGCAATCACAGTCTTAGTTTATTTTGAAAAAAATAGAGAGACTAGAAGAGAAAATTTTTTTTGAATGTTTTAATGTTTTTTTTAATGAATGCATGAATGCAGCACACAAAAACATAGAAAAACATGGGGTCAAAGGGTCGTTGTCATGGAGTCAAGGCTCTACCCATCCCCAAAGGTTTATACTAGGGTGATTTTTGTACCTGTACTCAAAATCATCAGCTCCTCCCGGGATAACAAACAGCAAGCGGATCGCCAGCGAGCTGTATGAAATCTTAGAGTAAATGCTATTCACCGAGAATAGATCATTAGCCTCAAATGATGGTAGTATCGCATGACCACTATTCTAATAGTTTCCGTACTACAAAAGGGTTGGCTCCTCAGCTTCTCAGACGTCACAATCGGCCCATTGCCTATGAGAGGGAATGGGTTGCATTGGGAAGCCTCCACTGAGGTTGATGGTCGACCTCGTCGCCATCACTTATCATAAGTGTATACTCAATCTTTCCACATGCGGCATCACACGCATTCCCATTAGCAGAAAAATAAACACAGATATCAATTAAGAAAAGCAGTATATATATTTGTCCTAATGTCCTAATGCTTTTCGATTGATATGTGGAGGTATGGGATTTTGGGTTTTGGATTAGTGTGTTCGCTAAGATTTTTCTTTCAATCTTATGCCTACGTATTCCCGTTTTTTCCGAAACAGGGAAATCAGAGCGATCGTAGTTCCTCCTATGCTATGGGAGGAAATGGTGTTTTGGTGTCTTGTTCAAAGCCCAAGACGTGAAGCTTAAAGGTGATCTATATCTTGTTCAAAGCCCAAGATGTGAAGCTGAAGAGGTTTGACTTTAGAGAGAATTTGTCATCTCTAAAGAGGGGTTTGTATATCACAACTGTTTATAAAGGAGAATTACTTTAACCGGGATTTGTGAATCCGGCAATGCCATAATTTCCTTTATAGGGGATTTCCAACCTGAAGGAGAAGACTTTAACTCAGTGTAGAGCAATGTTATCTTTCCTTAGGAATTTTTCATGCTAAAAGAGGGACAGTGGCATGGATGTAGATGATCTAGAGGCTTGCCGCTTACAGCGATTAGATGAAGGGGAAAGAGTTGTTGATGTTTGTGTACTGTGAACGAGGCACATCTTTGATGCTAAAAGGTTGATTGGATCAACCAGTGGTTTTCTTATACAAAGCCTAAGAGGAGGCTATCAAGTTTTCCTTATACAAAGCCTAAGAGGAGGCTAAAAGGTTTTCCTTATACAAAGCCTAAGAGGAGGCTAAAAGGAAGTTGACTCAACAAGAGAGTCTTTTATGGTATCTCGTACGAAGCCCGAGATGGAGGCTAAAAGGGAAGTGACTCGACAAGAGAGTCCTCTATGGTATCTCGTACGAAGCCCGAGATGGAGGCCAAGGGTTTTATACTCAACAAGAGAGTGATTTATGTCTTGTACAAAGCCCAAGACGGAGGCTAAAAGGTGTTTGACTCCGCTGGGGAGAATCATTGTATAAAGCCCAAGAGAGAGGTCATGGTGCTGTTTCAGTTGAGTGACAGGTCCAGTATATTGGTTCAAAGAGAAAATCAGTTCTTATATGAGTAATGTTTGCACTCAGGGATTTTGATTCGAGGATCAGGGATATTTCCTTTTCTTTGAGGAAATGGGAAATCCAAAGGGTATTGAGACTGTCCGAGTCTACGGGGTTCCTTCCTATTCTGAAGGGTGCTTGAGAATGTCTTTGAGACTCAAGGAAATTAGACTGTCCAAGTCTAGAGTTTCATCTTTTGTACTATGCTTTGAGAAACAGTAGTAGACTCTTTGAAAGACTGTTCTATTAAGATGACTGATTTCTGTTCCTATACCTCTAGGAGGTCGTCGGGACAATTTATACGAAGCCCAAGAGGAGGCTGGAAACTTTTAAGAAGCCGAGGGACAATTTATACGAAGCCCAAGAGGAGGCTATCATTCCCGGAGGAAGAAATCATATATACGAAGCCTAAGAGGAGGCTGTGAATACTTCTAAGAAGCCGACGGGTCCTTTTACAACGCCCAAGAGGAGGCGGTGATGTTTTTAGGAAGCCTGTGGGTCCCCAAACCCCGAGAAATTCAAGACAGGCTATTCACAAAGAATAGATCAAGCCATGAAAGTTCGAGAATTTGGAAGAAACTCAAGAGATGCAATTCACGGAGAAGAGATCATCTCTGGGGAATAAAGTTTCTTGACAATTTCTAAGGGTGCTTTTAAGAAGCCTGTGGGTCCCGAAACCCCGAGAAGTTCAAGACAGGCTATTCACAAAGAATAGATCAAGCCAGGAAAGTTTGAGAATTTGGAAGAAACTCAAGAGATGCCATTCACAGAGAAAAGATCATCTCTGGGGAGTAGAGTTTCTTTGACAACTTCTACGAGTGACAGTCTGAGAAAGGGTTCAAAAAGAATCTGCCTTTCACATCTCCATATTGTTTAACCCCAAGAGGAGGGAAGACTGTGTCTGGTAATCCTATGGGGATCTAGTTTCGTCTATTTCTAAGAGTGATCAACGGGCTTAATGCTAGACTTAGTTGTCGGGGAAACTCTAAATATTTATACTATTATTACACAGTTGATATGAGTTTATGAAAGAATACTTACAGCGAAACAGCCCCACAATATAGTTATATGTATATGAAAGCGGTAAATGAAAGCCTATAAACACTTACTCGGCTGTAGAGCTTCCATGCTGTTTAGTTAGTTGTTCAACAAAGAAAGATTGAAAACAACAGTATATTTCAAAATCAAAGGAGAAAGTGCTTTGAAAAAGAAAGATTTGGGGCTTACAGCTCAAGGAGAGGCCCAGGGTTTTACCAATGATTGCACTGTTGAATTTGTACAGAGGGACTTATACAAGTGACTGAGGCCCAAAAATTGTTTGCTGTACAAAGGGATGGGTCTTACACTCTCTCAAGAGGCCCAAAAGGTTTAAAGAAAAAGAGTAGGGCTTATAACACGAGGGTAGGCCTAGATGATTTTTCGTTTAAAATGGCGATCGCGCCGAGATTTTCTTTTAACGCGAAGGGGCTTACACAATATCTGAGGCCCAAAGTTGTTTTGGTTAAAAGGGGATTGGGTCTTACACTCTATTAGAGGCCCAAAAGTTTTGAATGGGTCTTATAGCTCGAGGAGAGGCCCAATTGATTTTTTAAAAGGCGACGATCGCGCCGTTCACTTGTGCAGAGGGACTTATACAATATGTGAGGCCCAAAATGGTTTGTACAAGGGGGTTTGGGTCTTACACTCTATTAAGAGGCCCAAAGAGTTTTAAAGAAAAGAAATGGGTCTTACTACTCGAGGGTAGGCCCAAGGTTTGTTTTTCAACGGATGATGATCAAGTCGAACTTTTTTGAAATACAACGGGACTTATACCATAAGTGGGGCCCAAAATAGGTTGTATTTACAAAGGGTTGGGTCTTACACTCTATTAGAGGCCCAAAGAGTTTTAAATAAAAGAAATGGGTCTTACTACTCGAGGGTAGGCCCAAGGTTTGTTTTTCAACAGATGATGATCGCGTCGAACTTTTTGAATACAACGGGACTTATACCATAAGTGGGGCCCAAAAATAGGTTGTATTTACAAAGGGTTGGGTCTTACACTCTATTAGAGGCCCAAAGTGTTTTGAAAATGATTTATGAGGGTTGAATTAATCAAAAACCCTAATTTGTTTTCAAAATGTGTTTTAATTGAATAAAATATTCAATTAAAATGATCAAAATTGTTTAACATGTGGAAAACAAATTGTGATCTTGGATTAATGCTTCATAAATCAAGTTTTGCCCTACAAAATGATTAGAAGTCATAAAAATCTGAAAAATCAAGAAGGAAAAAATTATTTTAAATGTCACAAACAATTAAAACATTAATTCTTTGCAAAAATATCAATTATATGAAATAAATAATATTTTTGGGATTTTTTCATAAAATAAAATATTTTAACATTTTTGTGAATTATTAAAAGAATCAACTCAAAATCATTAAAACTCAGAGAGAAATTAATTTTTGAATCAATTAAATAAAATCACAAAATTCAAATATTTGAATTTGAGAGAAATGGCGCCAAGAACAGCTGAAGAACACGCGCGTTTTTCAGCTTTGCCCAGATTTGCATTTTCTATCCAATCTCACTGGATACATGATTATATCATGCAATCCACATATCAATCTGCTCGTTTTCACCTCACGATCATGTTTATGACAATTAATTTCATTTAAATTAAGCATAAAACAAGAAATCACGATAAATCCTTAAGAACCCTAAATTTTGCATGAAGGCTGGGATTTTTGATACACGATTCAAACAAAGCAATTACTTGAGGGGAAATATTCCATGCATGATTATGAACATTTGGCAAAAGTATTGTGCAAGGAAATATGCATAGATTGAGAGATGACCAAGTTTAGGCTTACCTCTAGGTCGTGACAGCAAGAGCAAATTGATTTCTGAGTTGGAGGTGTTACAGATGAATTGTGATGATCTGAACAGCTTCCCTACACCTTATGAACGAATGCTTGGACTCGATGGAAATTGGCTGGATCACTTCATGGCATCTCAACTGCAACATGGTTAAAACCTTGAGCCATTGACTGGTGATTCTGAGAAATCAGTGTTCCAGATGTTGTTTAAGTGTTTGATCAGCTCACATATGATGTATATGAGGTGTGTGTGTGATTGGTTTGAGTGGAATTGCTCTCTAATGAAAAACCTGATAGTGACTTGCTAAGAAAGGCATTTTTGAGAGTGAGAAGTGGATTTTGAGAAAGGCAAGTGTTGTAGGCCTTTGGTGTACTTAAACTGATCACAATTGAGCTCTATTTATAGTAGAGCAAGTTTGTTTTGCAAGGAATAGTGAATGGCAACTGCTGAGTAGGGTTGGCCAATGTTGGCAAATGAAAATCCAAGTCTCCTCTAGCCATTGACTAGAGGTTAGGGCACAGGCTGCTGGTCCCCTTGGTCTTGGATAAGTTTTGACTAAATTTAGTTGTTAATGGCCTAGTCCATGCCACCTTGGTGCTTCCATTGAATGCTCCAATCCAAAATTGGAGTCTTGTCCCTATTTTGGGCAATTCTAGGTTTAGCATGCTATTTCTTGTTCCAAGGACTTTGGAGGCTTGGCTCAGTGATTGTCCCCTTTAGATTCAATCCTCAGTTGTGTCCAAAGTGATGACAAGGCTTGGAATTGGCTGATTTTGGCAAATCGAGCAAAAGTTCAAAATTTTGCCTTGCCTTGGCAGATTTCAGCAAGACAACTTGCCAATGTCATATCTCATGGCCCAAATTGAATTTGGTGATGTTCTTGGCAATTTTGGAAAACCCTTATATGATACAATAACTGTCTGATCATATCTGGTTTTGATACCTTTTGGATCCAAGTGAAAAATCCCCCTACATTTGGAAAAAAGTAAGGCAAATTCTGACTCAGTGAAATTTTCACTAAGTGTTGGAACAAAGTGACTTTTCTTGATTTTGATCACTCCATAACTCAAAATCCATGAGGAATTTGGACAAAGGTCAGTATGAAGCTTTTGAAGAGGGCAATGAGATCTACAAATCAAGCTTTGGATGGGAAACAATGGCTTTGTGGTTTAGGAGTTATGATCCTCCAAAGTTGGTACCTTTGTTACTTTATTTCATAACTTAAAAAATTTTCTAAGTTTTTATGGTTACCCCTTTTACAAGTTATCCCACTTTCTTTGATTTTTGTTGATGAATGATGATTCAAATCATAAATTCACATCATTTTAGGGTTAAAAATCCATTTTTGTGAAAAATCTCAAAAAGTCAAAGTTGACTTTTTATCCGATGAATTCCAAACTGTGCAATCCTTTAAGAAATCATGTCCTTGACCTAAATCAAACTTGATGGACATGTTCCATGGGTGTTATAGGGTATATTGAATCATGTCTTAGGGTTTGGGAGCATGTCCTGGTCAAAAGTCAAAGTTACAGTTGACTTTTCTCGCAAAACCCTAACTGTGGTTCAGATGAAATTGAAACTTATTGCTTAAGCTTCTTGGATCAATCCATTGTTCCAAATGGATCAATATGGTATATTAGAGACCCTCAAATCATGTCTTGAGGTCTTGGTTCATGATTTGTCCCAAAAGTCAACTTAGGGGTGAATTAGGTCAAGAAACCCTAATTCCTGATTTTTTATGTATGCATCCCTTGAGTTCAAATTGACTTGATGATTGGGTCCATGAGGTTCCATGGAGTATATTAGGATATGCTTTCAAGCATTGGCTCATGCCCAGAGGAATATTTCCAACTGGAGGCCCTGGTCGACCAAAACCCTAATTTGGTGACATTGGCGATCTTGAAGCTTGATCCACCTAGAAGGGAGCAACCTTGTGCTTAATCCTTGATGTGGGAGTCCTCTTGATCCATTGTGGATATTTGAGAGGCTAGAAAAGTTGAAGATCATGTCATTCCTTGATTGATCCTTTGTCTAAGAACTCTGAGAGGGCTTGAAACCCTAATTTTGATAGTAGTGAATGCTCACCCATCTTTGGGGAGACTGATGAAGCATAATGATACACCCATATTGTGATGATGATTTGCACAATGATGGGAAATATTAGTGGTCAAAATTTGGGGTATGGCACTAGGCATGAGCCAATGCTTCAAAACATAACCTAAAATACTCCATGGGACCTTATGGACCCAATCATCAAGTTAATTTAGCCTCAGGAGATGCTTTCACCAAAAATCAGGAATTAGGGTTTCTTGACCTAATTCACCCCTAAGTTGACTTTTGGGACACAACATGATCCAAGACCTCAAGACATGATTTGAGGGTCTCTAATACACCATATTGATCAATTCGCAACAATGGATTGATCCAACAAGCTTGATTCCCAAGTTTCAAGTTCATCAGAACCATAGTTAGGGTTTTGCAGAAAAAGTCAACTGTGCCTTTGACTTTTGACCAATATATGCTCCCAAACCTTGGGACATGATTCAATACACCCTATAACACCTATTAAATCAATCCATCAAGTTTGTCAAGGACTTGATTTCATAGAGGATCACACATTTTGGAATTCATCTGATAAAAAGTCAACTGTGCCCAAAAGTCAAAGTTTAACTTTTTGATTTTTTGATCAATTATGGTTCCCTAACCCTAAAATGATGTTAATGTGTGATTGGAATCATCATTCATCAAGAAAAATTAAAGAAAGTTGTATAACTTGTAAAAGGGGTAACCATAAAAAACTTAGAAATTTTCTAAGTTATGGAACAAAGTGGCTAGGGTACAAACTTCCAAGGATCATAACTTGAGATCCAAGCAACCATTTGGGCTGATCCAAATATGGATTTGTAGCTCTCATGGCATACTTTAAAAGTGTCAACTACACCTCATTCCAATTTCTCATGGATTTTAAGTTATGGAGTAACCAAAATGACAAAAATTGAAAATGTTTTTTTTCCAACACTTAGTGAAATTTTCACTAAGTCAGAATCTGTTTCACTTTTTTCCAAATGCAGGGGAATTTTTCACTTGGATCCAAAAAGTATCAAAACAAACTATGAACACACATATGTTGTATCATATGAGATCTTTCCAAAATGGCCAAGAACCCCACCAAATTCCACTTGAGCCATGAGATATGACAATGGCAATATGCCTTGCTGCAAACTGTCATGGCAAGGCAGATTTGTGCATTTTGCTCGATTTGCCAAATTTTTGCAAATGACAAACAAGTTTATCCATCTGAACACCTCAGGGAGGGACCAAGGAGGGACAAGTACTGATCCATAAGTCTCCCAAGTCTTTGGAACCAAAAGTAGCATGCCAAACCTAGAAATGCCTAAAAGGGGGACAAGACTCCAATTTTGTTTTGGAGCATTCAATGGATGCACCAAGGTGGCATGGATTGAACCATTTCCAACTGAATGAGTCAAGGATAAGATCTGATCTAGGGAACCACAACTCTGTGCTCTAACCTCTAGTCAATGGCTAGAGGAGACTTGGATTCCCATTGATCAACATTGGCCAAACCTCTGCTGCAGTTGCCATTCACTATTGCAGCCAAAACAAACTTGCTCTACTATAAATAGAGCTCAATTGTGATCAGTTTGAATGCACCAAAGCCATCAAACAGATGCTTTCCTCAAAATCTCCTTCTCACTTCCAAATTTGCCTTCCAAAGAAAGTCACCATCGGGTTTTGAGTTTGAGAGCAATTCCAACCAAACCAATCACACACACACCTCATAAACATCATATAGAAGTGATCCAAACACTCACATAACATCTGTAACACCAAAATCACAAAATCATTTGCCAACTGCTCAAGTTCTTGACAGAGATGCAGTTGAGGTACTATCTCAAGTTTCAACTTGTTTCAAACCACTCTAAGCATTCAGCCACATCACTTGGCACCTAAGTAAGTTGTGCAAATCATTGGAACCAGCTTGCAACACCTCTAACACAAAACACGATCACCAGCTGCAAGAGGTAAGCATGAGCTCTTCTAACTCTATGATCCATGCATATTTTACTGCACAATAAATTGGCCATATGTTCATAATCATGTATGGAGTGTTTACCCTCAATCAATTGCTTTGTTTGAATCGTGTATGGAATTTCTGAGCCTTCATGCAAATTTTAGGGTTCTTAAGGTTTCTCTTTGATTTCTTACTCCACACTTAAAATAAATGAAATTAAAGACCATAGACATGATCGTGAGCTGAAAACGAGCAGATTGATATGTGGTTTGTGTGATTTCATCAAGTATTCAATGAGATTGGAGAGAAAATGCAAATATGCAGAAACAGAGGGATGGTGCGTGTTCTTGGCATGTTCTTGGCGCCATTTTTTTGAATATTTGAATATTTGAATTTTGTGGTTTTATTTAATTGATTCAAAAATTAATTTCTCTCTGAGTTTTAATGATTTTGAGTTGATTCTTTTTTTAATAATTCACAAAAATTTTAAAATATTTTATTTTACCAAAAAATCCCAAAAATATTATTTATTTCATATATTTGATATTTTTACAAAGAATAATGTTTTATTTGTTTTTTGGCATTTAAAATGTTTTTTCCTTATTGATTTTCCAAATTTAATTGGTTTCCAATCATTTTGTGGACTAAAACATGATTTTTGAAACATTAATCCAAGATCACAATTTGTTTTTCACACATGTTTAACAATTTTGATCATTTTAATTGAATTTTTATTTAATTAAAATATATTTTTGAAAACAAATTAGGGTTTTGATTAATTCAACCCTCATCAAACTTTTTCAAACACTTTGGGCCTCTAATATAGTGTAAGACCCAACCCACCTTGAAAACCAAAACATTTTGGGCCTCAATCATTGTATAAGGCCCACTGCGTTTTCAAAAATCTCGGCGTGATCGCCATTTCAAAACGAAAATCATCTGTGAATACCCTTGTGTTGTAAGTCCCATTTCTTTCCTTTAAATAAACTTTGGGCCTCTAATAGAGTGTAAGACCCAACCTCCTTGTACATAAAAACTTTTTGGGCCTCACATATTGTATAAGTCCCTCTGTACAGTTTTCAAAACAACGGTGCAGTCATCGTTAAAACTTGGGCCACTCCTTGAGCTGTAAGCCCCAAAAATATTTTCAAAGCACTTTCTCCTTTGATTTTACATTCAAATATCTGTTGTTATCAAAAATTTCTTTATTGAACAACTAACAAAACATCATGGAAGCTCTATAACGGGTAATTATTTATCCGCTTTCATTTATCGCTTTCATATGTATATAACTATATTGTGGGGCTGCTTCACTGTAAGTCTTCTTTCACATCCTTTATATACTTGTCATATATCCACTGTGTAATACTAGTATAGTTATTTAGAGTTTTCCCCGGCAACTATGTCTAGCACTAGGTAAAGCCTTGTTGGTCACTCTTAAATACAAACAAAACTAGATCCCCCGTAGGATTCCAGATATAGTCTTCCCTTCTCTTGGGGTTAAACAATATGGAACAAAGAGAAAGGCAGTATTCTTGGTGAATCTTTTCTCAGACTGTCACCCTTAGAAATTGTCAAAGAAACTCTACTCCCCAGAGTTGATCTATTCTCCGTGAATAGCATCTCTTGAGTTTCTTCCAAATTCTCGAACTTTCCTGGAATGATCTCTTCTCTATGAATTGAATTTATTGAACTTCTCTTGGTTTGGGGACCCACAGGCTTCCTAAAAGCATCCCCGCCTCCTCTTGGGCATTGTACAAGGACCCTACGGCTTCTTAGAAGTTCTCATGCCTTCTCTTGGGCTTAATACAAGGACCCTAACGATCTCTTAAAGGTATATGATAGAACTTAGTCATCCTTTGCTAGAGCAGTCTTTCCAGTGTCAAACCTCTGGCCACTTTAGGGTTGATACTCATCCCTTAATGCCCGTGCCTCTTCTTGGGCATTGTACAATAGATAAAACTCTAGACTTGGACAGTCTAAGCCCCCTTGAGTCTCAAAGACATTCTCAAGTTCCTTTCAAACATAGGAAAAAACACTGATCACTTAGAAACCCGACCTCTCTCATGAGGGCTCTCCCACTTGGTCCTGCCTATGGATCTAATCCTCAGTAGTAAGATAGCCTCCTCTTGGGCTTTGTACAATGACTCTCCCAATGGAGTTAACCTTTTCAGACTCTCTTGTTGGGTCAATCTCCCTTTTAGCCTTTATCCCGGGCTTCGTACGAGACATCAAATCACTCTCTTGTTGAGTATAAAAGATTCTCTTGTTGAGTCAACTTTTAGCCTCCGTCTTGGGCTTCATACAAGACACATATAAAACACTCTCTTGTTGAGTATAAAAGACTCTCTTGTTGAGTCAATCTCCTTTTAGCCTCTATCTCAGGCTTCGTACGAGACACTAAAACACTCTCTTGTTGAGTATAAAAGACTTTCTTGTTGAGTCAATATCCTTTTAGCCTCTATCTCGGGCTTCGTAAGAGACACTAAATCACTCTCTTATTGAGTATAAAAGACTCTCTTGTTGAGTCAACATTTTTTTATCCTTCGTCTTAGGCTTCGTATAAGACAGATAAAAGATTATCTTGTTGAGTCAAACCTTTTCAGCCTTCGTCTTGGGCTTCGTACAAGACACATATAAAAGCACTCTCTTGTTGAGTCAATCACTTATTAGTACTCTCTTGTTGAGTCAACCCCTTTAGCCTCTATCTCAGGCTTTGTACGAGACAACAAATAAAAGTCCCCTCTTGTTAGGTCAATCGCCTCCTCTTAGGCTTTGTATAAGGAAACCTCGGTTGAGTCAATTAACCTTTTAGCATCAAATCTGTGCCTTGCTCACAGCATATAAACATCAATAACTCCTCTTTAGAGATGACAAATTCTTTCTCATCCTAAACCCCTTAGCTTCACATCTTGGGCTTTGAACAAGATACAAACCACCTTTAGCTTCATGTCTTGGGCATTGAACAAGACACCAAAACAACCTTTTTCCTCCCATAGAATAGGAGGAACTATGATCACTCTGATTTCCCTGTTTCATTAAACAGGAATACGTAGGCATAAGATTGCAAAAATCTTAGCGAGCATACTAATCAAAAACCCAAAATCCAGTACCTTCATATATCATCAGACCTAGCCCATAATCCAGACACGGTGTTTTTAAGCCAATAACCTTAAAAGATGAACCTCCCTTTGATAGCATCTGTAAACTAACAGTTTTGACTGTTTAAACTCAGTTTGCGAGCAGGATTAATTGGAGACATCTATTTCCCTTCCTTAATCAACTCAACAGGATAAAAAATGAATCGAACTGTCGTACCCAAGCGATAGTGATTCGAAACCACAAAAATTCGCGCTACACACACCAAAAGGTAACACACTTTGAACAAGATCTTCTTATTTCTATACTTATAAGCAACATTCTTTCAAATCCCTATTATTTTGACTGAACTCTTTCAGCTGTCACCTTCCACTATGCAATTCAATGCCTAATAGTGGAACACCACGGATTCTCTAGCACTACCAAGTAGCTAACAGTCGGCGGAGGAACACACTTATCCACTGGGTTCCTTACTAACCAACGGTACAAGAACTTACTGACGTCTTATGGTAGAACGATTTTCTTGCCAACACACAATATCTTAACTTCGTCTAATACTCTCCAAACGATGAGGTGCAGGAGTTACACTGCTACAACCGTAACATATATAACTCCAATTCCAGTCTAAACTCGAAACAGTTCATTCCAAAACCACCTTAACGATCTTCGGTTCTGGTTACCACATTCTAAATCGATTCTCCTTACAGTTTCCTACTTACTCAAGGTTTCTTGTTGACACGAGATCTCAACCAATAACGCGTAACACCCTCACGAAACTTCAATCATATGTAAGTCACCACTTATCAGAAACTTAAACCATCCAAAGTGCAATTGTGAGTTTCCGTATCACTCACCAATTCACATACAACACTCCACATACACACACACCTTTAAAGTCCATACCACGTTTCTCAATTGAATCCACTTTTCTCATTCGTTATATTCCATACACGATTTCAAGCTACATGTTTAACTTCGGAACACCCAATTCATACTCGTACTTAGAAAGATAACTTTCAAGTTTCTTCTTCTGGTTAAGGTACAACTGTACACACCTGGTACCACTCTCACAGTCTAAATCTGATGCCATGAACTCGCAAAAAGTAACAACTACTAAACTTTGTCCAACCGTGCATACCTTACTAACACCATAATTAAAACACCGAAACAATCTTTACAAGATCAATACTTCGTGAGTATTCTCTAATTTCGTCTTCACGACTTCCAACAATAATGTACCTAAGGATTTCTCTCACTCAACACAATTCACAAGATTACTTCCTCAAAGTCAAATTCCCTTGTCATCTAAATAGATGATCGAGTAAGTAACACCCTTCCACAAGTTCCGATTTCAAAACATAAATCCGCCTTCCATTTATTTGCAATCCAGTTCTCCATTCACACAATACTCTCCACTCGGAGCAACATAAGGTAACAAAATGGAGACGATGGTTCCTAAGGGATTTCACCATTTACACACATGTTAATCGATTACTCGTCTGAGGTTAATCGGTTAACTCCTCAAAATTCAGCACAAAAACACCATCCTTGCACGTGATAATTGGTTAACCACATGGCGTTAATTGGTTAACATAGCTGCAGAAGCTGAAAACCCAATTTCTTTTAATTCAAAAACCATCCCTATTCAAAACCATCAATCTGGCTTGCTCTAACCCACAATATCATTCTCAACCCGTGGCTCCTTAACATGTTTAACATTCACCAACCATGATCAACTCAAGGTAATACAGAACAAAGTTAAAACGTACAGATGATGCACTCCAACAAAGTGATAAGGTAAAACTCCAAATTTTGACGCGATCACACAACAGTCTTTAACAGGATAGTTCGTTCTCTGCTCATATAACTACACTAGTGGGAAGCCAAAGATGACGACATCCTAGGGTCTTAACCACAACTCATACTTGATTCGTCCACAAGCAAAACCCAACACGTAACCATTAAACGGTACCACAAAGCGATGGACCTAACATGTCAACGCACAACCTTGTTCTCTCACTTGAACTCCTTGGTGAGAACTAAAACGACTACGTCATTGGTCCAACAAAAGGTAGATTCCGAATATTCTGATTTTTCACAAATACAGAAGTTGCTCTACACATGAAAATAAATCGGTGCAATGCATCCTCTTGAAGAACCTTTCCATCACTTCGTACACATTAACCGGGATTTCTTACCCTTCACTATCCATTACCCATCCCACTTACGCCAAATTACTTAATGGAAGATTCGCAACCGACATTTCTCATCAACTATTTACAAAACCCTTACGGTATAAACCATTCCATGATTTACACTTAGTCCGTAATAAGTCCTGATTTGATTTTCGTTGTTTACCATAATCTTGCTTCTTAAAATACAATATTCATTGTTCCACAAAGTACGTCTCATCACACTTGTCTCAAGAATAAGAATCCATCACGTACACTTGTGACCACAGTGCTACTACTACGCTAATTCTTAATACCAAGGTGTAAGTTTCTCATTTCACATCATACTACTAGGGTTCTCGTGGGTGAACCATCCTTAATTACACTTCCTTAATTATAGGTTCATCAATACCTTAATAACCCTATAGCACACTCGTCCAAAATACATACCGTTGTCATCTCCTCATAACATGCGGTTGATACCGTTTCCACATCGCATTTACTTTGCTCTCCATGGTAATCCTCTTAGGTCCAAATATAAAACCACCATACTAACATTTCCTTAAGTCCAAGGTACTTACTCTGTTTCTTAACACAAACTCCTTCTGGTTCGTATCACTACACTTTCCGTTACTAAATGAAGCTCATTCTTTCTCCAACACAATACCTTATATTGTTCCTTGGGTAATTTAACAAATTCTAAATTGGCCTCTCACCGAATACAGAAATCCTAAGGTATCATCTCGAACTCAATCTCTCTACATAACTGAATACGCGCAACTTATCTCCTACCCTTCGTCCAACACATACTTGTTTCACTTGAAGCATGTAAACACATCCTTGTGTTCCTTCTCACACTCCACCACCACTTAGGTTCCCACAAAAATCGAACTTTCTTAACTCTCAACTTTTAACCAGTTGGAAGACATTGTTCCGAACACATTCCTTAAGGTACTCTTGTCCATTCAAGATATCATAGCAACCTTAGAAACTGAAGCACCAATAATTATCTCACTTCCAGACCTTACGTCACACGTTCCACAAAACATCTTTTCTTTTTCACGGGATAAGATTACTTGAATTCCTTGTTCATACTAGTGGCTAATCCAGCTCTACTAGCGATTTTACATATTCCTCAATACCTTGACCAATCGTCCGATAGAGATCCTTAACTTTCAGACTCCATAATTTCCAAAGGATTTCTTGAACAACACACCACTTTTCAATTCCATGCTACCCAACGCACAACTTCTACTAAAACCTCAATTGAGCTGACCAAAAGTCCTCACTGCTAACTCTTGGCTTGAGCCTACCCTCACGGCACAAGTCCCGACAAAGCTTCGGAGTCCTCGTGGTCGCTCAACCATGATTCTACCAATCACATACATAGTATTAGGTTGATCAGGCCCAACACTACATAGTATGATATTAAGGTTCATGCTGGCAAGACACACTTAAGAGACAGGAATAGATTTACTTATGATGTTTCAAGGCTAGGTCGAGGACACGACCTGCTCTGATACCAACTATAATGCCCTGTATAATATATATCTAGAATAATACCATACAAGTGTTTTTATTTGGTACTGACACCATCACAAGTGCCTATGGCATAATTAACATACTTGACCATTACCTAAACACAGATACAACCTATGGTACAAGGCATGGAAATTAGCCAAAACAATAAAATCTAAGATCAATATACAATATACTCAATTGTATACAACCAATTACACAGCGAAAAACTAAAGCTAAGCTTCTCTTAAATCATCCAAGCATAGCTCCACTTGAAAATCAAACCTGCAAACAACACCTGGAAAATAACAACAACAATGAGGTGAGATATTAAATCTCAGTGAGTTCCCTATCTTATGGATTCTCTCGGCTTTACATGGTTCTAGCCAATCCTAACTCATGTCAAGGGGAAGGGAAATGACCTTGAGCTCAAAATCTCACACTATATGGAAACATGCTCATGAGTCCGTTAACTCAAAATTATCCCTAATCATTAACCTCGTCAAGGCATCCCCTTCCTCCCGTCCTCTTCTACGTCTAGAAGTCGGAACGAGTCATGGACCCTCGTAGATCACTTGGCATACAAGATGGATTCGGAACTAAGGGACACATTATCACCTCAATTCGTCACTTTACACGGTTCGTACACTGTCACAAGTCTCTTTACCATATAGGTTCCATTCGTACTATAATCGGGAATCAAACCTACCAAGTAATTGTGCATTCATTCCAGAGGAGCTTGTTACTCATGAAATGGAACATAATAGGATAATGGTTACGATTTCGTAATTTCACTCACAAACGTGATCGTATTCGACAATCACTAGGCCACATTTGCCTTAATGCCCATACGCCTTCTTCTCATAATTATAATAGTTCATACATATTCCATACTAGTGTTGTATTCTTTTCCTAGACCATTACTCGGCAAAGATGCACCTTTCTACATCGAATGCACGAGCATCATCATCTAGGTTCTCTATCAATTCCTAGCCCTTATTAGGTTCCACTATAGATTTATGGTGAAGTTTCCTCACTCTTCTTATTCCATATTTTAAACATGATTACTCTCTCAATCATAGTTAACAACAATTGATTAGACAAGGCATAATACAATTTTGTAATAGAATTACATGTAACAATTCAATCATAAAGTTAACACAATTTTCGGATTCCCTCCGATCCATTTAATTGGACATTGAAATCAATATTTCTCATTTTTATCACGTAGGATATTTTCATAGCTTTCTTTCGACTATTACCATGCCTCGATCGGAGTTACGATTCAAAAGATATGGATTTTCAAACATTTTTCACAAATCATCACAGTGGTAACCGATTACCTCCGAATGAGTAATCGGTTACTCAAGCTGTACTGTTCAAAACAGAATCAAAATGAGAGTTAGAGGCACATTTTGGTAACCGGTTACCTCAGAATGAGTAACCGGTTACTTAGTTCATTTTTACATAAAAACCTCAATTTTTCTTCAAGTAACCAGTTGCCTCAAAATGAGTAACCGGTTACCACTAAACCAGAAACCTAAAAACCTGTTTTTCTTGATACAAAACTTCACCAAAATCATCCAAAACACATTTGAACATGGTAACAAACATCATGGATTCAATTCACACATATCCCAAACATGATATGCAGTTTATTTTACGTTTTATCCGTTAGAAACATCAATTTTATCAATTTATAATTTTCTCTCAAATTCTAACCTAAGTTCAAATCATGAATTTCTAGAACTTAGGGGGTCTATCTAGAACCCACCTGATAATCGAAGAGGAGGTTGAAGAAAATGATGAACAATGATCCAAGCTTTCTCTTCATCTTCCATGGACTTCTTCTTCCCTTCTCTTTTTTCCCTTTTTCTCTTTTTCTCCTCTTCTCTTCTTTCTCTTACTCATACTATATTTCTTCTTCTTTTCTTTTCTTATATATATATATATATATATATATATATATATATATATATATATATATATATATATATATATATATATAAAATATTATATAATATAAACCAATAGAGTAAAATATCTACGATTGATATTTTATCGTCTAACACCAAATGATCAATTATTAGAGTTACCTTCAAAATCCTTTCTTGAATTAAAATAATTGATCTGTCCTTTCTACTAAATAATCTATCTCTTTAGAGCTCACTAGTTGCTTTATTGATTCCAATTGACAATACTTAAGGAATTCCATTATTCCAATTATCCAAGGATAGAGTACACAAAAGCTCATATGATATCCAATTGAGCGTTTAGAGAATATGGGGTATTACAAACAAGATGGTAACTCAAAAATTCATTTATGATGCATGTAATATGGAGTTTGAAGGCTTCAGGATTACCTCTTGCAGTTGGTGATCGAATTCTATGTTGAAGGTATTACAGATGTTGTGTAATGATCTGGATAGCTTCAATGGACCTCAAGTAATGTGTTTGAAGGCTTCGAATAGATTGAATTAGCTCATAACTTGTTGTGGCACCTCAACTGCAAACAGACCAAAAGCTTAAGCAAATGGATGGTGACTTTGTAATTCTGATGTTCCAGATATGTTTCAAGACCATGGATCACTCATATATGATGTATATGAGGCGTTGGCATGATTGGTTAGGTTTGAATTGCTTCCTATTTCAAAATTCGATAGTGACTTGAAATAGATGGAAAATCTGGTTTTTTGAGAGTGATTTTGAGGAAAGCATTAGTTTGGGTGCTTTGGTGTACTTAAACTGATCACAAATAAGCTTTATTTATAGTAGAGCAAGTTTGTTTTGCAAGGAATAGTGAATGGCAACTGGTACAGGTCTTTGGAAATTGGTTGCATAAAGGAATCCAAGTCTTCTCTAGCCATTGACTTGGGTCACTGTAGCAGGCCTTTCACTAAGTGTTGAAAAACAAAGTGGTCATTTTCATTTTTTGTGATTTTGATCAATCCATAATGTAAAATCCATGAGGAATTGGAATCTGATGTAGTTGACACTTTTGAAGTATGTCATGTGAACATTCATTTGAGCTTTGGATGGAAGAAAAGGGCCTTGTGGTTTAGGAGTTATGACCTTGCAAAGATGGTACCAAATCACTTTGTTCCATAACTTAGAAAAATTTAAGTTTCTTATTGTTGCCCCTTTTGCAAGAAACCTCACTTTTCTTGATTTTTATTGATGAATGATGATCAAAACCATACATTAACATTGTTTTTGACTTAGGGGGCCCACATTTGAGAAAAAATCCAAAAAGTCAAACTTGATTTTGGGCACAGTTGACTTTTTGTCAGATGAATTCCAAACTGTGTGATCTTCTATGCAATCAAGTTCTTGACCTAATTTAAACCTAATGGATGTACTCCTTATGTGTTTTAGGGTGTCTTGAATCATGTCCCAAAGTTTGGGAGCATGTCTTGGTCCAAAGTCAAAGGTACAGTTGACTTTTTCTTCAAAACCCTAATTGTGGTCCAGATGAAATTGAAACTTGTGAGTCAAGCTTCTTGGATCAATTCATTGTTATAAATGGGTAAATGTGGTGTATTTGAGGCCCTCAAATCATGTCTTGAGGTCTTGGTTCATGTCTTGTCTCAAAAGTCAACTTAGGGGTGAATTAGGTCAAGAAACCCTAATTCCTGATTTTTTATGAATGCTTCCCCTGAGGTTGATTTGACTTGATGATTGGATCCATGAGGTCCCCTTGAGCTTCTTGGATCATGTTTTGAAGTATTGGCTCATCCACAGGTGAAAATTTTCATCCAGAGGCCTTGGTCGACCAAAACCCTAATTTGGTGACACCAGTGATCTTGAGGCTTGATCCACTTGGAATGCTGCAACCTTGTGCCTGATTCTTGATGTGGGAGTCCTTTTTATCCTTTATGGGTGTTTGAGAGGCTTATACAAGTTGAAGATCATGTCATTTCTTGATTTATCTTTTGTCTAAGTGTTCTGGGAGGGCTCAAAACCCTAATTCTTGATTGTAGTGAATGCTCAATAATCCTTAAGGAGATTGATGGGGTATGATGGTACATCTATATTGTGGTGATGATTCTCACAATGATGGGAAATCTTGTGGTCAAAATTTGGGATATGATAGATGCCCCTATTTAATATTCTTGGACCCGAAGGTGTGAATGGCGAAGATATTCAGACATTCAGGGTGCAAGGGGATTAAATATCGGAATACACGAAATTTTGACTGTGGTTATGAATGGCAGTTTGCTCCTCCACCTTCTATTGCTAAGCAATGTTACTTAGAAAAGGGTAAAACTTCCCCTCGATCTTGGTATTTAGCCATGGAATTGGTCTCAGTTTTTTTTAAATAAACTTCCCCTCGATCCTGGTTTTCAGCCATGGAACTGGTCTCAGTTTCTTAAATAAACTTCCCATCGATCCTGGTTTTCAGCCACGGAAAAGGTTTAAGGTCAGACTTGTTGGGGAAACCCATTTGTCTGAGCTGTAGAGGTGTTCAAACTTCTCTGTTGGAGATGCTATTTATTGACTCTACTGGGGAAAATGAGTCTCATGAGATACTGCTTTTTGTTTGAGGATATTACATCATACTTTTCTTTGAAATAATTTCAGAGAAATGCCATGTGATGTGATCCAATTTTGAAGTGCTGATGACTTCATCAACATCGAACTTCTTGGGAGAAAAACTGATACATTGCCAAGAGTCTTTTGTTAAGAGGCTTTTTCTGGGGATTTTCCTTAATCTGGGAAAGAAAAAATATCATCTTCAATGGTGAAGAGTGATATTCCAGAGGTGTCTATCGAACGTCTTCTTGCCTTTCAGAGGTTCAAGTTATCAAAGCGGTCGAGGGCAGTCTCCAATCCAGAAATAAACTGGGGAGAAATTGCTCAGACGATAGATTTCCGAATGAGGAAAGAACTGACAACTTTATTGACAAGAGGACTTTATCACTTGGGAATGAGTATGACCAAAGTGATATTAATGCAATATGAACATGTATATGAACCAATTATGCATGATGTATGTATGTTTATGCTGACAAAACAGACGCGACATACAGACTAGTGAATGAACACGATTGGATATTCGGCCACTGCGGGGGATGAAAAGTATCATCGGTTCAAGATAGCAATCCTGTCTTGCTTAGGAAAGGTACACCCTGTGGGGAAGAAAGAGCCATCAATTGGTCTTCAGAGGTAGAAACTCTTCCAGGGATATCAGACGGGACATTATATCTTAAACGGTTGATCCTTCATTCAGGTGTACTGGTTAAAAGGAGTACTTTGATTCTGCATTTTGAGGATTAATCACTTCCGAAGAACCTTTCGATGTTCTTTTTGATGTTCAGTAGTCAAAAGGAATTATCATCTTTATTTTAAAAGCAGAAGAAATTTTGACAAGTAAATTCATTTTTGTTTTGTTTCAAGAATCGTTGATCATGTTAAAAATGTCATTCTGTAAAGCAAAAATAAATGAGAGTTGTAAACAAAAGCACTAAGGCTCAAATTTTATTGATAGAATGGTAATCAGCCAAGTGCGTGATCCCATAGAGCATTAAAAATTTTATAAAATGGTAATTTAATGGAAAAGGGGCTAAATTGAAACATAACGACTGCTATCCTTCTACCAACTTTGAATTTTGGACATTCTGAGCTTCTGTCAAAGATGACATTGACTTGAAGTTTTTCGACAGATGGTGTTACCGATGAGGATTTAACCTTGTCGGATGTAGTTACTTGCCATGAATCCCTAACTTTTTCCTAGATTGTCTTTCGAGGTTTCCAATCCATCGGGATGATTTTTGCTTGTGTCTCTAATTTTTGCCTGGACAGCCCTTTCGGGTTTTCAATCCACCGAGACGTTTTTTTGTTTAGGCGAAGTATTTCTTGACTACATCAACATTTGTGGGGTAGGTAAACTCCTCTCCATCCATGGTTGTGAGTCTCAAGGCACCGCCTGAGAAGGCTTTCTTGACCACATAGGGGCCATCGTAATTCGGAGTCCATTTTCCCCGGGAATCAGTGAGAAATGATTGTATCTTTTTTAGCACGAGGTCTCCTTTCCTGAAGACACGGAGCTGGACCTTTTTGTCGAACACCTTCTTCATTCTTTGCTGATACAACTAACCATGGCATAGGCTGTCATTCTCTTTTCTTCTATTAGGTTCAGTTCATCGTGTCGATTTTGGCACCATTCATCCTCTGTTAGTTTAGCTTCCATCAATACCTAGATTGATGGGATCTCTACTTCTATGGGGAGCACTGCTTCCATGCCATATACCAGAGAAAAAGGGATTGCCCCTGTCGAAGTGCGGATAGATGTACGATAACCGTAGAGAGCAAAGGGCAACATCTCATGCCAATCTTTGTAGGTTACAACTATCTTCTGAACGATTTTCTTAATGTTCTTGTTATCCGCTTCTACCGCTACATTCATCTTAGGTCGGTAAAGAGATGAGTTATGGTGTTCGATCTTCAACTCAGCGCACAACTCTTTCATCATCTTGTTGTTCAAGTTAGATCCATTGTCAGTAATGATCTGGCTTGGAACACCATAACAACAGATGAGATTGTTCTTGATAAATTGGACCACCACTTGTCGGGTTACATTGGTATATGATGCTGCTTCGACCCACTTGGTAAAGTAGTCAATGGCTACCAGGATGAACCTGTGTCTGTTCGAAGCCTTGGATTCGATCATGCCAATCATGTCGATTCCCCATATAGAAAAAGGCCATGGAGAAGAAAGAACTTTGAGATGCGTTGGCGGTACATGGATTTTGTCAGCTTATATCTGACACTTGTGACACCTCCTTATGTACTTGTAACAATCGGATTCCATTGTCAGCCAATAATATCCTGCCCTCAGAATTTTCCTTGCCATTGTATTTCATTGGCATGAGTGCCAAAGGATCCTTCGTGAATCTCTTTCATCAACTTGTTTGCTTCTTGTCTGTCTACGCATCGGAGCAGAACCATGTCGAAGTTTCTCTTATAGAGTGTATCACCATTCAGAAAGAAGTAGCCTGCCAGTCTTCTGAGAGTCTTCCTGTCTTTTCTTGATGCCCCAGGTGGGTACTCTTGTCTTTGAAGGAAGCACTTGATATCATGATATCAGGGTTTATTATCGATGACTGCTTCCATTGCGAAGATATAAGCGGACCTTTCAAGGCGTATAATGTCAATCTTAGGTGTAGCGTTCCATTGACCTACACTAATCATGGAAGAGAGAGTAGCTAGTGCATCATACATGTGATTTTCTTCCCGAGGGATATGATGAAACTCGATTCTGTTGAAGAATAGTAACAACCTTCTCGTGTAGTATTTGTAAGGAATCAATCCGGATTGGTATGTGTTCCACTCTCCTTTGATCTGATTAATAACTAGGGTTGAGTCTCCATACACATCCAAGTTCTTTATCCTTAAGTCAATTGCTTCTTCGAGACTCATGATACAAGCTTTGTATTTGGCCTCGTTGTTTGTTCATTTGAACATCAATCTGGTAGTGAAAGGGATATGAGTACCTTGAGGTGTTACTATGATTGCCCCAATTTTGTTTCCATAAGTGTTGACAACTCCGTCAAATATTAGTCCCCATTGGGATCCTGGTTCTGGCCCTTCACTGGGTAGTGGTTCATCGCAATCTTTCATTTTTAAGTACATGATATCTTCGTCTGGGAAGTCAAATCCGACTGATTCCTGATCGTCAATCGGTTGATGAGCCAAATGATTGACTAAAATACTTCCTTTGATGACTTTTTGAGTATGGTACTCAATGTCGTATTCCGATAACAACATCTGCCAACGGGTAATCCTTCCTGTGAGAGCAGGCTTTTCAAAGACGTACTTGATTGGATCCATTTCGAAGATTAACCAAGTAGTGTCACAAATCATGTACTAGTGAAGACGTTTGGCTGCCCAAGCCAGAGCGCATCAAGTTTTCTCGAGCATAGTGTACCGAGTTTCACAGTCAGTGAATTTCTTGCTTAAGTAGTAAATGACAGACTCTTTTCTTTTCGTTTTATCTTGTTGGCCGAGTACACAACCCGTAGAGTCTTCCAAGACTGTTAGGTAGATGATCAGTGGTCTTCCTTCCACTAGAGGAGATAGAATAGGTGGATTCAACAGATATTCTTTGATACTGTCAAAAACATTTTAGCAATCTTCTGTCCATACACAACTTTGATTCTTTCTGAGTAGTTTGAAGATTGGCGCGCATGTCGCGATCATGAGGGATATGAATCTTGAGATGTAATTTAGACGTCCCAAAAATCCTCTGACCTGTTTTTCAGTCTTTGGTGAAGGCATTTCTTGAATGGCCTTGACCTTGTCAGGGTCAACCTCGATTCCTTTTTGACTGACGATGAATCCTAAAAGTTTTCCCGAGCGAACACCGAATGTGCACTTATTGGGATTTAGGCGGAGTTTGTATTTTCTCAAACGCTCAAATAACTTTGACAGGTGTGTCACATGCTTTTCTTCTGTTTTAGATTTGGCAATCATGTCATCGACGTACACTTCGATTTCTTTGTGTATCATGTCGTGAAACAGAGTTGTCATGGCCCTTTGATAGGTTACCCCCGTGTTCTTCAGACTGAACGACATTACCTTGTAACAAAAGGTGCCGCATGGGGTGATGAATGAAATTTTCTCCATATCTTCCAGTGCCATTTTTATACGATTATAGCCCGAGAATCCATCCATGAAGGAGAAGACTTTGAATTTTGCGGCACTGTATACCAGCATGTCATTATGTGGAAGGGGGAAGTCGTCCTTTGGACATGCTTTGTTTCGATCCCTGTAGTCTACACACATTCTGACTTTTTCGTCCTTTTTCAGAATTGGTACTATGTTGGCTAGCCATTGAGGACATTCTGAGGTGGCAAGGAAACCTGCGTCGATCTATTTCTGCACTTCATCCTTAATCTTGATAGCCATATCTGGATGAGTCCGTCTCAGTCTTTGTTTTACCAGAGGACATTCCATTTTTAGCGGTAAATGATGTTCCACGATGCTGGTATCTAACCCTGGCATGTCCTGATAGGACCAAGAAAACACATCTAGAAATTCTTTGAGAAGTTTTACCAAATCTTCTTTGACAGTTGGACTGAGAGGCGCTCCAATCTTAACTTCTTTTCTCTCTTCTTCTGAACCCAAATTGACCGTTTCCAATGGCTCTTTGTGAGGTTCAATAGACCTTTCCTCTTGCCTGAGTAGTCGGGAGATCTCTTTTGGAATGTCTTCGTCCTCTTCTTCTTCAGCTTCAAATACCGGGAATTCAAAGTTGGGAGAAGGCATTGGATCGTATGTTTCAATGGGTTTTAAAACAAGCAATCTGCATGACGTGATGATTTGTTTTTAGAAGAGATAGAGAGAATGCAAGAGTGTATGCAGTGTATTTTTTTAAAAAGACTTGTTTTTATTTTTGGGTTGTTTTTAGGATCATTGGAGTCCTCCTCCCAAGCAGAGTTGTCATAGGAGAATTCTTCTGTTGTATCTTTCCTAGTGTTTTCACTCTCAATAGGATCTCCCCATCTAGTTGGCTGGATGTCCTCGTATCTGATGCGAGAGCTCTCAGGAGCGGTGTACTTAACTAAGAAGTCGTACTTGCCACTCGGTTGTCCTAAGATGTCCCATACTTCTGTGGGAGTGGACAAGTCATCTTCCTCGATGACGTTGACCTCAGGAAAAGCATAGTTGATGAACTCTTGTCCTGCAGTCTTTGCAAATTCATCATTGTGATGGATATCTTTAGAATGTCCTGAGTAACGATCCCATGACTCGGTGGGGACGTGGGTATTCTTTTCCATATTACTCAGTTGGTAGGCATCGTTCGGCTGACTCTTTTGCCCCAAGTCTTCTGTGTACGGCTTCCAGATAGGCAAGTCATCCAGGGGATCATAATAATATTGTTCGAAGTTGTCTTTCATTAGATCATCCTCTAATGAGTTAGGTGGAGCACGACATCCCTCAGAATCACAATCTCCATAGATCATCCGGACGTCTGATCTCGGTATCTCGGGCTCTACTTTGGAGAGCAGAATGGCATGTGCGTTTCTTCCTGAGACATATAACCGTTATCGTTGAGATAAGATTTCCACTCTTCATCCGTATCGGAGGAGTCACTCTCATTGATGGTGTGTACTTATTGAGACACTGGGTGGAGGAAGCCTCCACTGTGGAAGAAGTCCTGAATGGCATGAAAACTATCATCTTTCTTGGCAGTCTGGGTATAGGTTGAAGAGAAACCAAGACCTTTCTTTGTCTTGTTATCCGTAGGAATTATAATTTGTCCCCATCAGTTTACGTCATTACTCTTGATCAATTCGAGAGCATCTTTGTATGAGGAACTCGATGTCCCTCATTCTAATTGATTATCATTGCTCACCGAGAGTGCTTGGAACTGGGTTCCAACAACCTCCTCTAGTTCTACACAGGAGAATGATGATAAGTTGGTCACGATTAAGGCTTGCTCTCCGCAGACTGTGACTCGCTTGTCATTCTTGACGAACTTTAGTTTTTGGTGAAGTGTCGAAGTGACTGCCCCAGCTTCGTGTATCCAAGGTCTTCCTAATAAACAACTGTATGCTGCCCGGATGTCCATGACTTGGAAAGTGACTTGGAAAGTGTGAGGACCGATGGTTATGGGAAGATCGACTTCACCAATAACTATTTTTCTGGATCCGTCAAAGGCTTTGACGATGATCTCACTGCCTCTCATTAGGGTTCCTTGAAATGATAGTCGTATCACAGTCGATTTTGGCATAACATTCAAAGATGATCCTATGTCAACCAATACGTTGGCTAAAGCATTGTCTTGGCAGTTGATTGTAATGTTAAGTGCCATATTATGATTCTTGCCTTCTTCCAGCAATTCTTCATCATTGAATCCTAAGTTGTTGCAGGAAATGATGTTGGAAATGATGCTGTCAAATTGTCCTACCGTTACGTCTTGTTCCACGAAGGCTTTCCCTAAGACTTTCTGCAGAGCTTCCCTATGAGCTTTAGAACTAAGTAGGAGAGATAGCACAGAGATTCGAGATGGATTTTGCAATAATTGGTCCACAATATTGTACTCGCTTTTCTGGATGAGCTTCAGCATCTCATCGTTGTTCTTTACAAGTTTCAGATTACTGGATTTCCCGACTTGTTGATTTGGAACTTCCATTTGAGGTTCCTTTTCTTTGGCAGGTTCTCCAACTCCTCTGTTGAAGATTCGGCCGCTTCGGGTAACACGACTGATGTCGGCAATGTTCACGACGGAGGGTAATGGAGTTTCCTTTCCATTTTCGATGGTCATTGCACCGTACTTGTAAGGGATATCCTTCTCTGATTTGTATGTATCGGACCTGGCAGGGAGATAACCACAAGAGCTTTTTTATTTCTCTGACCGTTATAGGCAACCTCGATCAGTTCCTGGTTGGGAACTTTTCTACTATCAAGAGGGATTCTTGGTTCATCGAGTAAAGGGATTATGGCGCAAACTTCCTTGGTTTTTCCATGATCGGAGATTACGACAACATTTTCGCTTTGATCAGGGAGAGAGTCTTATACCATGTTAATCGACCCAGAACTCGAATATGGCTTAATCTCTTTATGGTCCAACTGATTTTGAAGAGTTGCCCGTACGAGATAACATCCTTGGTTGTTCTCCGAGCATACTCTACAACACTCATAATTATGCGATGGTACCTGGCCACACCCACTTTGTATGCAATGCATCTTTACTAAATTTGTTTCCATTGAGCGGACATCACGATTTTGATGTCTACCAGGATTCCCGTCAGTCATGCTAATCTGTGGTGTAGCTTTATCCAGGTAGATCGGAAGCCACCAGTGGTCCAAAAGGTGTTGAAGTGTTCTTTGTACAAGCGCACACCCTTGGTCGTCTTCACGACATTCTTCACAGTCTTGATAATCGTGTGAAGCCAGAAAACCGGGCCTGACTTGCTTAGCATGTAATTCTACTAGACTGGTATTCATCAAGCGTATGTCAAAGATCTGAACCATATTGACTTGATGGTTATTCCTTTCATGGTAGTCTTGGATCCATCCGAGATCCATCTGACGTTGGAGGGCCTCTTGCATAAAACAGCATCCTTGATTGCTTGTTGAGCAGATTGGACAAGTGTTGTAATTGTGCCGTGGCAGATTATAATATTGACTATGCCTTGAATGCATCGCCACCAAATTGATGTTCATCGCAAGAATGTTGTGGTTCTGAACAATGTTGGGATGTGCATGGGCCATAATGACTTCCCGGATCCTGCGATCTTGAATCTAGCCCAGATCCATTTGTTCTTGTAGAGCTGCTTGCACTACGAAACACCCCTAATTGTTCTTTGAGCAGATATTACACTGGTGATAGTTGTGAGATGGCACATGACCGTACCTACTCTGTTTGTAATGCATCTTCACCAGATTGGTTCCTAATAGGAGTACATTGTGAATTTAATAATTGCGGCTAGTTTCTTCCTCTATTAAATTTACTGTAGTCTTCTCATGTTGTGGCAACGGGTTCGTCTGAACGTTCAGATTAGTATCTTTGAAAGATAACATCCCGATCCTAACAAGCTTCTGTACATCAGACTTGAAGCTGAGACAGTTCTCAATGTTGTGCCCTGATCCTCCTTGATGGTAAGGGCAAGTTTGATCTGCTTTGAACCAAAAAGGCGAATTTTCCGGTACCGTAAGAGGAGTCTTGGTTTGGATGTGCCCCTTGGCTAGTAGAAGTGTAAATAACTGTGTACAACATCGGTATAGGGTCAAACCCTGATGGTCGTGTCGTATGATTGTTGTTGTTGTACTGCAGACGAGCCTGCTGAATAGGATGTTGCTGCCTTTGCTGATATTGTTGTTGATTTGGCAGGCTCTAAACAACCTGAGGTTGATAAGTCAGAGCCGGTGCAGGGTTGATTGCAGGAGTTATCGCCGCAACTGGTTGATACCTTCGCCTTTGCTTTCCCAGAGAGATATTACTGATATCCTGCTCATTTTTCTTTTGGAAAGCACTATCGTATCTCTTAGTACTGCTAGATGGCTCTGTATCTTTGACCAATCGTCATTCTCGGACTGCTTCTTCTAGGCGTACTCCCATGTTCACCATTTCAGTGAAGTCAATGGCGCACTAGCGATCATTTGGTCGTAATGCAACGAGCTTAAGGTTTTCAGGAAAATCTTTGTCATTTCCTTTTCCTCAAGAGGGGGACAGATCTGGACGGTAATTTCACGCCATCTCTGAGCATATTCTTTGAAAGTTTCTTTGTCCTTCTGTGACATTGCTCTGAGTTGATCCCTATCCAGTGCCATATCCAAATTGTATTTATACTGCTGAACGAAGGCAGTGCCGAGATCTCTGAAAGTACTGATCTTGGTGCGGTTTAAACCCATGTACCATTTAAGTGCGGCACCAGTTAAACTGTCTTGGAAATAATGGATTAGTAAATGTTAATTTTCTGTCTGGGTAGACATTTTTCGAGCGTACATCCCCAAATGACTTTGAGGACAAGAGTTGCCTTTGTATTTTTCAAAGTCAGGCACCTTGAATTTGTGCAGTATCGTTAGATTAGGGACTAGACAGAGGTCTGCGGCGTCCTTTCCGAATATGTATTGACCACGAATAGCATGCAGTTCCTTCTGCATTTCCAAGAATTGTTCTTGGAACTCATTCATCCTTTCGTACATGTCCTCGTTTCCACCAGAAATTGCTTGTGGAATCTATCCTTCCGGGACAGTGTGTACCACTGGTTGTGGTATAGACATTATAGTGGTGACTCTTGGCGCTTCCATGCCCTGAAGTTTGTAACCTTTAGGAGTTGTTATTGTAACCCTTGCATCTTCGCTTTCCCGAAGTTTGTAATCTTCAGGTCCAACGGTTCCTGCTATGGCTTCTGGATCTTCAGTGACCGGCGGGATATATCCTTCAGGTATAAAGTTGAGAGGCATGCCCTAGGGACGACCTTTATGCATGTTGTACCGAGGATGATTCTCATGTGTCTCCATTATGGGCGTAGATATGATCTCTGAGATTACAGTCTTTTGATGTCGCTGCTCCTGAGCTGCTGCCAGGGATTGCATGTCACTGTGAAGTTTTTCTAAACTTTCCTTCAGATCGTCGATTTCTTCTCTTAGCTCTCTGTTCTCTTCCTCAAGATCGTCCATTTTCTTTTGTTGATTGGCCCGAGTATTATATGAGTGAGAGAGTTTGACTCTAGAATTGTGACGCATACGTGAGACTCAAAGATAAGAAAAATGCGTTATGTGAGAATGATGAATGATATGCAATGACATTTTTTTTTAGTTTTTGTCTTATTCAAAAAGAAAATTCAACAAATAGATTGCAAATATCATACAGTGGGGGAGACCCCTTTTATTGAATTCGAAATATTGTAGTATTTTACAAGGAAAAATACAGTATTTTACAAAGTGTTGTAAGAAAAAAAGTCTAAGCTCATGGATCCTGAGTTCTTTCTGAAGAGAGCTCAGATGTTGGTTCTAGGAGTTTCCTTTTCTTTGATCGGGGCTCTTTAGTCGTTGTCGGGTTGTCAGTCCTTTGCCAAGTGAAAGGAGCGAGCAAATTTCTTCGGTCTTCCTAACTTTCTACAACATGCTGTTTTAATATCTCAATCAGAGCATCCTATTCCTTTAACAGTTCCTAAATCTTGGTACACTCCAAATTGAGGATTCAGTATTTGTTTTTCCAAGAGCTCTTTTCACGTTGAACTTTTTTGAGAGCGACCTGGAGTTTTTCCACATCAGACATGAAATAAAGGACAGATTCCTTTAATGGAAAAACTTCTTGGCGAGGGTAAGGCATCCTCAGCTTGAGGGCTCTAGTTTGCACCCAGTGGAGATAAGGTTCCATAGAGGTACAATTTGGTCTTCCTAGAGATTCTCTTCCTTTCTTGTGAATGTGTTGCCAGACATGCACTATTTCCTTCATTAGTGCCCTGTCATTTTCCCCTTCCTTGAAGAAAAGACCTTCCAGATGAACATTACGTGGAATATTCTTCATCGGGTATCCGAGTTGACGGCGAGCTAAAACTGGATGATAGTTGATTCCTCCTTTAGTTCCAATGAGGGGTACGTTAGGGAAATTTAAAAATCTGTCGATGATCTCTATCCCTTCATAAATCCTATTGTACTAATATATGTCAGAGTTGGTAAGGGACATAATCCTTTATGACCAACGTAGAGTACTCTTGTGATCCCAAAAAGCAGCAGACTTGGGCAATTGGGAAATGAACCATTTGTAGAGTAAGGGTACACAACATGTTATCATTCCTCCATTGTACAAATTCCTTAAGTGTACAGAATGATAAGCATCTGCGAGCAAGGTTGGTACGGGGTTCCCTATTAAGAAAATCTTAACAGCATTAGTATCAACGAAGTTGTCAATGTTGGGAAAGAGGAATAACCCATATATGAGCTGAACGAAGACGTCTTCAAAGGCAGTTATGTTTCCTATACTAGCAAAGTATAGAGCTTTCTCTATCAGGAATTTAGCTGGTAAACCCCGGATTCCTCCTTTAGTGGTTATGTGAGTCCTAACTTCTGTCTCGTCCAAAGAGATCGCTCTTGCAATGGTTTGTTCCTTTGGAATTTCTTCCAGTATAAAAAAGGGAGCTCGATCAGTGATAGGTAAATCAATCAGGTGAGAGTACTCTTCCAGTGTTGGTGCCGGTTGGTAATCCGGGAAAGTGAAGCAGTGGTAAACCGGATCGTAGAACTGTATCAGCGTAGACAAGATTTCTTCAACCACGTTAACCCTTAACAGAGACAACAGTCCTCTGTGCTTAGCCCTAAAAGCCTCAAGGTTGGTAATCATCCTTGCCAAACTCCTTAAGTCCTCTAGTTTTGGAGCCTTGAAGGTGTACTTGTGCATATTTCTTCTACCGAAATCCATAACGCAATCTCTGATATTTGCAATTATTGTCTTAGTTTATTTTGAAAAAAGAGAGATTTTTTTCTTGTTTGAAAAGGGATTTTTAGATGAATGCATTAATGCCGCACACAAAAACATTTGAAAACATGGGTTCAAGGGTTCAACGTCATGAGCAAGGAGTCATGGCTCTACCCATCCCCAAAGGTTGTACTATTTTGGTCTATTTTTGTACCTGTAGAACGGGTTCTAAGGTTCCCAAAGTCATTGACCCCTCCTAAGGATATAAACAGCAAGTTGATGCTCCGCAAGTGCACGGAATTATCGAAGTAATATAAAAGATTTTCGAATCCACAGAGACCAATGTCAACCAACTGTAATCTATCGTCGCTTTGTAAAGCTAAGGCTAATGATATTTAATTAAAGGGAAACTAAGACTAGAGCTAAAATAAAACTAAGAAAATATAACAAAAAAGAGAGACCGAAATGTGGATTCCGTGTACCTCAGGCACTCTGTAATTGGTTGGCGTTAATTTACTTATGTTTCGTAGAAAATATTGATCTAAAGACTCCGCCTCACACTCTCGCGCTATCGACTAAAGCCACATCTCCTAACCACATGGTTTTGCTCTCGCTCGCCCGTTTTAATTAGAAAACGTATTTTGAGAATCAATTAGATCCTAATTGATACCTAAAACGCTCCCACTGTTTTTAGGATCAATGTCTAGTTTTCACTATCTGGTTCGAACCCCACGCTCTCGCAGTGTCGGCTCTGACCTTTACTTGTTTCTCACTCTCGTGACGAAATAATGTTAACTAACCTCTCACTCTCGTGACAAAGCTATTTAAATTAAACTTGGAAACAAAGACCAAAACATAATTTATTATAAGTTAATGCTAATTTAATTACCGAGTCTAGTCGGAACGACGGTCCTCACATACCGGACTCTAAACAATTTAGTCGGACATGGATAGGAAAATAAGATTGCTATTACGATGAATTAATATAAGACAAGGCATAATTAAGCTATCAATTAAAAACAGTAAAGTAAGCAAATAAAGTAAAACCTGTAATCGAATGGAAACTGGAATTGTAATACATCGGAGGGCTTTGGTCCAAAATACAAATTAATGGCTGAAGTAAATACTAAAACTAATTCGTAATAGCCCCCCAATGTGGAAAGCTATTACTTTTACATAGTGAAAGAAAACTGCTTCAAAACTAAAGAAATAAAATCTGGCAAAAAAGAAATTCGGTCCCCCCTGGGTTGTAAACTGACGTCTTCTTTTATATCTCTGATGGCTTCAAATGCTTCGTGAAAATAGGGTGAATTGCGTTAGATGCGAAAAGCTCCGTTGAATCAGGAAGTGCAAGAAAAAATAGGAGAAGTTGGGGTCGTGGCAGTTGCCACTTCCCCCATGAAAATAGGTGGCAGGCACCACATTCCCACATGTTGGCGGCTTGCTCCACCCTTTCCTTCTTTCTTAGTGGCAGGCACCACTTATGCAATGTGGTGGGCGCCACATTCAATTGGTGTGGCAGGCACCACCCTCTTGAATTGTGGTGGGCCCCACCTTATTTTTTTTCTTTCTTTTCTCTTAATATTTTCTTTTCTTCCATTTTTTCTTCCATTTTCTTCTTTTTCAAATAAGGTCCATTCTTTTAAGCACCTGAAAAACAAAATAAAATATCGGTATAATAAAACATAAATCAAAGAAATTAATAGAAATCACAACTAAAATTCATGCAAGTCAAGTCAAATATACGATATAATTTTGCGTTATCACAAGCTGATTCACTCGAGCGAGCTGTAATATCCTAGGATGAATCTCATTTGAGTGTAACATCGCGTACCAACTATTCCCGATAGTCACCGCACTACCAAATGGCCATATCGTTAAAGTCTACTAAATCCTCAGGGTCATGGGTACCACACTAGGAAAGACAATGCTTTCACGACAATCAGTCGTTTAACATAGATACTTCCGTATTGGTACCTCGACTGATTCGGTGGGCTACCAAGTTAGCTTGGTCGGGATTCACTCCTTATAAGAGTTTCCTGCCTATGCCACCCCTATCTTAATGTTCTCTCAAACTTTCCACATGTGCATCAATCGCATTCCCATTCGATAGAAAAATAAACACGGGTATCAAGTAGGATGACAGTATATATATATATATATATATATATATATATATATATAGTATGGAAATGTTGAACAAGCTAGACATCTTAGGAACTCTAAACCTAGGACTCCCCAGCAGAGTCACCATTTTTCTGTAGCTTGCAATTTTTGTCGGTGACGCGACCACCTTACCCCAATGGTTAGAATTGGGTGCTACTTTCTGATTTCTTATTTATCCTATGAAGCTGGAAAGGAAATGGAAGATATCTAAAACTAACCTTGCATGCAAATGTTTTCTTTAACAAATGCTAAGAGATTGGAGGGTCCGGGGTCAGATTATACAAAGGGAAGTTGTTAATTACCCAGCGTATATATGGTTATCCATAGATTGTTTGGCATTTTCTTCTGTTATATACTTACTGGTGTTTATCTGCCATAAATTGGGAAAGTTTCTCCTTTGGGAGTGTTGAGAGAGTATTTTTTGTTGTTTTCGGTTTTTTTGATGTTTTTGGTAAGGTACTGGACCTAAAGTTTTTGATATGTGTGCTTGCTAAGATTTCATAATCTTATGCTTACGTATTCCCGTAATGATAACAGGGAAATCAGAGCAATCGTAGTTCCTCCTATTCTATGGGAGGAAATATTTTTGGTGTCTTGTTCAAAGCCCAAGATTGAAGCTAAAGGTTATTTGTGTCTTGTTCAAAGCCCAAGATTGAAGTTAAAAGTTTGACTGAGAGAGAATTTGTCATCTCTAAAGGGAGATATCTCGTCTGTTTATCACAGTTGTTGGGTAACTGATTATAAAGGAGAATTACTTTAACTGGAATATATGGAATCCAACAATGCCATAATTTCCTTTATAGGGTATTTGTCCTGAAGGAGAAAACTTTAACTCAGTGTAGAGCAATGCCATTTTTCCTTAGGAATCTTTCCTGCTAAGAGAGGAACATTGGCTTGGATGTAAATAACCCATAGGCTTGCCACTTACAACAATTAGATGAAAGAGGAAGTTTTACCAGGATAAAAGAGGGACTACAACTTGGATTTTTGAATCAACAAGTGTGCCACTTACAACAATTATCTGGAATTAGGGTTTTTTATTGTCTGTTTTGATGTGTGATTTTATAGAGAAATGTCTTCCTACAGAGAGATTTTTTATTTTCCTCTGAGGGGATGTTGATTTTTGTGTGCCTTGATCAAAGCCCAAGGTTGAAGCTAAAAGGTTTACCCTACTAGGGAGTTTTATTGTTGTCTTGTACAAAGCCCAAGATTGAGGCTAAAGAGAATTGACTCTTTTGGGGAATATTTAATATGTCTTGTACAAAGCCCACGATTGAGGCTAAAAGAATTGACTCCACTGGGGAGGGGTTTTATCTGTCTTGTACAAAGCCCAAGATTGAGGCTAAAAGGTTCCCATGGGGAGGTTTTATATGTGTCTTGTACAAAGCCCAAGATTGAGGCTAAAAAAAAGAGATGACTGACTCAGTTGGAGAATATTTTGTCTGTCTTGTACAAAGCCCAAGACTGAGGCTAAAACTGCTGAAGGAAGATCATTATACAAAGCCTAAGAAGAGGCTGATTGGGGAATTTCTTATATGAAGCCTAAGAGGGGGCTAGCTTCTGCTGTGGATTATTGCGATCCAGAGACAGGTCCAAATTGGGGAATCAACTCTTGCTGAGTGTAGAAGAGTTGAAATATCAAATGCCTTGAGGTTCTGATTTTTCTGAGGTTTTATTGATAGTAATTTGACCCTAGCTGGGGGAATTTAAAGTGAAAGCTTAAAAATTGAGTTTTTTTAGCCTTTGGAGGTTTTAAACTCTGCTGGTAATTTGATGAAATGATCAGGATTTTTCCTGTGCTTTTAGGAAACTTGAGGGTTTCTTTGAGATCCAAGAGGAGATGAGACTGTTTATGTCTACTGGTATGAAGAGATTGATACTTAGTTGGAGAATAATCTTTGTATGCTGCCCAAGAAGAGGCTGATGTTTTAAGGGAAAAAAATCAACCCTAAACTGGTTTGGTGTTTTGACCCTCCAAAAGATTGATCTAGCAAAAGATGACTAAGTTTTGTCCTATACCTGTAAGAGGTCTTTGGGTCCATGTACTAAGCCCAAGAGTAGGCTGAGAACTTCTAAGAAGCCTGAGTGTCCTTGTACAAAGCCCAAGAGGAGGCTGGGGATGCTTTTAGGAAACCTGTGGGTCCAAACCTGAGAAAAGTTCAATAATCTTTTCTTTAGTGAATAGTTCTAGGGTTGAAGAAATTCAAAAGAGGTTTCACCGGGAATTAATCCTCTTTGGGGAAGTGAATTTCTTGTACAAATTTCTAAGTAGTGACAGTCTTGAGAAAAGTTTCACCAGGAATAATGCCTTTCTATGTTCCATTTTGTATAAGCCCAAGATGAGGCAAGACTGTATCTGGAATTTCTTATGGGAAACTAGTTTTTTACTGTGTTAAAAGAGTAACCACTGGTTTTATCTAAGCCTAGACCTAATTGCTGTGGAAAACTCTAAGCAAGTATATACAAGCATACATATACAGATGAAATATATAAGCAAGTATGTATAAAAGCAATAGTAGAACTTACAGGTGTGCAAGCTTCCAGCATTATAAACACAACTGTATGGTTAGTTATTCAAGAAATTGAAGAAAGTTTTGATAACAACAATGAATTTGAATCAAAATAAAAAGAAAAGTTATTTTAAAAGAAGTTTAGGGATTATACTCAAGGAGAGGCCCAGATGAATTCTTTTGAAAAGGCGACGATCGCGTCGTAGTTTTGAAAACCACAGAGGGACTTATACAATGACTGAGGCCCAAATTTATTGTACTTACAAAAGAGATGGGTCTTACACTCTATTAGAGGCCCAAAAGTTTATTTTTATACAGGAGTTAGGGCTTATAACTCAAGGAGAGGCTCAGATTTAAAAAAAAACAATGATCGCACCGTTATTTTGAAAACTGTACTGGGACTTATACAATGACTAAGGCCCAAATTATTTATCTACAAAGGGATGTTGGGTCTTACACTCTATTAGAGGCCCAAAAAGTGTTTGATATAAGAAAGATGGGACTTATAACACAAGGGAGGCCCAGATGATTTTTGTTTTGAAAACGGCGATTGCCGAGATCGTATCGGGACTTATACAACGACTGAGGCCCAAAAATGGTTTATTTACAAAGGTATGTGACTTACACTCTATCAAGAGGCCCAAAAAGTGTCTTTAAAAAAGAAGAGAGAATGAGACTCATAACTCGGGGAGAGACCTAATGAAAGACAGTAATCGCACCGTCGTTTTGAAAATCGCGTCGGGACTTATACAATGACTGAGGCCCAAAAAAGTTTGTGTGTAACAAGGGATGGGTCTTACACTCTATTAGAGACCCAAAAGTGTTTTAAAAATGTTTGTGAGGGTGAAAATAATCAAAATCCTAATTTGATAAAAAAAATACATTTTAATTTGAATAAAAAAACATTTTAAATGATCAAAATTATCAAACATGTGTGAAAAATAAGTTGTGATCTTGGATAAATGTTTGAAAAATCATGTTTAATCACATAAAAGATTAAAATTCATTTGGAATGAAAAGATCAAAGTGAGAATTTCATTTTAAAATGTTTAAAAACAAATAAAATTAAATTAATTACAAAATTTTTAACTATATTAAATAAATAATATAAATTGGATTTTTTGTAAAATAAAATAATTTAACATTTTTGTGATTTTTAAAAAAAAGAACCAATAAAAAATGATAAAAAATGAGAGAGAAATTAATTTTTGAAATCAATTAAATAAAATATAAAAAATTCAAAAATTTGAAAATTTGTAAAAGGGCGCCAAGAACACTTGTTCTTGCCCGCGTGCCCTGTTTTACCCAGATTTGAATTTTCTCACTTTTCTCTTTGATTACTCAATGGTTTTGCACAATTCAAACACCAATCTCACTCGTTTTTTAACAAGGATCACAACCATATAGATTAATTGCATTTATATTAAGTATGGAGTGAGAAATCAAAGGATGAACTCAAGAACCCTAGTTTCAACACGAACACTATGAAATTCCATACACGATTCATACATAGCAATTGATTGAGGGTTATCACTCTATATACATGCAAAAACAAGATGGTAACTCAAAAATTCATTTATGATGCATATAATATGGAGTCTGAAGGCTTCAGGCTTACCTCTTGCAGCTGGTTATCGAATTTTATGTTGGAGGTGTTACAGATGTTGTGTAATGATCTGGCCAGCTTCAATGGACCTCAAGTAATGTGTTTGAATGCTTGGAATGGATTGAATCAGCTCAGAACTTGTTGTGGCACCTTAACTGCAAACAGACCAAAAACTTGAGCAAATGGATGGTGACTTTGTGATTCTGATGTTCCAAATGTGTTTCAAAGCCATGGATCACTCATATATGATGTATATGAGGTGTTGGCATGATTGGTTTGGTTTGAATTGCTTGCTATTTCAAAATTCGATAGTGAATTGAAATAGAAGAAAAATCAGGTTTTTTGAGAGTGATTTTAAGGAAAGCATCAATTTGGGTGCTTTGTTGTACATAAACTGATCACAAATGAGCTCTATTTATAGTAGAGCAAGTTTTTTTTGCAAGGAATAGTGAATGGAAACTGGTACAGGTCTTTGACCAATGGTTGCATGAAGGAATCCAAGTCTTCTCTAGCCATTGACTTGGGTCAGTGCAGCAGGCCTATGGTCCTTTGTTGCAGGGATAAGGCTTAACTCATTCAGTGATCAAAGACTCAGTCCATTCCACTCCAATGCACCTCTTGAATGTCTTGAAACAAAATGGGAGTTTTTGGATTTGGAACATTGAATTTCACATGCCTACATGATGATCTTTTGTCTTGGGAGGCTTATGGCTCAGAGATCTTTTGCTTTGATATGATCTTCAATGTTTCTAGAAGGATTACAAGACTTGTAATTGCACAAATTAACCAATTTGAGCAAATGACCTATAATCTTTCTTGGGAAGAAACCAATCTTTGATGCCATGTTCCAAGGGTTGTAACGCCCTACTCAAATTGAATTTGGAGATGATATGGTACTTGTTGGAAAGCTCTCATGACATACTTTAACTTTGATGTTCAATATTGGTTTTGGTTTAGCTTGGATCAAGGTGAAAAATGGCCTCAAAGTTGGTAAAAAATGAAACAGATTCTGACTTGAAAATTTCACTAAGTGTTTAAAAAAAAAGTGGTCATTTTCATTTTTTGTGATTTTGATCAATCCATAACTTAATATCCATGAGGATTCGGAATCTGATGTAGTTGACACTTTTGAAGTATGTCATGTGAACTTTTATTTGAGCTTTGGATGGAAGAAAAAGGCCTTGTGGTTTAGGAGTTATGACCTAGAAAAGTTGGTACCAAATCACTTTGTTCCATAACTTAGAAATATCTAAGTTTCTTATGGTTGCCCCTTTTGCAAGAAACCTCACTTTTCTTGATTTTTCTTGATGAATGATGATCAAAACCATACATTAACATTTTTTTGACTTAGGGGGACCATATTTGTGAAAAAAATCCAAAAAGTCAAACTTGATTTTGGACACAGTTAATTTTTTGTCAGATGAACTCCAAACTGTGTAATCTTCTGTGCAATCAAGTTTTTGGCCTAATTTAAACCTAATGGATGTACTCCATAGGTGTTTTAGGGTGTCTTGAATCATGTCCCAAGGTTTGGGAGCATGTCTTGGTCCAAAGTCAAAGGTATAGTTAACTTTTTCTTCAAAACCCTAATTGTGGTCCAGATGAAATTGAAACTTGTGAGTCAAGCTTCTTGGATCAATCCATTGTTGTAAATGGGTCAATGTGGTGTATTGTAGGCCCTCAATTCATGTCTTGAGGTCTTGGTTCATGTCTTGTCTCAAAAGTCAACTTAGGGGTGAATTAGGTCAAGAAACCCTAATTCCTGATTTTTGATGAATACCTCCCATGAGGTTGCTTTGGCTTGATGATTAGATCCATGAGGTCCCTTTGAGCTTCTTGGATCATGTTTTTAAATATTGGTGCATCCCCAGGTGAAAATTTTCATTTGGAGGCCTTGGTCGACCAACACCCTAATTTGGTGACACTAGTGATCTTGAGGCTTGATCCACTTGGAATGTTGCAACCTTGTGTCTGATTCTTGATGTGGGAGTCCTTTTGATCCTTTATGGGTGTTTGAGAGGCTAATAAAAGTTGAAGATCATGTCATTTCTTGATTGATCTTTTGTCTAAGTGTTCTGGGAGGGCTCAAAACCCTAATTCTTGATTGTAGTGAATGCTCAACAATCCTTAAGGAGATTGATGAGGCATGATGGTACATCCATATTGTGGTGATGATTCTCATAATGATGGGAAATCTTGAGGTCAAAATTTGGGGTATGACAACCCGACCTAAGATTTCGCAATCTTATGCCTACGTATTCCAGTAGAGAGATTTGGGAAATCATAGCAATCGTAGTTCCTCCGATTCTATGGGAGGAAAAAAAAGTTTGGTGTCATGTTCAAAGCCCAAGATTGAAGCTAAAAGTTGACTGAGAGAGTATTTGTCGTCTCTAAAGGGAGAAATCTCACCTATTCATCACAAATGTTAAGTAATTGGTTATAAGGGACGTTACTTTAACTGGGATGTGTGAAATCCAACAATGCCATATCTTCCTTTATAAGAGAAATGTCATGAAGAAAGAAGTTTTATGAATCTTTCATGCTAAGAGAGGCACATTGGCTTGGATGTGTAGAATCCAGAGGGTTGCCACTTACATCAGTTAGATGAAAGAGAAATTTTAGCCATGATAAAGGAGGGACTCCAGCTTGGATTTTGAATCAACAAGTGTGCCACTTACATCAATTATCTGGAAAAAAAAGGTTTTGATTGTTTGTTTTGATATGTGATATATAGAGGGGATATCCTCCTACAGAGAGAACTCATGGTCTCATCTGTGGGGATGATGGATTTTGTGCCTTGATCAAAGCCCAAGGTTGAAGTTAAAAAAAGGTTTGGGGATTGACTCCACTGGAGATGTTTTATTTAAGTATCTTGTTTGAAGCCCAAGATGATGAAGCTGAAGAGTTTGAGTATAGCTTTAAAGAAGACTGACTCAACTGGGGAGTATGATATTTATCTTGTACAAAGCCCAGGATTGAGGCTGAATGGTTAAATCATTATATGAATCCTAAGAGGAGGTTTACTCTTACTGAGGATTTATTCAAATCCAGGAAAAGGTCTAAACTATTTTGAGGAATCCAAAGGGAAACTAACTCTTGATGGTGATTGGAGAAGAGCTGAATTATTAGATGCCATGAGGGTCTGATACTTTCTGAGGATTTGTTGATGGTAACCTGACCCTGGTTGGGGATTTTAAGGTGAAAGTCAAGCCTTGTTGGAGGTCATAAGGGATTTAAAGATGAGTTAGAATGCCTTAGAGGTTTTAACTCTTCTGGGAATTGATGTATTGGTAAAGATGATTAGGATTTATCTTAAACTTTTAGGAAGCCTGAGGGCTCTTGTATTAAGCCCAAGAGGAGACTGTGAGGGTGAGACTTTCCAAGTCTACTTGTATGAAGCCCAAGAGGAAGCTGAGACTACCCAAGTCTCTTAAGAAGAGGCAGACTCTGGTTGGAGAAAGATCTTTGTATGATGCCCAAGAGGAGGCTGTGGGTTCTAGGGATGAAGATCAACCCTTGAATGATTGGATATTCTAGAGTTTTTGACTTTCCTGAGGATTGAACTAGTAGAGATGACTAAACTCTTTCCTATGCTTTTAGGAAGCCTTTTGGTCCTTGTACTAAGCCCAAAAGGAGGCTGGGATGCTTCTAGGAAGCCCGTGAGTCCTTGTACTAAGCCCAAGGCGAGGCTGGGATGCTTCTAGGAAGCCTGTGGGTCCTTGTACTAAGCCCAAGATGAGGCTGTGGGGAACTTCTAAGAAGCCTGTGGGTCCAAGCCTAAGAAAAGTTCAAGAAAGGTTTCACCAGGAAATAATCCTTTCTTTACTGAACAGTTCTAAGGTTTGAAGAAATTCAAACGAGGTTTCACTGGGAATTAATCCTCTCTAGGGAAATGAATTTCTTTGTATAAGAATAAGCTAGTTGATTGAACTAAGTTATAAGTATCATACTGTTTAACCTAAGTGTGAATTCAGGATGACCTAACTGTTGAGTGAACTCTAGACAGGTATGCACAAGTATATACAGATAAGTGGTTTAACATGTATAAATAAGTATGCATTGAAAAGGTGATTGGTCTTATTCTCTGGATAGAGACCCGAGTGTATTATGATTGGTTGTATTGATTATCACTGTATAATTAAGGTTTTAAGAAATCGAAGAAAGTTTTGAGAAAACTTTGAATTTAAATTTGAATTTGAAAAGAATGTTATTGTTATTGAAAAGAAAGTTTGGGGCTTATAACTCAAAGAGAGGCCCAAGTGGTCTGAGAGAAGTTTCATCGGGAGTAATGCTCCTCTTAGTACCAGTGTAAATTGAATCTTCTTTTTATTGCAAAAAAACGGAAAAGGATGAGACTCATACTCTATTAAGAGGCCCAATTTAATATATTTTGAATGAAAGAATTAAAGAATAGTATTGGGTCTTATACTCGGGGAGAGGCCCAGTTGTTTTTAAGCAGTTTAAAAAACAGATAGATGATTTTGAAAACAGAGATATGTGTCGTACCTTAAAAAATACGATCCTCGCGATGGACGCGGAAAAAACTGTTCGAAACAGAGTCACCACCGAACTTTATTTATCCCAAAAGAGGGAATAGGAAAATATCGATAAAACCTTTAAAGGGAGATAAGAACATGGTCATCGCAACCAAATTCGGGTTCGGGAGTCGGTTACGCAAGAGGGAAGGTATTAGCACCCTCTACGTCCATTGTACTCAACGGGAACCTCTTGATTCAATTCGTGAGAACGGTATCTAGGTTTGTTTGTTTATCTTCTAAGGTAAAAGGATTCGTTTTTAAAAGGGAAAATGGGTGGTTTTTTATTAGGGTGCTCGACAAGGATTAGAACCCTTGTGCCTACGTATTCCCTCGTGCAATGGGAAAGTCAGAGCATTCGTAGTTCGTGGGACTACGGTTGTTTGGTTTGTGTTTTTTATGTAGGCGCCAATTGTCCACACACGAGTAAGAGAACTCGCACCCAAACAATTGAGGAGAATGGTCAAAGACTTGTCCCCCCTCACATCACCTTTTAGAAAGTTGTTTGAATATATGATTAAGGATATTAAAGAGTTTGATTAAGAAAAGAATTTGATTTGCGTGTGTTTTAGGGTTTCGACCGCACAAGGTGAGAAAAGAGAGTTTTAATCGTATTGGATGTTTTAGAGGTGACAATTGCCCACACACGAGTAAGAAAACTCGCACCCAAACAATTGAGGAGAAGGGTCAAAGAATCGACCACCCTCACTTCACCTTTAGTAAAATGTGTTTAGATAGAGATTAAGTGTTTTAATGATTGATAAAAAAAGGTTTGAATTTTGTCGAGTTACAAGTGTTTTAGAGGCGTCAATTATTGTCCACACACGAGTAAGAGAACTCGCACCCGAACAATTGAAGAGAAAGACCAAAGACTTGATCCCCCTCCTTTTCACCTTTTAAAATGTATTTAAATAGAGATTACGTGCTTTAATAATCGATACGGAAAAATAAATTTGAGTGTTGTCGAATTACAAGTGTTTTAAAGGCGTCAATTGTCCACACACGAGTAAGAGAACTCGCACCCAAACAATTGAGGAAAAAGACCAAAGACTTGATCCCCCTCTTTTCACCTTTTAAGAAATGATATTTAGTATAATTAAATGTATTAATTTGATTTAAGAAAAATACTCGACGTTGGATCGAGGTTTGGATTTGCGTACGAAATGGTTTGAGAACTAATGGAAATGAGGTCCTATGGTTTAAGGTAAGGTCGATTGCGAGGCAAAAGCGCTCGACTTACAAGAGGTAAAGGGGCTTGATATGTGGATCAAGTGAATGTTGGATATTAATTGAATTTGATTTGGAAAATACTTGACGTTGGATCAAGCTTGTTTATTGTTGTAAAAAGGGGTTGATTTTAATCTTATGGGAGAGGGGTGTAATTAATCAAGTGGGAATAATCGAGCTATGATTAAAGTAAGCCAATCACATACACGCATACAAACCAAAGTGAAATGTGCAACAATTATCATTTTATAAAGCCCAAGAGGAGGCATTGTGAGGTCGATTGCGATCGTGAAAACGATCGACTTACAAGGTATTAAAAGGAGTTGACATTAAGTCAAGATATTAGTTTGAAAAGATTTTTTGGTTTGGACAAGCATAATATGAATAGCATAAACATAATCAAGGCATGAAATAAATTCACAAGAGAAAATTATACACCTCACATAAAGATCATAAATAAAATGGGGGAAGAAATAATCAAGCATATTAGCATAATTAGCATCCTAAATCTAAGGTTAGTCTAAAAGAGAAATTCTAAACTAATTAAATTAGATTTTTTAGAGAAAATGTGAAAATCAATTAATTAACCAAATTAAACTAAAATGTTTAATAAAATTAACTATTAAAGTTAATTAGTATTAAATAAAGTGGTTTAATAAAATTAATTAACAATTTAACTTATTAGCAAGATTTAGAAAAGTGTGGATTTTTAGAGTTAGAGAAATTGGACTAATACAGTTAATTAAGTTAAAATCAAATATTTAATAAAACTAATTATGAAAATAATTAATTAATATTAAATAAATAATTTTACTGAAATTAATTAATTAGTAAACAAATCTCTAGGTTTTTTTTAAAAGAAAATTAGTAATATGTTTTTTTAAAGAAAATAAGTTAATAAAATGTTTTTTGATTTTCTATAATAAAAAGTGATATTAAAAAAACTAATACTAAAAAGAAAAGGGCCAGAACTGTTGTTAGAAAAGGGGGTGTGATTAGAAATTCACTCCAGGCCCAAGGTCAGTAAGAGCCCACACGCTGGGAGGGGTTCACCACGGACCTTCATCAGATATGGGGCATTGGATTCAAAGCGAGTCAAACTTTGACTCCAATCTGAAGGTGGGTAACGATGGCACACGGTAAGGGGGCAAGGCTCGTGCGCACAATATCCAGGGAAGTGTCACTCATTCGGTGACAAGTGTCCACTGTGGAGACACTTGTCACCACCGTATCAAGCCACCACAAAAAAAAAGTTTAAACAAAGGAAAGGAGGTGGATCGGACCTCATTCCCCTAACCTCTTTCTCTTTCTAACACGTTCTCTCTCTCTCTACGCTTTCTCTCTAATCTCACTCTATGCAAAAACCTATAACGGCCGGAGAAGCGGCGGCGTGCGGCGGCCGCCACCGTCTTCTCCGGCAACACCCCCACCAAACCTTAAACCACAAACATGAACCCGGTCTCAAGTTTTTCTCCTCTATCTATATCTGACCTTAAAAACCACTAAAGCGGCCTCAAATCTTCGGATCAAGGTCGTTCCCAAATTAACCCTAAATCGAAAAATAGTGTGAATCAAGCAAGGCAACTCAAGGAGAAGCAAACTACACTACTCAGAGAGCAAAGATCAACATGAAATCAAGTACGTGCGTTCGATTTGTAGAGAAATAGAGCGTAGAAACTACCTCTTGAAGAACTCCTCCAAGCAAGCTTGCGCAAGTAGCTTTCTCAGGTTGCTCTCGTTTCGACTTTTCGCTTTTTATGCTAGTTACCTCTCCTTTCTTCTTCTTTGTTTTCTACTAATTCTCTGTGCGTGATGTTGATGCTTTGTAGGTTCAGAGCTCACAACATTTAGAATTTCAGTGAGAAATTCTAAGTGTGTTATATATTTTTCAGAGCTTTAGTGATTAGGGTTAGGGGTTTCTTGATGTGAGTAGTGATTTAGGGTTTTTCAGCCGGTTGTTTTTTTTCTGTCCCCTCTGTGTGAATCGTTCAGAATGATATATAGTGGTGAGATTTTGATTTTCATACGAGTGAAGAAAAATTTGTGAATCCTTTACTCGTGTGAGTTTGTTAGGAAATAGGATGGGGTGGAATTGATCCGTTAGAGAGTGATGTGAGGTGTATTGTACGAACCTTATTTTGTGGGATATTCAGAATGTGCTTTTTGAGGAATTATTCTACTATTTTATCTGTAGTGAACTCCTAACATGTGTGATTTTTTCATGAGTTTTTACCGTGTGTAAATATGTGATTTTCACTGCTCTTTTTGCTACTTATTTTTTTATGACATGGTTGTTTGACTCAAGTTGTTGTGCTGACTTTTACCTCTTGTTCATGAATCCTGATGAAATTGAATGACATTGCTGAATTTTTATTGATTTTGATTTAAATTGACTTTGTGGCTATCCTACTGTCTCTTGAAAGTATCTTGACAACCCTTCTAATCTTGCATTGAATCTGATACAGGTTACCATTCTGAGAGTAGCTGGTGGAATTGGAAGAAAGTTATGATCGAGAAATGAACTATGAAATGCAAAAGCATGCAGAGCATTGGGAGATGTAGACTGAGGTATCAAAGTTCTACTTTCTGCTTTTTTTGAAATCAGTCCGTCCTTTATTGATTGATCTGAATTTTCACTTGGTATTCCATTTATGCTTGTGTTCATTGTTGATTTCATGTGCAATTTTGGAGTAACATCTGCTATGTCAGAGTTTGGAATGGAGTTAGAGATTTTACCCAAATAAATCATGGCTAGTGAAGTTACTTGGGATTTAATCAATGTGTCTTTCTTGCAGGTGTGAATTTTGTAGAGCATCTGTCTAAAGAGACATGATTCTGACTCTTTGAATATTTGTGTGGCTTTATATCTACCTTCACCACATAATTTCTTCCATAAAAATTCTGCAGATCTTTGGTGATAGCCTTCCCATGGTGTCATAGTTTGATTATTTTTAGTTTTGGAAACTTCTTTGAATTGTGTCTGCAGTAACTGAATGTAGCATTAGGAGTTTTGAGCCAAATGTTATTTTATTGGCATGTTTGTCCTATTTTGACAACTGCTGCTATTTAAAATCATCCCGTATGCTTGCTTGTTTTTGAATTACATCCTGTTCTTGTTTTTGAATTAAAACCATCTACAATTCCACTAATTCTTTTGCTTCATATTTCCTTTTATGTGCATTGGTTTTGGCATCAGTTTGGCATGAGAATGAGGGAGCTTGTTGGAGGAATTATGGAGAGCTTGGAGCAGTCATGAAGAAGTAGCCAAATAGAGTCTTATCCTTAATGTTCCTTGTCATGTATTTTCTAATTCGAACCATTTGTAACCTTGAGTAGAAATTGTATGTTGTTCTTAAATAGATTTGGAACCAAACAGGCTATATGACCACTTTGTAATACTACTTGAACTTTGTAGTTTCAACCTCAAATGATACTAATGAAAACTCTTGATCACAAATTACGTGATAGACTCTTTTGTGAATTTTCAAACTTTTATGTTCACACTAGTTTGGAGTAAGATGCCTTAAAATGGCATGTGAATTGTGATGTGAATTTTGGCCTGCTGTTGTGTAATTGTGTAATGAACCTTAGTTCTTATGGCTTCAATGCAATTAGCATTGTTTAAAATGATTAAAACACGGTTGCAAAATATGGCCATGGCCCACACGTGACCAAAAAAAAAACTCCACACATGGCTTGAAACTCATCTCTTCCCAACGCGTATCCATCCAAATAAAGCCCTGAGCCTCATGGCCTAAACATCAATTGAACTTGCTTGAAGTCAATCTTGAAATAATCCACCCATGGTTTAAGAAAAAACACATTGGGTAAATAACTTAGATATAAACTTGAAATAAGTTGAATCAAGGCTTGAAAAATGAGTTGCTCTATATCCATTTTAAAGTATGAATTGAGACAAGGTTTGAACTCATCTTGAGATCGATTGATTATATCTTGAAATGAATCAATCATGTCTTGACTACTTGATCATGAGAATGAGAGCACATCCTTCCTTTATCTCCATTTGGAAACAAACATTCTTGTAAGAACTTGCAATTACCATAAGCACGCACAACACCTCTGTAATCTAAATTCTAGAGAATCATGAAATCACACAAATACTTAGTATAAGAGAATGAGAAGGTAGGACAAATTTGGGGTATGACAATATGGGGCTTACAACTCGGGGAGAGGCCCATGGAGGTTGTTTATTGTTTAAAACAAAGTTTTTGTACAAAAGACTGGGGCTTATACTCAAGGAGAGGCCTAAGTGATTTATTTTGAAAACAGTAATCGCACCGCGATACCGAAAGACGATGTGGGACTTACTATAGCAGAGGCCCAAACTTTATTTATGTACATAGGGGGTTGGGTCTTACAACTCTAATAGAGGCCCAAGTGTGTTTGAAATGAAGTTTTGAAAGATTGAATCAAAGAAAACCCTAATTTCATTTTTTAAAATATTTTTCAAAGAAAAATCAATTAAAAATGATAAAAAAAAATACCAAAAAAAATCAATAAAACATGTTATAAATTATGTTTAAGGTTTAGAAAATGAGGTTTTATTTACATGATGATTTAAGATCAAATTGGTTTTGAAAAATCAAGAAAAAAAATTATTTAAAATGATTAAAAACAAATTAAAATAAAAATATTTAAAATATTCAAAAATATATCAAATAAAAATATTTTTTTTGAATTTTTTTGTGGAATAAAATATTTAAACATGTGAAGTATTTATGTTTAAAAAATCTTTTGAAAAAGATTAAAATTGAAAGAGAAATTAATTTTTGAAAATACTTAAGAAAATAATTAAAAATTTGAAAATTTGAAAAAGGTTTGAATTATGGCGCCAACGATCATCTTCTTCTTCGTGCGTGTCCTCCATGGCCGTTTTGCAAAACCTCTCATATCTCTCTAAATACTAATGATTTTGCATGATGTAAACATGAAAGTTGTGTGTTTTTTAACAAGGATTTCAATGATACCAATTAATTGCATTTCTTTTAAGTGTAGAGTGAGATATCATGTGAAGAACAGATGAACCCTTATTTTTTCAAGAACACTATGAAGTCTTATACACGATTGATATATAGAAATTGATTGAGGGAAAACACTCTACATAAGTACAGAAACATGCTGGTAACTTGAAAATACATTTATGATGCATGGATCATAGAGTTTGAAGAGTTCAGGCTTACCTGTGCAAGAGGAATTTGAATCCTTAGTTGTAGGTGTTAAAGAAGTGTTTTGATGATCTGGACAACTTCCTTGGACCTCAAGTAATGTGTTGAGATGCTTGGAATGGATTGAAAACCTCTGGATTGGTGGGCACGACTCCAACTGCAGATGGCTTTGGGATGAGGTATGAACTTGATGAATCTGGTGTTACAGATGTTGTTCAAGTGTTTAGATCATTCATATATGATGTATATGAGTTGTTAGGACCATTGGTTTTAGTGGAATTGCTCTCTATCTCAAAACACGATTCTCATTTCTTTGGAAATGGATTTTTTTATGCACAAGAGGGAAATGGTGGAAAACATATGCTGTGATGTTTTTGTGTGGTTTGATCAACTAGAAATGACCTCTATTTATAGTAGATGAAGTTTATTTTGCAAGGAATACTGAATGGGGGCTGGATCACCCTATTGTCTAATGGATATGGCTAGGTGTTCAAAGTCTTCTCTAGCCATTGACTTGAGTTAAACTTTACAGGATTTAGGTCTTCTGATCCTTGGCTAAAGCTTGACTCATTTGGACTGATATAGCTTGGTTCATGACACCTCAATGCATCTTTTCAATGCCATATGACATAATTGAATTTTGGATTTGCAACATTGATGATCACATGCCAAAGGGATAGGATTCTTGACTAATTGACCTTATACTTCAGATTCTTCATCATTTAGGTTGATATTGGACAGAAATCCAATGATGCAAGTGTCCAAAATTGGGTCAAGAAATCGTGGGATTCAAGTTATGTGCAAATGCTGTTAAAACAATAGTTTGCATCAAGGCATATTGTGAGGTCCATAACTCCTTGCTCAAGTTGAATCAATGGATGTTCTTATACTCTTTGGAAAGCTTGTATATCATACTTCATCTTTGAAGTTTACATTTGTTCTCGATTCATCTTGGATCATAATGAAAAATGCCTCCGAAGTTGGAAAAAACATGAAACAGATTCTGCCTAAATTTTTTCTAAGTGTCAAAGTTCAAATCTTATGAAACCCTAACTTTAAGGTCTTATAACTCAAAATCTAGGCATTTTTTGACCATGGATCAGTAGGACAATTTGTAGTATGTAATGAGAGCTTTCATTTGAGCTTTGGATGGAAGAAAATGGTTGCTTGGATCACAAGTTATGGTCTTGCAAAGTTGGGTAAAAATCACGTTTTTCCATAACTTAGGGAAATTTCAAGTTTCTCAAGGTTGCCCTTTTTGCAAGTAACCTCACTTTTCTTGATTTTTCTTGATTGATCATGATCCAAATCACAAGTGAACATTGTTTTTTACTTGAAGAGGCCATGTTTGTAAAAAAATCCCAAAAGTCAAACTTGGTTTTGATCACAGTTGACTTTTTGTATCAGATGAGTTTTGAACTTTGTGATCCTTTATGAAATCAAGTACTTGGGCTAAATTTAACCTAATGGATGGATTTCATATGTGTTTTAGAATGTCTTGAATCATGTCCCAAGATTTGAGATCATGTTTTTGTCAAAAGTCAAAGGCATGGTTGACTTTTTCTCAGAAACCCTAATTTGTGGTTCAGATGAAATTAAATCCTTATATTGCTTATGAACCAAGTTCTTTGAATCAATTCAAATTTGTGAATGGATCAATATGATGTATTTTAGGTCCTTAAAGCATCTCTTGAGGTCTTGGCTCATGTCTTTCTCCAAAAGTCAACTTAGGGATTGAATTAGGTTAAAACCTTAATTCCGTATTTTTTATGAATGCATCACCTTAGGCTATTTTGAACTTATAAATGGACTCATGAGGTCCTTTTGAGCTTCTTGAATCATGTTTTGAAGTATTGGCTCATGCCCAGATGAAAATTTCTCTATGGAGGCCTTGGTCGATCAAAACCCTAATTTGGTGACACTGATGATTTTGAGGTTTGATCAACTTGAAATGTTGCATTTTTGTGTTAGATTCTTGATGTAGGAGACCTCTTGATCCTTCATGGATGTTTGAGAGGTTTGAAAAGTTGAAGATCATGTCAATTCTTGATTGATCCTTTGCTTGAGTGCTCTGAGATAGCTCAAAACCCTAATTCTTGGCTAGAGTGAACACTCAATAATCTTTGAGAGGATTAATGGGGTATGAAGGTACATCCATATTATGGTGATGATTTGCACAATGATGTGAAACCTTGTGGTCAAAATTTAGGGTATGACAGAGTCTTAGCAGGTTTACTTTCTGACATATTGAACTTCTTCAGAAGTTCTCTTGCTTACTTGCTCTGATAAATGTATGTTCCTTCTGGACGTTGATCAATCTGAATTCCCAGAAAGAATCTGAGTTCTCCCATCAGACTCATTTCAATTTCAGCCTGCATTAACTTAGAAAATTCCTTACACAAGGAAGTATTAGCATAACCAAATATAATATCATTAACGTAGATTTGGACAACCAGAATGTCACTTTTAAAGGTTTTACAAAAGAGTGTTGTATCCACTTTTCCTTTGGTAAAGTCATTTTCCAAAAGAAAGTTACTTAGCCTTTCATACCAAGCTCTAGGAGCCTGTTTCAGACCATATAACAATTGTTTAAGTTTGAAAACAAAATCTGAGTTTTCATAACTTTCAAAACCAAGAGGTTGGTGCACATACACTTCTTCAGAAATATACCCATTTAAAAATGAACTTTTTACATCCATCTAATATAAAGTAATGTCATGATTCATAGCAAATGAAATTAGAAGACGAATTGATTCTAACCTGGCAACTGGTGCAAAGGTTTCTGTATAGTTTATCCCTTCTTGCTGACTATAACCTTGTGCTACCTGTCGTGCTTTGTTTCTTACAACCTCACCTTTCTCATCTAACTTGTTTTTGAATACCCACTTTGTTCCAATGACGTGGACACCTTTGGGTTTTTGAACAAGATCCCAGACATCATTTCTGGTGAATTGATTCAGCTCTTCTTGCATGGCCAGAATCGACTCATTCTCCCTAGGAGCTTCATCAACTGATGTTGGCTCTGTCAGAGACACCAAACCCATAAGAGTTTCTTCAGAAGGTTTGAATGATGAACGAGTTCTGACTGGATCAGCTTTGTCTTCCGGAATCATTTCTTCAGAATGAGAAGTCTTTAGTCTATTCTTCTTCTGATGAGATGGACTATTTTCAATTTCTGGCAAGGTTGTATCTAAATATGGAGAATCTGCATCTTTGTCTCCTTCTTTTGAATCTTCTTCCTTGGATTTTGATAAGGTAATCTTCAGATCTGCAAACTTTTCAACTAGCTTTAACTTTTCAGGGCCAAGCTTATCCTCGAATCTGACATGAATTGATTCCTCAACAATTCTTATTTCTGTGTTATAGATTATGTAGCCTTTAGAGCATTCAGAGTATCCTAACAGTAAACACTTTTGAGCTTTGGAGTCAAACTTGCCAAGCTTCTCTTTAGTGTTCAACATAAAACAAATACAGCCAAAAGGATGAAAATATGAAATGTTGGGTTTTCTATTCTTCCACAATTCATAAGGAGTCTTACCCAGAATAGGTCTTATAGAAATCCTGTTCTGAATATAACATGTTGTATTTACTGCCTCTGCCTAGAAGTGCTTAGCCATGTCAGTTTCTTGGATCATGATACGAGCCATTTCTCGCAAAGTCCTATTCTTCCTTTCCACTATTCCGTTTTGCTGAGGAGTTCTGGGATAGGAGAAATCATGGGAAATGCCATGGGAATCAAAAATATTCTCAAAGTATTTTTTCTCAAATTCTCCACCACGATCACTTCTGACTCTGACTATTTTCCAATCCTTCTCTGTTTGCACTTGAGAGCAAATGGTAGAGAACACAGAATGTGACTCATCCTTGTGTTTCAATAATTTTACCCATGTCCAACGACTATAACCATCAACGATAAGTAATCCATACTTTTTTCCACTGATTGAAGCAGTTTTCACTGGTCCAAACAAATCAATGTGTAGAAGTTCTAACGGTCTAGAGGTGGACACAACATTTTTTTCTTTGAAGGAAGTTTTAGAGAACTTTCCTTTCTGACATGCTTCACAAAAAGCATCTGAAGAATACTTCAGATTTGGTAAGCCTGTTACAAGTTCAAGCTTATTTAGCTGAGAAATCCTCCTCTTGCTAATATTGCCTAAACGTCTATGACATACCCATTGCTCCTCATTAACAGACATTAAGAATTTGACATTCTATTCACAGAGATCAGAAAGTCTAATTTTATAAATGTTGTTTTTCCTCTTTCCGATAAAAAGGATTGAGCCATCTTTTTGGCTAACAGCCTTACAGGACTTTTGATTAAAGATGATATCATAACCATTGTCACTAAGTTGACTAATTGACAACAAGTTATGCATCAAACCATCGACTAGAAGAACATCAGTAATAGAAGGAAGGTTACCATTAGCAACAGTTCCAGAGCCAATGATTTTTCCTTTCTGGTTTCCTCCGAAACCAACGAAGCCTCCAGGCTTAAGTTCTAAAATTTGGAACACATGCCTTCTTCCCGTCATGTGTCGCGAGCAACCACTGTCCAGGTACCATGATTGGTGTTTCAACTGAGCTGCTAAGGATATGTGCAACATAGATTATCTTGTCCTTAGGTACCCACTTTCTGGGTCCTCACTTGTTAGTTTTCCCAGAGTGTTTGACAACTTTAGGCTTATGTGCAACAGAATAATCAAGTGGAATTTGTGCATGATATTTGACTTTAGAAATAGATTTCTGTGTCGGTGGGGGTTTCCTGTGTAAGCTCAGAGCAAACAAGCTCAATGCCAAAAGGCACAAAATGGTCATAGAGAGGTTTTAGTTTAACAGGCTGACTTTCGTCAATTTCAAATGTTTCTGTACACCCTAAACCTTTCTTACCATTTCTGCTAACTCCATAGATCATGGAAGTTATTCTGCTTCTATCTATGCTTTTAGCTAGAAAATACTGGAATGCTCTATCATACTTGTTGATACAGCTCGTGTCAGAGACATTGGAGATTAATTCTTCTTCTAATTTAGAAATTTTGCTTTTCAAAGCACAATTACTATTTTTTAAGGAAAAAATGTTTTCATTTAGAGAAGAATTATTCTGCTCAAGCTTATCTTTTACCTCAGAAGCAATTACATGTGATCTTTTAAGATCCTTGTATTTACTCTGAAGAGTTTGATATTTTTCCAGCATTTTTGAAAGACATGAGTCTAATTCACAACGAGAGAGTTTAGATAATACCTCTGAGTCAGACAATGCCTCATATTAAGGATTCTGACCCAACTGGTCCCTTAAGGAATACAAACAACTGTTTGAATAAATTTAATGTTTACAATGAATTGCTTCTACACAAGCTGATATAAACACTATGAAAAGCTCAAATAAATCTATACAGTGTGAACAATGTATTTTTCTTTGTATTGTGGTGCTTTACTATTCACGCATGTGTCTCTCTCATATGTATCTGTGTATCTCTTTTTTTTCAAGTAATCAAGTCCTTATATAGCCAGAAAAAGATCCGTTGGAGGGCAGATCAGGAATATAAGTAAAATTGCTGGCGAATTGAAATAATGTCGTTATACTAGGATGAAAATCATACACAAACGTTGTCCTTTGTACCACCAAATCAGGGTAGTGAAATGGTGATGGAAAAGAACGTGTTTGATATGTACTATGTACTATTTTCCCTCGCAAACGTTTCATCTTCTTCTGTTCATCAAAGGCTTCTGAATATATATGGTTGAAGCATGATCAGAAGAATTGATCATTAGGGCTTCAGAGTCTTGAGTCATCAGAGTCTTCAAAACTTGTTCAGCAGAACCTTGTCTTCAGAGTCTTCAGCATTCCGTCTTCAGAACCCTTGGTTATCATAAACTTAAGTTTTCAGAAACTTAAGTCTTCAGATTCTTCAGAATGTTGTTCAGCAGAACCTTGTCTTCAGAGTCTTCAGCACTTAGTCTTCAGAAACTTAAGTCTTCAGAGTCTTCAGAACGTTGTTCATCAGAACCTTGTCTTCAGAGTCTTTAGCACTTAGTCTTCAGAAGATAATTATCAGAGTCATGTTCAAAGCCAGAATCCAAGAGAACATTGCAGCAACAATATATTGTCTTCTTAGAATATTTCTGAAGTAGAGCAGATCATAAGCAAACATGCTTCTTTGACGCAGAAGCGACTTTTGGTCAATTGAGAGTGACTTTCTACATGATCTCTATCAAAGTCAGAGCTTTCTTTATCAGAGTCAGATCCTGTTTGTCAATTCTTTAGAAAACAAACGTTAGAGTACCAATATTATTCTCACACAAATACTACTTTATTATTATCAAAACTTAGAGATATCTTGCAGAACCAAATCTTGTTCTAATAGAAACAACCAAAGGGATTCGAGTGTGGTTATTATATAATGAAACACATGTTAAACATTGTCTTCGCTGGCATTGTTGATAAATGAGATCATGTATATATTATACATGTAATGAATTGTTTACAATGTGCTTATGGGTCCTCAATAATGAGCTTAATCTAGTATATTTTATGCAGACTTTTAACGACGAAACACCATTCTTATGCGAATACTTTGTAGACATTCATAAACGTTAGGCGTATATGTTCAATGCGTTTAGGTGTCTTCAAACATGATATTAATTTGTAATATATATATATATATATATATATATATATATATGTATGTTTGATGTACATTTGAGTTTGAGTGTTGTAAATAACATTTTTTATTTGATGAAATAAATAAGTATTTGAGTTTGAGTGTTTTAATATACATCTTCAATTGCTATTTCTGTTCTGTTACAGTTTAAACAATACAGGTTATAAAATGGAACATGTACAATGCAGAAATATATCTTCAATTGATGTTTTTGTTCTGTTACAGTTTAAACAATATAGGTTATAAAATGGAATACAATGCTGAAATATATCTTCAATTGTTGTTCCTGTTAAAACAATACAGGTTAAAAAATGGAAAATTTTCAAAATGCAGAAATATATTTTTTAAAATAGCATATAATTTAACGACGATTTTTAATTATGACAGTGGTTGTATAGTTATATTATATAACTTAACCACAATTGTTATAGAAGACTGTGGTTATATACGTAAATACGCTGGGAATCGAACTTGGGACCTTTAATATATTACAATGGTTATGTTATCAACCGTGATAATATATCACGCACTTTTAGGTTTTCTACAACTGTTATAAAATTGTGATTGTAAGTAGTGCATATACAACCACGCCCTACGTAACAACGGCAAGTCACACATGATGTTATCTCTTTTCCAACCGTTGTTGTATATGTTTTCCGTAGTAGTGATGATTTTATCTTACCATACAAAAATTTCCCAAAGTCAATATAGCTCAGAGTTAGAGCATAATAGAAACTGAAATCTTAACAGTTATAAGTCCAACTTAGAGGCTATTTCAGGTTTGTGACACATAAGTGGACAAAAAATATTTTTTTAGCAGAAAAACCAATATATGCCATAAAAAACAATCAACCAAATTCTGGGCATCAAAGGCTAAGATGCTTCAGAGGCTACCACACATCAGAAGCTGGTTCAGAGCTTGTGATCATAGTGGCTTCTGATCATCATCAAACTCTGATCCTTCATTTAGAAGCAAGCACTAATCTTTCACAAAATGCATGTTTATATTCTTTTTAATGAAATCAAATATTTCTATAGTAAGAGGATTGTTAAATATATCATCCCATTAATGATCTGTATCAATGAATTGTATATCTATTACACGTTTTTGAACATAATCTCTGATAAAATGATGTTTTATTTCTATGTGTTTGGTTTTAGAATGTTCAACTGGATTTTTTGTTAAATATATGGCAACAATATTGTCACAGAAGGTGGGAATACTGCTTCCACTAATCTGATAGTCTTTCATTTGATATTTCATCCAGAGGAGATATGTGCAACATTTAGCAGCTGAGATGTATTATGCTTCTGTTGTGGACAAAGCAATAGTTGCTTGTCTTTTACTAGCCCATAATATTGGGTTTCACCTATGAATTGACATTTTCCACTAGTGGATTTCCTTTCAATTCTATCCCCAACACAGTCAGCATCACAGAATCCAACTAGCTTATAATCTAGGGATTTTTTTATAAAGCGACCCTAGATTAGTTGTTCCCTTTAGATACCTAAAGATCCTCTTAACAATAGTTAAGTGAGTCTCACTAGGATCTAATTTGAATATTGAACACATACACACACTGAACAAAATATCTGGTCTAGAAGTTGTTTGATTAGTAAGGAACCAATTATACCTCTATAAAGCTTATGACACACTTTGGAGCTTCCTTCCTCTTTGCTCAGATTCCATGTTGGATGCATAGGAGTGTTAATTACTTTGTAGTCATCAAGCATGAACTTCTTCAGAAGCTCTTTTGTATATTTTGGCTGATGAACATAAACTCCATCTTTGCTTTGGTTGATTTAAATTCCAAGGAAGAACTTTAATTCACCCATCATGCTCATCTCAAATTCATCCTGCATAGTCTTAGAAAACTCCTTTCAAAGGGTACCATTAGTAGAAAAAAAAATAATATCATCTACATACATTTGAACAATTAAGATATCATTTTTCAATGTTTTTCTGAATAGTGTAGTATCAGCTTGCCCTTTTTGGAAATCATTTTCTAAAAGGAAGACTCAATCTCTCATACTAGGCTCTAGGAGCCTATTTGAGTCCATAAAGTGGCTTCTTAAGTTTGAAAACATATTCTGGATGAATTGAATCCTCAAATCTAGGTGGTTGTTTTAAATATATTTCTTTAGAAATGACACCATTTAAAAATTCACTCTTAACAACCATTTGATATAGAATGATGTCATGATTAATGGCATAGGAGAAAAGTAACCTAATTGCCTCTAACCTTGCAACAATTGCAAAGGTTTCAGAGAAATCTCTACATTCTTGCTGACTGTAGCCTTGATCTACCAGTATGGCTTTGGTCCTTACCATTTCTCCTTACTCATTGAGCTTGTACCTAAACACCCAATTTTTCCAATGACGTTCTTCTGATGAGGTCAGGGTACCAGATCCCACACATCATTCCTTTGAATCTTGTTAAGTTCTTCTTGCATGGTTACAATCCATCCATCATCAGATAAGGCTTTATCAACAGAAGTTAGTTCTATCATGGAGATAAGTCCCAGCATTGAATGCTCCTCTCTGAATGTAGATCTTGTTTTCAAAGGACTATCTTATTTCCAATGATTAACTCTTCTAGATGAGAAGACTTGTACTTGAAGGTATTTCTGGATTGTGCAGCTTCATGATAGTCACAAAGAGCATCTTCAGAACTTTCTTCCTCTGGATATGTTTTAGAAGTTAGGTTTGGTTATGTACCACCAACTTCTGAATATCTAGCTTTTGAACCTCTAGCTTATGAACATTCAGCTTATGAAGGAGTTATAGTTTTTGATCCACCAGCTTCTAGAGAGACTTATGATACATTAAATTCTGAAAAAATTTCAACTAGCTCTGACATTTTACTCTTAGGCTCTTTGTCATTAAATTTGATATGTATAGACTTTTCAACCCCTTTGGTTTTAGAGTTATACACCCTGTATGCCTTTGAGCGTTTAGAGTATCCTAAAAAGACATCCTTTTGAGATTTGACATCAAATTTCTTCAGATATAATTTAGAATTTAAGATGTAACATGCATATCCAAACTGATGAAAATAAGAAACACCTGGTTTTTTTCCTTTGAATAGCCCGTATGCAGTTTTGTTCAGAATTGGTCTGATGTAGATCATGTTTTGAACATAACATGTTGTGTTTACAGCTTCTGCACATAAGTACTTAGGTAAGTCATTTTCGTGAATCATGACTCTAGCCATTTCTTGTAAGGATTTATTCTTTCTCTCTACAACTCCATTTTGTTGTGGAGTTCTAAGAGAAGACAAATTATGGAGAATTCCATATCTTTCACAAAAGTTTTCAAAAGGTTCATTTTCAAATTCTCCTCCATGATCACTCCTTACTTTTAAAATTGTTGACGCATTTTCATTTTGTACATTTATGTAGAAGACACTAAACATGTCATATGATTCATCCTTGGTTCTAAGGAATTTAACCCAAGTCCATCTACTAAAGTCATCAAGTATGACAAGTTCATATGTATTCCCATTGATTGATGCAGTACTAATAGGACAAAATAAATCAATGTGAAGCAGTTCTAAAGGTATGGAGGTAGAGACAAATTTTAAAAAAATGGTTTTGTTAATTTTCCATATTCGGTATGCTCCACAGAGAGCATCTGAATGATAGTTAAGATCTAGCATCCCTTAACAAGTTTTAACTTGCTAAGCTTAGAGATTAATCTCTGGTTAGCATGGCCTAACTTTCTGTGCTAAACCCATTTTTATTCATTCACTCATAGAAGGAAATGTAACTTCTGATCAGCCAACTCAGAAAAATTAATTTTATAAATATTACCTTTCCTCTTGCCCTTGAACTAGAGATTTATCTGATTCATTCATTACTGTACATATGTTCTTATTAAACACTACTTCGTAACCACTATCACAAAATTGACTTATGCTAAGTAGGTTATGTTTTAATCCATCTACTAACCAAACATTAATGGTAGAGATAGAGGAGTTACCAATAGTACATGTACCAATGATCCTCCCTTTTCAGTTTCATCCAAATCCCACAGTTCCTCCCTCTTTCAGAGTGGGGGTTTGGAACATATGCTTTTGTCCTATCATATGCCGTGAGCAGCCACTGTCCAGGTACCATAACTACTGTTTTGTTTCTCCCTTGAAGCATATATGTAACAAAGAAGATTTCAGATTTAGGTACCCATAGTCTTAAGGATCCTTTAGGATTAGTTCTGACAGGTTTTCTCTTGTTTTGTACCTTTTCTCTCATATGGAAAGGCTTCGAATCATTCAAGACTTTTGATTTAGAAGTTTGTTATCTTGAATGAGTCTTGACCTTAGGTTCTGAACCTTTCTGAACTTTATGACCTGATGCCTTAGGTTTTGGTTTCTTCAGAACCTTTGACTTCAGCGTATTAGGTTCTGGTGACTTCAGAACATTTGACTTTAGAGTCTTAGGTTTTGGTTTCTTCAGAATCTTTGACTCAACAATTTTAGGTCCTGATTGGTTCAGAACCTTTGCATTGTTACAATCAGGTACAAAATAAAAGTCTAACATTTTTTCAGTAGATTTTGAAGAAGAAGGATTTGATAGTTTAATCAAATTTTTAGTCCTTGGATTATAAAGTTTTTGATAGTAATGAAGACTTTCTCCTCTGCTTCTACTTACACCATATATCATGGATGTAATTTTGATTCTTTTAAGGCCAGTTAAGATAAATTCTTGAAGAGACATTTCATGCTTATCAAGAGTTTTATCTAATACATCTTTAACAGAAGCAATATGATCTCTCTCAAGAGCTTCATTATTATTTTGAACAGATCTTAAATCCTCTTTCAAAAGATCATATTGCTTTGTTAATACCTTCACGTGTCTAGCCTTTTCCTGACACCTACTCATAAGATCTTGAATAAAAGTAATCAAATTAGAACAAGATAGTTTGAAACCCCAAATACTCCGCTTTTTATTTCAATAGGCGAATGATCACTATTCACTAGTTGACAGTCATCCATCCATTTTCACTCTTTTTTTGTTTTCTATTTTTTAATGTTTTAAATTAATTTTTAATTAATATGATAATAAAATAATTAGTAATATTTTTTAAAATAATAAAATAGTTTTTCAAAAGTTTTTCGAATGTTAATATTTTTTATGAAATTTTTTTCTTTTAATAATTTTAATTTAAATAAAAAATATTTTAAAATAAATAAAAACACAATTAATAATCATTGATAAATTAACTTGATTACAAGAGAGATCTCTTCTTGAAGCTCCCTTTTCGGAGGAGGAGATTAAAGAGGCGGTTTGGAGTTGTGATGGATCTAAAAGTCTGGGTCCCGACGGATACACTTTTCTTTTCATTAAAAAGTGTTGGCCTTTCATGAAATATGATTTTATTCGTTGTTTTCAAAGCTTTCATTCCGGAGCTTTTTTCTCTAAGGCCTTTGTCTCCTCTTTTTTTTACATTGGTTCCTAAATCTTCTAATCCTTTAGGATTGGATGATTATAGGCCCATATGTCTCATCGGGTGTGTCTATAAAGCTTTAACGAAGCTTTTGGCGGCTAGATTGAAGTTGGTTTTGAACTCGGTTATTTCCAATTGTCAAAGTGCTTTTGTTCCGGGTAGGCAATTGCTCGATGGTGTTTTGGTGGCTAATGAAGTGGTAGATTTTGCAAAGAAGGAGGATAGAGGTTGTTTGCTTTTCAAGGTTGATTTTGAGAAAGCTTACGATAAGGTTAGTTGGAATTTCCTTCGTTTTATGCTTCGTAAAATGGGTTTTGGGGAGGTTTGGTTGAAATGGATGGATGCCTTGATTTTTTCTAGTAAGATGTCGGTGTTAGTTAACGGTAGTCCTACGAAGGAATTTATTGTGGAAAGAGGATTGAGACAAGGAGATCCTCTCTCCCCTTTTTTTTATGTGATAGTCGCGAAAGGTTTGAAGGGTGTGGTTAGTAGGTCCGTGGCAAATGAGGAGTTTGAAGGATTTAATATAAAGGGTAAGTGCCATGTTGATATCCTCCAATTTGCGGATGATACCCTTTTGTTTGGTGTGGGAATTTGGAAGCATCTTTGGGCTATTAAAGCGGTATTGAGAGGTTTTGAATTAGTTTCCAGTTTGGGAATTAATTTTCATAAGAGCAAACTTATTGGTGTTAATATTGATTCTAGGTTTTTGGAGGTTGCCTCTTTCTTCCTTTCTTGTAGGAGGGAGGATAGTAATTTTGTTTTCCTCGGAATCCCTATTGGATTCTATTCCAATAGGATGGATATGTGGAAGGAGTTGGTGGGGAAGATGAAACGGAGGCTTTCTTGTTGGAACAATAGACTTCTTAGTTTTGGGGGAAGGCTTACTTTGTTAAAATCGGTGCTTTCTAGCGTTTCTATTTTCATGCTTTCTTTCTATAAAACTCCGACGAAGGTTGTCAAAGAGATTACTAGAATTCAAAGTAACTTTCTTTGGGGGAGTAAAGAGGAGAAGAGAAAAATTCATTGTGTTAGTTGGAAGGATGTGTGTCTTCCATTCTATAAAGGTGGATTAGGTTTGAGAAGGGTGGATGATTTCAATTTGGCTCTTATCAACAAATGGAGATGGAGGATTTTAACGGAAGAAAATGTTTTATGGTATAATATTTTAAAAGCTAGATATGGAGATATTAACTAGAAGATGGTGGATAGTGGTTGTTCTCCCATGAAGGCGAATTGTACTTCCTTTTGGTGGAGAAATTTATGTAGTTTGGAAAAAGGTTCACCGGGTAATTGTTTTGTTTCTAATTGTAAATTTTCCATTGGTGATGCCTTTTTATTGTCTTTTTGGCATTCTTGGTGGATAGGAGATTGTTGCTTAAAGGATAGTTTTCCTATTCTTTTTCAGTTATCTTGTCTTAAAGATGTTTCAGTGGCTTGCATGGGAGGTTGGCTAGTAGAGAGGTGGATTTGGGGTGATTTTGGGGTGGCCGGTCCGATTGATGATGTTATAGCCGCGGATATGGTGCGGTTGCGCTCCTTGTTGGAGCATGTTCGTCCGGTGTCTGATGGCGTGGGCGCGGTTGAATGGATTATGCGTCCTTTGGAGGGTTATTCGGTACGTAATTATTATAATATTCTTTTAAAGTTCCGCATTCCTTTTGGGCCGAGCAATAAATTTGATGAAGCTTTTTCTTATATCTGGAAGTTAGAAGTCCCTTCTAAGGTTAAGGCTTTAGGTTGGAGGAGTTTTTTGAATAGGCTACCTACTAAGGTTGCTCTCTTTGGTAGAGGTTGTGTTTTTTCGAATAGTGGTTTGGAGTGCATTTTTTGTTCTTCGGCGGAGGATTCTTTAGACCATCTTTTTTTGAATTGTTGTGTTTCCTTGTTGGTTTGGAAGGAGATGGCCGAATGGATCGGTTTTACGGATTGAGGATCAAATAACATTAAAGAAAGATTTTTAAAGTGGTGTGTTTTTCTAAACTAAGTAGGGTGAAGAAAGGGAAAGATGGATGTGTTTGGTTGGCTACGACTTGGTATTTGTGGAATTTGCGGAACGAAATCATTTTTAGGAACGATAGTTGGAACGTGTTGGATATCGTTTGGAATATTAAAACGATAGTGTGGAGATGGTATTTCATCGAGAAAATTACCCGCTCCAATTTTAGCTTTTATGAGTTTAGTAAGTTTCCTTTGTTCTACTTAACTTAAGGCTTAATTGGGTTGTAATTTTCTTTTGGCTTGTGATTAGCATCGCTTTTTGTAAGTGGGTTCGAGAACCTATTGTTCAATGAATTCCACATTTCAATGAATTCTTGCTTATAAAAAAAATAAATAACTATCTAGAGGTGTTTGTAGCGACGAGTATGGCTAGTGAAATGACAAATCCCACATTTTTCTCTTTTTCAACTGTGTCCATTTTGCTTCTAATGCGGACTATTTAGGTGTCCATTCTTTTTCCTTCGAATAGACTCATTATGGTAAAGGATAAATCCTTCATATTATTGCCAGTTACCTTTCAATGTAGACTTTAAATACAGATCAATCACGTATGAATGATCTTAATATAAACTTCCCATGAAAGTAACTTGTCACAATATAAAGGGTTTACTCTTTACCACAATGAGTTTATGTATTAAAAGAATTTTTTTTTTTAAATTGCATAAAAAATGTTAACATTCAAAAAACAGTTTTAAAAAAGTATTTTATTATTACAAAATTATTTTACTATTAAAATAATTATTTTATTATTACATTAATTATATTAATAAAACATTTAAAAAACGAATAAGAAAAAAAAATATAAAAGTCAACTAGTTAGTGATGATTCCCTCATTAAAATGAAAACTGGAATATATGAGATTTTTTTTCAAAGTAAGACATTTGAAAAATATAGGTTCAAAAGTATGGCATTTGGGTCAAAAATTCAATACATGTTGAAAAGTGAAAAACCACTTGATCTTTCTGAAATACAAACAAAAACATAATCATCACTCATGCTATGATAACCATCACTTCTCCACCAATAACTTCACCTAGACATTAATATATCATTTCTACAATTTAAATTATTCTTTATATATATATATATATATATATATATAAAGAGAGAGAGAGAGAGAGACGTGAGAGAATAAAATCCAAATACTTTATGCTATAATCACTAAAAAAATCTATGTTTAGCTCCAACAGAAATAAAAGTCAAACTTTAGCTAATCTCTATCAAATTGAATTAATTGGAAAATAGTTTTATACATGTAACTAGGAAAAAATTTCCTAGCAAAGTTCCAACTAATGTTTAAATTGAATTCCTAACTAAATCAAAATTAAATCGTAGCTAAATATGTCTTAAACTTACGCTTCATATCTAAACATCTGCAATATCGCGACAAAAATATCACAGCAAATCTCAAGCTAAATGTTTTATACATTCCTATCAAATCTAATTAGGCGTTCAAATTTGTTATAATTAGTTATAAAACTAATTGGATGAGATTAAAATTATTCATAAAATTAATTAAGCTTGTTAAAATTTATTTTAAATAATTTCCTCAATTAATATTTCTAATTAAGATAGTCATTAAGAAAATAATATGATAATAGAACAACACAAACAATAAATAGGTAACCGGCTTCAAAAATAGTCTACAATTTTCTTAAACTTCATTCATACAAATTTTTAGGTCAAATGTGACTAATTATTATAAGTACACTAAGATTATTATTACATAAGTAAAGGTGATGCTTAAAATCTACATCTAGTAAAATATTTGATGATTTCATATCTCTGTGGATGATGCAGGACTAAAATCATGATGCAAATATACAAGTTCTAACATTATTTTTCAGACGCAGATGTCAGTTAATTCTTTTCTCAAATTTTGCCTGAAATTAAAGTAAATAATAAAGTCATTTATAAACACTCATCTTTAGTTATAAAAATAGTTAATACATAAGCACTTAAAAGATACTCCCTCTATTCTCTTTTATAAATAAATTTTGATTTTTTAAGTTCATTCAATAAATGATGTATTTGAACTATATATAAATTAGATGTATTAATTACTTAATAAATCTAAGATTTTAAAAGTTGCTTATAAATAAGAGAGAGTACGCGTTAATGCTATAGGCGTTAAGCGCTCAATTAGCAGGTGAATCATAAGCTACAAATAAATGATAAAAAGTGCTGAAAATTATTTCCAAATTCATACAAATCATTGCAAATAAAACAAATTAAAAAGGAACTTTACTCTATGATTTTTTGCACATAAATTGTCAAACCTTTTGAATGATGAATTCTGTTGAATATGCTAGGAATTTCTTATGTGGATTTTGAATACACCGAAATGAAATGATACCGGAGTCTCACGTGATTTTCTTAAATAAAACACTTTGACAAAGTATATAATTTTTTGATAATGTTTGGTATGAAACTCGGATAATCACCAAACATCACAGGATGAAGAAACCTATTATTAAGACATTTACAAATTATTAATTAAGATTGAGTTATTATCACTTTCTTAAACCTTAAGATTGAGCAATCCCAAGTGATCCACCTTGTATATTTTGTTGGATAACTTAGTTATTATTAGAAATAATAATTTATATTCACAAACTTAGTCATTAAGTTTGTTAGAGGGTATTTTAGTATTTTGTTTGTTTCCTTTTGTAGCCCTAGTTTTTAGCTTATAAATAGATTAGTGGTAGATGTCATTGAGTGTAACTTTTATCCTTTTTGTAGCCGTCATTCTATTATAATATATACTACTCTTTTTCATCCATTATTCACCTTGTACACCAACAATTGATATCTAGAGCTCCGGTTCGGATCCACGGGGAAACACGAGTGAAACGTGAGGCGTTGTGTGATTGATTTTTGGTTCTTGAATTCGTGTTGAATCTTGAACAAAAATCTGAACAGAGTCACATTTTCCGATTCTGTGGGGTTGGGAAACACTGTGTTTGGTGAAGATCTAAGTGACAGTACAAGGTTGAAGATAAACGGAAACGGCGGTATGAACACCAAGCTTCCAGTATTTGATGGCAAAAACTGGACTCGTTGGATGATTCAGATGCGTGTACTGTTCGGTGCTCAAGATGTTCCGGATCTTGTCACTGAAGGTTATGTTCCAGTAGCAGCAGATGCAACGGAGGAACAAAAGAACGCGTAGAAGGATACAAGGAAGAAAGATCAAAAAACATTGTTTTACATCCATCAGTGTGTGGATGCAAATGTGTTTGAGAAAATCGCTGATTCAACGACAGCAAAGGCTGCGTGGGACACACTGGTCAGATGTTACGGTGGTGATGCATCAGTGAAGAAGGTGAAACTTCAGTCTCTACGTAAGCAGTATGAGAATCTCAACATGAAGAACAATGAGAAAGTTTCTGAGTACATCTCCAGAGTGATTCTGATCACTAATGAGATGAAGGCGTGTGGAGAAACTCTTTCTGAACAAGTAAGCATTGAGAAGGTATTGAGATCCCTTACCCATCAGTTTGATTACATTGTAGTAGCAATAGAACATTCTAAAGATATGAGCACCATGAGAATTGAAGAGCTGCAAAGCAGTCTAGAGGCGCAAGAGTTGCGTCTGACTGAGAGAACTTCTGAAAGGGAAGTAGAGCAGCAGGCTCTGAAAGCAGTTTCTGATAAGCAGCATCAGAAGCAGTCTTAGTCAGAAGCCAGGAGAAGATCTGATGGTGGTCAGAAGTCAGAAACCTCAACTTCTGATAGGCAAAAGAATGCTCAGAAGGGAAGAGAGAAGTATGACAAGAAGAAGATCCAATGTTACAGTTGCAAGAAGTTTGGTCACTTTGCTAGAGATTGTTGGTAAAACAAAGAAAGGAAGTCAGAAGAAGCAAATATAGCTAGAAGTTCTGATGATGAATCTGTGCTACTGATGGCTTCTGAATCTGATGATACGAATTTGACAGACTGGTGGTATATGGACACTGGCTGCTCAAATCATCTGACTGGAAATAAGAAATGGCTGGTTGACTTTGACTCTGAAAAGAGGACAAAGATCAGATGTGCTGATGACAAATATCTTAACGCTGAAGGTATGGGAAATGTCAGAGTCGTTCTGAACAATGGGAAAACAGCATTGATTCAGAAAGTGTGGTATGTACCTGGCATAAAAAGCAATCTGATGAGCGTGGGACAATTAATTGAGAAAGGTTTTTCAGTTACCATGAAGGAAAATCTTCTGAAGCTGTATGACTGTAATCAGAAGCTGATTATGGAGTCAGAACAGGGAAGGAATAGAACATTCAAGGTGAATGTCAGAACTGCAGACTCTGAATGCCTCAGTGCAACAAGTGTTGTGGAGGAAAGTGAGTTGTGGCACAGAAGATTTTGTCATCTAAATTTCAGAAGCTTAGGGCATCTAAATTCGAAGAAGCTGGTACATGGAATTCCTGCAATTAAGAAGCCTAAGAAGTCATGCAAAGTGTGCATGGAAGGAAAGCAACCAAGATTGCCATTTGCGTCAAAAGTAGCTCCAAGAGCAAAACATACCTTGGGAGTAGTGCATTCTGATGTGTGTGGTCCATTTCCAGTAGCATCGATCGGAGGGAATAAATACTTCATGTCATTTGTTGATGAATTCACGAGAATGACATGGGTATCCCTTATTAAGTTCAAACACGAGGTGTTTGCTGAATTCAAGAAGTTCAGAATGAAGGCTGAGAATCAGAGTGGTCAGACTCTGAAGATTCTCAGAACCGATGGTGGGGGTGAGTATAACTCCAAAGAGTTTCAGAAGTTCTGTGAGGAGAATGGAATTGAGCATGAGGTTACTGTTCCTTATACTCCTCAACACAATGGTCTTGCTGAAAGAAGAAACCGTACTTTGCTTGATATGACGAGAAGCATGCTGAAGGAGAAGAAGCTTCCTCACAACTTGTGGGGAGAAGCTGTTGCCACCGCAACATATGTGCTCAACAGATGTCCAACGAAGAAGCTGAAGGAAATAGTTCCTATTCAGAAGTGGACTGGAGAAAAGCAAAGTGTTAGTCATCTGAAGGTGTTTGGTTCTGTTTGTTACAAACATGTCCCAGAGGCCAGAAGACAGAAGCTGGATGATAGAAGCAAAGTAATGTTACTGGTGGGGTACCACAGTACAGGTGCGTACAAGCTTTATTGTCCAGAAACTAATAAAGTTGAATTCAGCAGAGACGTTATTGTGAAGGAATCAGAAGTTTGGAATTGGAATAAGTCTCAATCTGACTCTGATGTGAGAACTTCTGAAGAAAGGTCAGAACTAAGAGTTTCTGAAACTGATGGTGATTCTGACTCTGAAGGAGACTCAGAAGATGAAGGTGACTCTGATGATCCAGATTCTGATGATGATCCAGACTCTGGGAATATGCCGGACTCTGAAGATGGTCAAGGTTCTGGAGGAAGTCAACCTTCTGAAGCAAGAGCTTCTGAAGGAGAAACTTATGAAGGAGAAACTTCTAGGGTTCAAGCATCCGAACGAGATTCTGACCAAGGTCAGAGGCCACAGAGAATCAGAAACATTCCGAGAAGATTCAAAGAGTTTGACATGTTACAAGACACTGAAGTAGATTCTGAAGGAGAAGTTATTCAGTGTGCCATGTTAGTAGACTCTGAACCCGTAAGTACGGAAAAGGCTCTCAAGCAGAAGGTCTGGCTAAAGGCCATCAAAGAAGAGCTTGAGGCCATTCAAAGAAACAAGACTTGGAAGCTGACAGAACTTCCAAAGGACAAGAAAGCCATCAGCGTCAGATGGGTTTTCAAGCAGAAGCTAAATCCAGATGGATCAATTGGCAAACATAAAGCGAGGTTAGTAGCAAGAGGATTTTTGCAGAAACCTGGGCTGGATTATTCTGAAGTGTTTGCACCTGTAGAGAGACATGAAACACTCAGACTCGTGATTTCCATAGCTGCTAACAGGAATTGGCCTCTGATGCATTTAGATGTGAAATCTTCATTTCTGAACGGTCTATTACAAGAAGAAGTTTACGTGTCACAACCTCCTGGATTTGTGAAAAAGAATCAGGAAGGGATGGTGTACAGATTACATAAAGGTTTGTATGGATTAAAACAAGCGCCCAGAGCCTGGAATCAGAAGATTGATTCATTTTTCAAGAAGCAGGGTTTTTAGAAATTTGAGATGGAATACGGTGTTTATGTTCAGCATATCTCTGAAGGCAATATGATTCTGGTGTGTTTGTACGTTGATGACATACTGCTGACAGGAAGTTCTGAACAAGAATTAGCTATGTTCAAGAAGGTGCTGATGAATGAGTTTGAAATGACTGATCTCGGGAAATGACATACTTTCTAGGGATGGAGTTCAGATATTCTGAGAAAGGTACCATTTTGCATCAGCTGAAGTATGAACGTGAGATTCTGAAGAGATTTAAGCTGCAGAATTGTAAGGCTGCTATCACACCTGCAGATACAAATCAGAAACTGGATTCTGATTCTGATGGTGAGGATGTGGATGCTACAACCTTCAAACAGTTGGTTGGTTCTCTGAGGTATTTGTGTAATACCAGACCTGATATTTGCTATGCAGTTGGAATGATTAGCAGATTCATGAGTAAACCCAAGTGGTCCCATTACCAAGCTGCTGTCAGGATTCTGAGGTATATCAAGGGAACTCTGAAGTATGGAGTGTTATTTCCTTCTGGAAGAAAGATTGAATCAGAACTTCTGAGTTATTCAGATTCTGATATGTGTGGAGACAGAGTTGATAGAAGAAGTACTTCTGGGTACTTGTTCAAGTTCCTGGGAGGCCCTATTTCTTGGTGTTCTAAGAAGTAACCTGTTGTTGCGTTGTCAACCTGTGAAGCTGAATACATTGCAGGTGCTGTTACTGCATGCCAAGCTGTAAGGATTCTGAACTTGCTGCAGGATCTGAAGATCAAGGTAAACAAGCCTCTGAAGATGATGATTGATAACAAGTCTGCAATGAATCTTGCCAGAAACCCAGTGTTGCATGGGAGAAGCAAGCATATTGAGACCAAGTATCATCTTCTGAGAAATCAGGTTCAGAGTGGAGTGTTAAAAGTTGAGCACTGTAGCACCCAAAAACAGTTGGCAGATGTTCTGACGAAGGCTATCAAGACTGATCAATTTCTTCGCTTAAGGGATGGAATTGGTGTTGTTAGTTTTGAGAAGATATAAATTAAGGGATGGTATTAGAAATAATAATTTATATTCACAAACTTAGTCATTAAGTTTGTTAGAGGGTATTTTAGTATTTTGTTTGTTGCCTTTTGTTGCCCTAGTTTTTAGCTTATAAATAGACTAGTGGTATATGTCATTGAGTATGACTTTTATCCTTTTTGTAGCCGTCATTCTATTATAATATATACTACTCTTTTTCATCCATTATTCACCTTGTACACCAACACTTATTAGTAGGAGTTTATATCTCAAACTATTTTCTACGAATTTCAACTTCAATTTTCACAAGGTTCTTCCAAGCTGCAAATATGATTCATTTCATTGCATGCTTAATAGAATCTAAACTTTATAACCACGATAATAAATATCTGCTACTACTGATGCATGAGAAAGTAGGACATTGTGAGTAATAATGTGAGGTTCAGTAGCAGAGTTCCTGACCCTGCAAGACAGGTGAAAGAGAGTAGAGCGTGGTCCAGGAGCTTGTAAACCGACATCATATCCTTGTAAAGTAAATGTATTTGGCTCATAAAACGTAATCCAGTGCTTCACTCTAACCCAAAATTTCTGAAAACTAGGTCTCAGCAAAAGTTGCAAAGTCTTTTCTATAATGCACATAAATCATATAAGTGTTCATCTTTTCATATCCAAAATCATTAGAATACTTTCAAAACATGTTTAAAGTAAGAATAATTAATCTCAAGGACAATCTAACACCAAATCGGTTTTGAAAGTGCATGCCAATTCTACTGCATGTTATTATAGGTTAATTGTGGAGCTCAACCTGCAGAAAGTATCATCAATCAGTCCTGTAACGTCAACCAAACAGTCATTTCTCAACAAACAGAACTGCATCCAATTCTAACATAAATTCAATTGAATCTTTGAGTATTAGTCGATGTCAACAAAAAGCGCTTCAGTTCTACCTCCCCTTATGAATGTTTTTGCTGGTAATATTTTGCTACTACAACGACATTACTGAATTTAGTCCAATAAAAACCAGCACAAGTGCAATGAATATTTTTTCGAAACCTGTCCATGCAATCTTACTACTATTGGTATGAAACCAGATTAACCTACACTCCTGCATCACTGTTGAACTTCCGATTTAAATTTTGTACTGTCTCAACAAATGCTTCACAAACACATACCCATAGTTATTTGGATATAAAGTAATATATTCAAAAATTTGTATAATGTGAATTTATTTTTGATTTATTTGGAATGGAGCGGGATGCTCTATTTATACGAGAAGAGTTGAACATTCAAGTTCTACATTTAAGGATGACATTTCTTATTTTATTAAATTAAGGCCAGCCTTACTTATTCTATGATAGTGTTTATCTTTCATATCCTAAGATATAACTGAAAATTAAGTATAGGCTATTAATGTGAAATAGGAGTAGGACTTGTTATATTCTCTATCACCCACCCCACAAATTCAGTGGTGTTTGACACTTTGAGTTTGTCTCTAAGGAAACAAAACTGAGGACGAGCCAAAGATTCTGTGAGAATATCTACAATTTGAAAGATAACTTCCATTATTTTTTGTGATAGATAACTTCCATTATTTTTTCGACGTGGTTGCCATGATTGGTCTTCGACGTGGTTGCCCAGTTTCTCCTTCAGTCATCATAGCTACACTACATACATTAAAGACCACTACCAGACTAATGAAGTCTTCGACTACGAGCATATTGCCTTCCTCACTTCCTAGTTATCTCATTTCATTTTTTGTTCTAGTTCTCATCAAATGGCTAATAAGTTCATACCCCTAGCAACCCAGCTTCATTAGGGGCAACATGTTTTTCTTAGTAGATTGATCCTGGGTAGTCTACGAATACTTAGAACTTGCCTCCCTTGAACTTCAAACCATTCCCAATCCTGACAAAAATTTCCTGATTTCTGGCTTAATGCCACTTTTAAACCTTCCTCATACGTTGTTACTCCATTTGATTTAACAATCCAAGTCAAAGGGAGATGAGTTAAAGGTACCAGACTCGCTTTGTTAACTCCAAAAGATGCTAGCTTATCTACTAAAAAAGCCTTTAAAAAATATTTCATTATCTACGCGGATTGTGTCACATTCGTTTCTTCTATGGAACCATTCATTGATCGACAATACGAATCAGATTGGTTCAAAAAAGAATTTCAAACTTCTTTATCTGAACCAATCTGAGGCTCTCAACATCCGGTGAGCTTTCTTTAAACCAATTTTTTTGTCGATTAGAATCTCGATGGGGAAAATTGACTGGGGCTCATTGGATGACATTCAAATTTGGTGTCGAAACAATTTGGTTTTAGCTAATTTTTACCAAGATCTCTTTTTACCAGAAAAGAGGAAATGTGTTTAGCTAACATCACAATGATAAGGAGGGATTACAAGGTGTGTTTAGAATTTCATGTTTAAAACGTCATTAATTTGATTCTTTTCGAATTTGAAGCTTTTTTATTTTGTACTAAATAATTTGAAGAGTGATGGATAATCTATCACAATGATATTTCTATTGATCATTCAACTTGGCTGCAACGTCTGACCGACGGTTTTCCTTCTTTGTAGAAACAATCCAAGAAGAAAGGTCGAGGTATGCACATCAATGAGATTTGAGATTTTCAAAACTGCTTTAAAATTGTGTATGATCCCTATAAACTTAGTTGAACTATCTTCGAGGCGAATCTTTCCTTAAAATAGAAAATTACTGTAAAAATTCCAAAACTCAATTTCCCTCCTTATGTCAAAGATAGATATGAGTTTGCTTTGGAATTTCATCTTTCCAAATTTCCACCACTACCAACTTGTGAGTTTGGCTTAGCCTTCCAACTTCCACCTCTAAAATGGTATTTTTATGGGACTTTGTCAGCCTTAGAAAATGAGTTTAAAAAGCCTGTCTAGAGTGATTTCGACTAAGTATCACAAACACAATTATCGCCTTTAAGACTCGATCTCGAACACGTTCGAGTCAGATCCATCATTTTAGAAGGCAAGATATAGAGACTCTAAAAAAATTATTAAATTCTATTTGGTTTTCATTTTATTTACTTGTGTCAAAATTTTTGTAGCTCGAGCTCTAATTCCTTTGAAAGGTCTAAAAGAGAAGAAATATGACCTGATTGAAGAAGATGAAGAATCTGGCCCAGTACTTGGCCATTCAAAAGAGACAAAATAAGTATTTTAGATCTTGTACCCCAATACTTGAAAAAGAGGAAGTAGCTCTACTACTACTTCGAGTCAAAAAAGGACCAGAAAGGAAACACCGCTTGTCGATAATGAAGGAACTCAGGTTCAAATTACACTTCCACTTTTGTTAGCATCTTTCATCCCTCTAACTCGACATATTGCACTAATAATCCTTAATGTTTTAATCTGATCGAAGAGTCAACGAAAAAGACAACTAAGTCGAAGATAATGATGAGAGTTACAATCCTGAAGAAAGTGAAGAAATGATTTCTACTTCACCCATACCTCATAAACACTAGAGAAAATGGAAAGGAGATGCTAAAACTAAAAAACGCCAAACAAAAAAAAAAACAAAAAGTTCAAGTTCACAAGGCTAGTACACAAAAGAGGCAAAAAAAAACTCTTAATATAGATGATGAAGAAAAGGCAGAAGAATAAAAGCTTTAACTAACTCGAAAGAAAACAAATCGACAAACGCCACTTACACTTAATGAGCGTTTAGAGTGTGAACATTCGAGCCCTGACCACATAACATCTAAGGTACTTTGATTTTTCTCCATATCCTCTTTTGAATATACATCAACTAAATTATAATATGGTTCCACTTCTATCTTCTTTATAGGAGCTTCCTTTTTCTGTTGTTCCTCCTCCAATAAACCATCCCCTACCAAAATCCCCATCACTACAACTAATAAATAAATATCCAGTTAGGGAGATAATTGTTGAGAAATTAGAAGAAATAGTCAATGATTAAGATCATGCACAACAATGGACTCTTCTAGAAAATCAATACTCTGAACAACAATCAGTTAGTCCAAACGACAATGCTCAAATGCCAGAGGACCAATAGCATTTTGATCAACCACAAAAGGACCAAAATATTGGTCGAACACAAGAGGATCAAGATCATAGAGAATATCAACATGATACTACTATAAAAGAACAACCACAATTTGTTCGAATTCACAAAGTTTGCTAGCAACCATTGAAATGCCTTTTTCTACCAAAGCCACTATGTTCACCCTCAAATTGGGGATTCTTCATCCAGAACCTCTAACATTTCTCTTAACCATGGGGAACTAAAAGCTATAAAAGATAAAAATCTTGTGGAGGCTTTAAGAAAGCTCATGAGCAATCAAAGTATTGGCTCCTTTGAAAAATCTTTAAGTTCTTCAACTATTTCAAGAAGTGAACCTTCTGGTAATCCTGTCATTTTGCTGATTCAAAAATTGAAAGCAAATGTTTCCGAAGTCGACCTATTCAAAACCATTAAAGGAAATCCTTTTATTGTATCTGACATCAATGATTTTTTAAAGCAGCTTAATAATCAAGGTTTACCTGATTCTATTGTTGATTTCGTCCTAGAGTTTGAACCCATTTTCGGCCAAATCACTTAAAATATACAAAGGAAGAAAGATTCTCCAAGAAAACTTAGGAAAAATAATTATGCTATATCCTAATAGTGGAAAAATGATATAAAGATGATGTAGCAGCTTACAATGAAAAAATTTCAAACAGGATGAAACAGGTCGAAGAACTACAATAGAAGATTGAGGACGCGCAGCGAAAAAGGATGAAATCAAAGACTTTGGGCTAGCTTCTATTGAAGAAAAGTTAGTTCAAGAAGTCATCCATGGTCTTAAATATGTAGAGGTTGCTTGTTTATTGGAAGTACAAATTGAACCTCTAAAATCTAAATATTCAAATAATAACACAAGGACCAGACTTGCAAATGAGCTCTTTGAGATTATTAAGGCTCAATTTCCTTATTGAATTCTTTACTTTATGTTTGTTGTATAACTATGTAATGACAATATGCCATTTTGTAACTTTTAATTTTAATGCCATTTTAGCATTTTTCATTTCCTATGCATTATTCATCTGTTATTCAAATCTCTTGCAACACAGGTTTGTACTTCTTTAAGTACTTACCATTTATTCTCATAGTTCGATCTTCAGGACCTAACACTTTAACTTCATAAGCATTATTTGAAACTACCCGATTGATTCTAAATGGGTCTTCCCAATTTGGTGACCATTTAGCTAAAGTTCTATCTTTTCAATCTATAGGAAAAATAACTTTCCAAATATAATCACCAACTGTAAGGGCTTTCGACTTAACCTTCTTGTTATAGGTATTAGGTATTAGTTTTTTTTTATCTTATGAGAATGTTAAGGGTAGCTAGTCTTTCTTAACATAAATCGACTAATTCATCTAACATCATATATCAATAATGGTTATAAGGGATTTCAACTTGCCTTTGAATTCTAGTGTACTGTAAATAAATTTCGAAATGAAAAATTCTATCATTACCAAATGTTAGTCGAAATGGAGTAGAATTAGTTGCCTCTTTAAGGGAATTTCAACAAAGCCCATAATATTTGGTCTAAAGTCTTATGCCAATTCCTTGACTTTTGACCCACATGTTTTTTAATTAGGCCAATTATAATTTTGTTAGCTGCTTTGCTTGGCCATTTGCTTGAGCATAACAAAGAGTAGAAGTCAAAAGTTTGATTCTTGAGTTTGAAGTAAACTCAACCATCTTTCGACTAGTAAAAATTGTGTCTTGGTCAGTGGTTAAAGTTTTAGGAATTCCAAACCTATAAATAATGTGACTTTGAATAAAATTAGTTACTGCTTCCTGATCAACGTTAATCAAAGGAACAACTTCTACGTATTTGGTAAAATAATCTATACCTACCAAAATGTATTTCGGATCTTTAGATGATGTAGGTCGTATCTCACCAATTAAATCTAAAGCCGAAACTCTAAATGGCCAAGGTTTAACAATAGAGGGTAACTCACTTGCAAGAACATGTTGAATACCTGCATGTTTCTGACATTCTTGGCAACCTTTCGTAAATTCAATGCAATCCTTCAACATAGTTATCCAGTACAAACCTTGTCGAAACAAAAGCCATTTCATCTTGTGGCCTAGTTGATGAGCACCACATGATCCACCATGGACAACAAAAGTTGCCAAATAAGCTTCACTCTCACTAAGGCATTAAGCAGAATTTTGTTAGGAGTCTTTTTAAATAATTTGTTCCTAATAATGACATAAATTAATGCTTATATTTGATTTTTCAATCTGTTACCCCTATTGGATTAAAAAAAATAAACAATACGTTTTTGCCAATTTGTCAACAGATTATTAATGGCAAAAATTTCTAGAAAGTTTTCTAATTCATCCAACCCTTATACCTCCACCTGTTTTGACTTTGACAACTAAAACGGGAAAGGATTGGTCAAAATCAACTTCTCTTTTACCTCAATCAATTCTTTTGATATTTTCTTAGAAACTCTGTAACTAGAAGCAATTTGTGTTAAGCCATTGGCTTCTTGGTTTTTGATTCAAAGCACATGTTTGATGTCAACTTCAAAAAATATTTCTTAATAACGAATTGGCCTTTAAAAAGTACATCAGTGGATTATCCTTGATGCATTTATACTCTTTTGTCAATTGTTTCACAACTAACTCTAAATCACCTCTAATTTCAACTCCTTTTTCACCTAAGTCCAAAAGCGTTCTGAGGGCTGAGATCAATGCTTCATACTCAGACTCATTATTTGAGCAACAAACTTGAATTCTAAATTTAAAAATTGTTGGAATTCCTTTAGGAGAAATAATAATAATTCCAATACCTGTTCCATTTTTATGTTTGGAACCATCAAATTATAATCTCCAAGGTTTCAAACCGACATAATCTTGTGTTACTTTGACTATTGCATGATCAACAATAAAATCAGCAACAACTTAGCCTTTTACTGCCCTTAAAGGTGCATATGTAAAAAAAATATTTGGTTAGGACTACAACCCATTTCCCAATTCGATTGTGTAAAATAGGTTTTGACAACACATACTTAATAACATTAAAATGGGAATAACCAAAAACATCAGAAGACTTTATATAACATATCAATTTTGCACATGATAAGTACATACAAAGATACAACTTTTCTATCGGGTTATGCCTAGTTTTTGCATCATTCAATACTTTACTAAGGTAATAAACGGCTCTTTCGATGCCATCATCATCCTCTTGAGCTAACATACTTTCTATTGTCAATTCAGATGCCAAAATATACAGTTTCATAAACATATTTCTCGTGGGAGGTAACAAGATAGGAAAATTTATCAAATAAATTATAAATCCTTCTTCTTTCTTTAAGCACAACAATGGAGAAAATACTTTGGCTTTTCCACTCCGATTTAAAATAAATTTCCTCAAGAAATTAATCATTCCCAGCAAAGACTGAAGTTTCTTTTTATTCTCCAGCGAGCATATATTGTATTGCCTTTGTCTTATTTTGATAAATTTTTATGCCCTTTCTGTGAACTACAAAGCCTAGAAAATGGCCTCCACGGATACCAAAAACACATTTTAATGTATTCATTTTCAACTATATCATCAATATAAGCCAACATAAAGGTTCAAATTAAGTCATGAAACATAGTATTCATTACCCTTTGGTATGTTGCATCAGCGTTCTTCATGCCAAAAGGCAATACTACCCATTCATAGGTTTCCAAGACCATAGGACATTGAAATGCCGTTTTCGACACATCTTCCTCTGCAGCAGAAATTTGGTTATACCCTGAGTAGCCATCGAAAAGAGTTAAATATTCAATACATGCTGTTGAATCGACCATCATTTCTGTAATAGGCATTGATTATTCGTCTTTGGAGTAGCAATATTTGAGTCTCTAAAATTGATACAAACCCTAAGAGTTCAATTTTTTTAATAACATGGACTATATTTGCTAACCATTCGACATACCTGGAAGTCCTTATGAATTGGTTCCTTAAAATCCTTTTGATTTCTACTTTGATCTTCGACATCATCTCTGGCGCAAATCTTCTTGGCGTCTGCTTCACTATATTCTTATCAGGTCAAATTGACAACTTTAAATCCAACAAATCTTGACTGAGGCTTGGAATTTCATCATAGTCCCAAGCAAAGAAGTCTTTGAATTCTTTCAGTAACTCAATCATATGGACCTTCAGGATTGGATCAATCTTTGCACTTATATATGTTGATTTCTTGATTGTTCCATCTCCTAGATTTACTTCTTCCAGAGGGTCTTATTCTTGTATCATTTTGGATGAAACTAATAGGTTTTTTCAAATTCCAAAGCCTCATCGTCATAAATACAGTCGAGTCTCTGGACTTCTAATTTGAAATTATATTTCTCATCCATAATTGAATGTTCTTTGTCTATTAACTCAAAAAATATATTTTTCACCAGTCTCTTTTATTTGATTAACTTCAATTGGATTAGCCTCAATAACCAATCTTTGTTGGAAATCAGCCTCTAAGCCCGCCTTTATGCAATTTTCAGCCATATAAGCCGCAATTCAACCCAATGTACTCGACTCAGACATCAGTAAAGTATGTTGAACACCCACTAGCTACGCTGGTACCTTCATCGGATTCATTTCTCATTACCTCATATTCCCTCATAAAACCATGAGTGGGATATAGGTTTATTAAATAGAAAACATCTCCTTGTAAAGAGAATCGTGTCCCAGTAGGCAAACATTGGGGAAATATTAACTAACCTTTTGTCGAATGTTGTTTATTCGACATGATTTACTTCATCCAGGAAGTAACTTTGATTGGATTCAACATTTTTAACGATGCCATCAAACCTCCTTATTGAAAGGCTCTAGTGTAGAGTTGAAGGGACTGCCCCTACACCATGTATACATTCTCATCCTATAAATAAATTATAATGTTCTTTGGATAAAATGACCACAAATGACGTTAGTCTTATAATTGTAGCTACGACAATATCAACTTGAATAACTCCCAAGGACTTGCTCGTTTTTCCTTCATAATTTGACAACACCATATTGTAAGGCCTTAAATGTGTATAATATTTGCTAGTTCTCCTCAATAAGGAATGTGGCATTAAATTTAATGAAGCTCCCCCTTCCATTAAGACTTTGTTAACATCTACACCGTCAACCTTAGCACATATAAATATGAACTTCAAGTGTTGTTTCATTCCTTCATTAAGTCTATCGAATATGGCCTTTTCTTCTTCTACATAACCATTATTCAAAACATAATACCACAGAGGCTTATGATTCACTATTTCTGCAGCAAAACAATCATCCTTTTCTTCTGTCACCTCAGTAATTTGGTCAAATTCTATAGGTAGAACAAAAACAATGTTACATATTATATCCAACTCATCTTTTGACCCAGAATCAAAATTTTCAGTCAACATCTCATCATCTTCAGTTGACACATAAGCCTTACCATTGGGTTTAACTACCGGTGGCAAAGAGAGAAAAAGTATTTCCTTCATGGGTCTCTTCGCTACTCTATCATCTGTCACTGTTGGAGATTTTAATTATTGCTTGACTCTTCCGCCTCGAAAGGATATTTCTATTTTTGTTGGTGTCTTATCCATTGTGTTCTAGTCATGGTATTTTTACCTAAGTAATTTCCCTAACTATATGAATACTTTTTCGACATATAAGAGTTGTCGTGGTAAGATGAACCTGCATCAACTTCGATCAAATTTCATTTTTGTTGATCTGCATTGATTTTGCCAGCAGGTCGAATCCATTCTCTAAGAAGAACATTGGCAGGTGGAATATAAGTCTTATTCTCACTTCTTCAATGGCTTGAAGGCCATTGGTATTTCTTGTAAAGAATTCCCATTTTGTCCATGGAAAATTGGGGTTTTTTGTCATCTCGATTGCTTTTCTGTGCCTGCTGAGGCTTGATATTCTAGAGGCTTTTCATTTCCTCTCTGTCAAACATTGCATTGCAGCGAGGACATAACATTACTTCGAAGCCTTTGATTTTGCACCAGTTGAAAAAGTTGATTAACTCTTCTTCATCCTTTGGATAAACCACTTTGATTTTCTCAGTGTAATTCAACATAGTCACTTTAACCTTTGTGTCGAGACCTTCACTAGTCTCGACCATCATGATTTCTACAAGATCGACCAAATGTGCCTCATGGACTTGTAGATGGTCTTTGTCGATTTGCATTACTGACTTAGGTTTGTCCCCAAACTTTAGCCTACCATCTTTTAAAGCATGTTGTATTAGATCCCTGAAAAGAACACATTGATAAGTTTTATGACCAAGGAAATTATGATATTTACAAAAACATTTTTTCTTCCTTTGTTCTATTAGTGGCGTCTTTAGGCCTTTCGGAACTATGATTTGACCATCGGCAACTAGAAGATCAAAAATTTCATCACATTTAGTTATATCGAAAGTATAAGTTTTTATGAGAAACTTTTCATTTCTAACTGGTTTTACATGCTTTTTTTTTCATTAAAAGGTCTTAAGACCTTACAAACATACAGAGGTCTTAGCTATAATTCGGCCAGATTAGTCTCATTTTCTTCAACATATTCAATCATTATGTTGAATTATTGATTATTATCATCTGTGTCTACGTATGCAACTTTTGCTTTCCTAGGGTGTCGATTTATTTTATCCTTTTCCAATCTAGATTTTTCTTTCTTCTAGTGTTCTCCTTGTCTAACCCTATCTCCTAATTAAACCATATCCCTTAGATATTGGGTATCTAGCTGCTTTTAACATAATAGTCTAAGCCACCTGCAGCCATTTCGACTAGCTCATGTTCAGGCACTTGAGTAAAACACATTGACTTCATTAATTTGAACATATTAAGATAATCATCTATTGATTCAGACAATTTTTGTTTCACACTTGCTAACTCTTTTAGGCTAATTTTTTACCGTCCCATATAAAATTGCTCATGAAACACTCTCTCTAGTTGATTCCAATTATGGATGGAATATGGAGGGAGAGTAGTGAACCATGTAAAAGCATTCTTGGTCAGAGAGTTTGGGAAGTATTTCATCTTTAAATTTTGGTTATTATCCAAATCACCAGCTTCTGTCTGGTATTGAGCAATGTGTTCGACAATAGACTCACTAGTAACACTAGTAAATTTAGTAAAATTAGGGATTTTCCAACCCTTAGGAAGTTTATTTTGAAAGACATATTTAGATAATGCAGAAAATAAATTTGTCCTATGAAGACCAATATTAAGACCGTTGGGAGTGAATATGGAAGTAGAAAATGGTCTAGAGGGGGGGGGGGGTGAATAAACCCAATTTAAAATTCAACTGCCATTTCAAAATTAGAGTGTTTTCAAATATAATCGTGAGCGTTTGATGTGAAATATTTAAAATTATCCTATTTAAATTTTGATAATGTTAACATTTATCATTTCACAAATATCGAAGATGACCATGATGAAATACTACACAAAAGGTGTTTACACAATGATTCAATGAATGGAATTCATGTATAGCAATTAACCCCATGATCCTACTGATTCCTTGAGCGATGAATTGTCCAAAGATCTGAGAAGAACTCCGCCTTATCTGTATCCTTCCACATAATCACTACTAAGGCAATTTTGGTGAGAAGAACCTACTTCTTTTTAATGAAATTTGTCACAACCATTGAGAATCATCTCAATCTTGCTAATAACCTGAAATACTCTACAAGATCTCTAAGAATGATTAGTTTCAAGGACCTTCCTCCTTCAATCAATTGCAAAAGAAGTTGAAGATGCGAGAATTTCGTTGCAAGACTTTGAACACTCAAAACAGAGGAAAATGATTTTTCACAAAAATCATCTGAAAAATATGACCAGAATGATAGATAATGTGTTAGAATGATGACAAAAAGGTTTTGTATGTGCTTGATATTGTAATACCCCAAAATTTGCCCTATCTTTTCTTCATATCTTTTAGCATGAGTTTCCATTACATTGCATTGCATTCAAGCATAGAAAAACAAAACATCAAGCATTTAGCATTGCATCTTGCATAAGGGCATGGGATCAGGTGATCCTCTAAGGTGTTGATCATCCAAAGACTAAGACCAATTGTTTCTCACAAGCCTCAAGGATCTCTTACATCATGTATCATCTCCATTTGATCTCACAAGTTATGGGAAGAGGAGAGTTCATCAAGAAGATTGGACAGTGCATGAGCTCCTACACAAGGCAGTCAAAATTTGGGATCTGACCCTTAAATGGGCTAGCTCTTTGAGTTTTTATCATCTCCAAAGGACATATCTCATCATTGTTTGAGGGGATACACATCATATTCAGAGGAATTTGGATTTGGAGGATGTGTTATTTCCTCCTAACCAGAGGGTGCCAAAGTTAGGGTTTGACCAAAAATCAGTTAATTTCTGATTTTTTGGGCAAGACTTGATCTCATGGTGTTCCTTATGTTCTTAAGTGTTCATGGATGGAATCTTGGTCATTGGTTCTTTGGGAAAGATGTTCAATGGATCAGTTACTTGTGAAATAAGCAAAAGTCAACAGTTCAAAAGGAAAGTCAACCATGGGTTTGCAAAGGTTCAAATCATGATTCTCAAGTCCATGTACCTTTATTTGGTCAAAGAATGGCATGGATGGCATCATTCATCAAAAAAGCTTCAAATGAGTTTTACTCCAACATGAAAGTTGAAGATCTTTTTCTCCCATTTCCAAAAAGTACTAGATGGTTTCCATACCATTTGTAGAACTCAAGTTATGGTCAAAAGATGGCAAGGTGTTTTTAAGGGTTCTCACATGCATCACTTTTTCCACCTTTGGCATTTTGGTCTAAAATGAGTTGTAAGGGCTTCTAATGACTCAATTCAAATTATCACACTCAAGTACACATCATTTGGCACAAGTTTGGCTTTTGGATCAAGTTATTTCATGCCATATTTCTCATTATTTCCACATTATGCAAAATTGCAAATGGATTCAAATCTAATGAAACAAGTCAGCACAAGGCCCAATTTGAATTCAGAGGTGATCAATAAGTAAATTGGAGGTGAATCATTCTTGGAGAAAGGGTTTTGCACGTGTGGTTTAAGGGTTTCAGCACAAAATGCATTTTTGCAATTTCACCCAAATCTCATTAACCAAGGTTCTAATCACTTGCTAATTCTAATCAGTGAACTAATGGAGAGTATATAAGCTTACTCATACCCTCACATCTAGGGTAGAGACTCTCATTTGTACAGTTTTGGTTTTTTGCTCTCACACTTTCTCTCATTGAATCTCACTCTCCTTGGAGTTTCTTTGAGATTTCTCTTCACATTCTTGATCAGTGAAGAGAATAGAGCAAGAATCAACTGCTATTTTGAGCTCATACTGAGGATTTCACCAAGTTCCATTCAAGAGGATTCAAACTTAAATCTCAAGATCTAGCACGATTTCAAGCTCTAGTTGCATTTATTTTGCATCTAGAGGTTCCAAGGAGTAGATCTGCAGTTTTTGTAGGGATTTCTTGGCGTATTTTAAGCTCTTCAAGGTTCAGGGTAGTGTATTTTTCACCATCATAGAACTCGAATTTTAAGTGTGCATAATGATCTGTGAACTTCACTGAGCATGATGATCTATTTTATTTTGATTTTAGACGTGCAACATATGTGTATTGTGGATTTAAAGTTTTGGATCTAAAAATGTTTTTGTTCGATTTGCATTATATGTTGGTTGTTTGATGAAATGGATTGGATATTTGAGTTACTTGTGTTTTTCTGGTCAAAATGATATACTCATGTGTTATTTCTGGAGAATTTGGAGTTACAGCTCGCCGGAGAGGGTGACTGGAGCCCTAGCTCCGGCGGCTGGTGGTGGTTCAGTCCGGCGAAGGTTTCAAACGAAGAAGATACAATCTAGCCGTCCGTTTGTGTGATCCAAGGGTTATTATCGCGCCACATCATTTAATTTTCTGTGTTATTTTATTATTTGTGTGCTTGCATCTCCATGATAATTTTCGTGCACCACAGATCTGGATCGTTTATTTGGTTTATTTTTTAATTTGATGATGTAATCTGGTGCGTTGGTGTGATCATGTGGTTGGAATTTGGACAACACATTAAAAATTCACGTGAGGCTCACGTGTGCTGTTTTGATTTTCTGATTAATCTTGTATGCGCGCGCTTATGATAGTTATGGTGTGCTTTGTTAATCTAGCCCTTGATCATGTTTAATTGTTGATTGCATGGACTGTGGGTATGCGTAGGATTGATCCTTTGGTTGATATTTGATCTGCATGTTTGACTGTTTCCATTGTTCCCCTTTGACTTTGCTAATGGATTTTTAACCTTGGGCCTTGTTAATTGCACCCCCAGTCTGAGCCTACCTTGCATTTTCAACGTGTTTAACTTGCTGATTGCACCCCCTTTGCTTAATTCATTTGATTTATTTTATTTTCATTTTTGTTTTGCATTTTAATTTTCTAAAATCATTTTAATGCATCTAAAAATCATAAAAAATTCATGAAGCATCTTTTTTAGTTTTATAAAATTTTTCCATATTTTATTTTCTCATTTTGTTTTATTTTTGGCATCTGATTTAATTAATTGCCTAATTTTCTTTTTTTAATTGTTTCACTTGCACACTTTAACTTGTAGAATTTGTTTCTCATCATCTATACATGATTTTCGACTCATTCATTTTGCATTTGTTAGATGACATTCTGAAGTGCATGAAAAAAATTTTGTTTCATTTTTAAATCTTTTCCATATTACATTTTGGTCCTCCTCTTTTGCATTTTGAATCATGTTTCTTATGTGGACTTTGCCTAATTGTTTGAGGTGCTTAACATGTGAATTTTTGTGAGATCTTTTGGCATGTGATTGTCTTCTGACCTAGATCATTTGAGTTTAAATTTTACAATTGTTGAATGTCATATGATACATGTTTGCTTATTTGTGCTTAAGTGACTTATGCATGACCATATCTTGACACATCTTTGCACAAGTTGATTTACCATGTCCATTTGCTTGAGTTTCTTGCTGGCTCTTTGTATGTGCTTTTAATATGATGTCTACCCCTGGTTGAGGTCCTTAGGGACTTAATTTTACACTTTGTGGATCATGTTTGAATCATGTTTGAATAAGCCTAAGTGTTGAAACTTTGTCCTCTTTTTGTAGTGTGCTTTGGTGCATGTTTTGGAGTTGTTGATTGATGTTTGAACTTGGATGACTTGAGTTTGGTTTTGATATGATATTGATGCATATGCTACTGCCTCTTGAGTTCTATACTTGGTTTTCATGTGGCTTGAGCATAGTTGAATGCATTTGGTTGAATTGTATGATGAATATCATTACCCTTCCTTTTGTGAACTTCTTTGAATCATAATGCTTCATGTTTTGAATCACTTTTGCACACATGATTTGTTGATGATAGTATGATATTAGTTCTGACTTATCTTCATTTTCATCTTGCCTTTCCCATTTCATTTTGATATGAAGTCCATGTATGCTTAATTGTGCATTTCATACAAGTATGCTTGCATTCTTTCATGTTTATCTTTGCATGCTTACTTGAATTGTTTGGCATTGATCTTTGAAACATGTTGATTGATTTGAGTTGGACATTTATGATATGATGTGCTTGCTGCCACTTATTGTATCTCATCTCTCTTGTTTTCCTTCTCATCCTTCTTCTTCTCTTTCACTCTTTATCATCCCATGAATCTCAAGACTTGTTCAAGTCTTGGATTCTTTCCCTTTAGAGCTACCTAGTCCAACTTAATTTTTGATTAAGCTTGGAGTAGGATTAGCATTAGGTTTTAGGTAGTGGTTCTTCCTAAGCCTCACAAACCATAGGACATTCATGCATGATAACATTAGGACTCTTAGTTTTCCCTTTAGAGTTTCCTTTGGGTCTTCTCTCTTCTTATCTCAAAACTTCTTTAAAACACTTAATAAAGATAAAGTCTATTGCGCACGAGCCTTAAGCTTAGGGAATGAGAAATAAGGGGCTTCCTCTCATTTTTCTAGAGTGCTTAGCGAGCGTCCTGTCTTGGGACGATTCGTTGAGTATTCGTCCCTGTGCCCTAGACTTTGTGCAATACAATTTACAAGCTAACTTAAAAAACACTTATGTATAAAAAACTCCAAACCAACAATAACGTCTTTCCTTCGGGAATTCTTTTCTCATCTCACTCACTCTCAGCGTACGAACGTGCTCCTACTCGTTCTCTTGCAAGACGGTAACACCTAAGTCTCGATTCAGCGAGCTGCAACACCTGAGCTAGAACGTAAGCCGTTCCCTAAAAAACACAAAGCGACCCTCGTTGAGGGGAACTACGTCGCTCTGATTCTCATGTTCCTGATGAGATACGTAGGCAGTGGGGTAGGGCCCATTCGAGCACTTCTTTTATTTTCCCTACATTTGTTTCTTGTTTTCTCTTTTCTTTTTTCCGTTCCTGTTCCTTTCTCTTTTCCAGTAGCAGTGGAGCTCCAGACGACGACACCCTTTGATCGAGACAAGCAAGCGTGGATCTCATCGGGTACGATGGACGCGAGGGGGTGCTAATACCTTCCTCTCGTGTAACCGACTCCCGAACCCAGTTCTCTTGGTCGCAAGACCATGTTCTTTCCTTTCCCTCAGGTTTATGAGGTGTTTCCTTTCCCTCTCATGGGATAAATACACATTGCTGGCGACTCTGTTTTGGTGCCACTTTCGCGTTTGTACTAGGATGAAAATCCTGGGAGCGACAGCTGGCGACTCTGCTGGGGATTTCGGTTGACCTCTTGCTGGTCCATCACCTTTAGTGAGTCAATCCTAGCGCTTGTTTGCTTGTTTTTGTTGGGTGTTTATTTGTTGTGCTTTATTATGTTGTATATTACTGTTTTACAGCTTTTATTGCATTGCATTTCATTTTATTACTGTCATACTGGATATTGCTGTGTTGCGCTGGCTGGTTTTCTGTTTGGCAGGTTGGGTTGTTCTAAGAGATAAGCCCAATACCCAGGCTTGAGTACACCCTAGGACTAGAGTGGAAAGTAGTGGGACCTACGTTCCAGCTTGGTGCGTTTGTGTGTTCACGAAATTCACAACCAGACGAGGCTATCTTGGGACGCATTCTGACGTGTGTGTCTTGCGCATGTTAGGGTGTTGATCTAGAGAGCTGTCGACTCTGGTGACCGTTTCTCCAATACCTCAGTTGCGCCTCTCCTCCCGAGATGTGACAGTGGCAGACCACGTTCCTTGGCAAACCCATTGCGCATTCTCGATCTGAGGACCCAATGCTGAGGGACTCGCATAGGATGACCTTATTTTTTAGGGGAATCAGTTGAGGCCTCCTCGATTGATGATGATGCCAAACCAGAAATGGTGAACGTATCATCATTTCTCGACTTGAGAGCCCAGGATATTGATGATCCTCGCCTTTTTAGAACCCTCATGTGAGATGGGAAGGGTGTTTGCAGGCTTGCAGGAAACTGAAACCTTCAACCTACCCGGTTTTCTGGATTTCTCGTCAGTGTTTGATTATCTGGGTTTCCGGTTATCTCAGTGGTTCAGTATTCTGGAATTCTGGTTTTCTGGGTTGTGGTTCTTGTTCAGTTAACAGCACAACACATCCAGCAGTGGTGCCTTGATCCCATGCTTGCATGTGCATATCATTTTTCTTGCATTCTAACATGTTTGACATTTTTCAGGGCTTGCATCTTACTCTTGATTCCGGTTTTCTGAGGTTGCCTTAGCATGGATATCCAGAGAAAGAAGACTATTGCTTATTCATTCCCAGACCCGACCTTGACGTTGATTCACAAGCTGATTAGTATGGGTGGTCCTGGAGTTCGTATAGAGTTCAGTGGAAAGTATGGGAGACTTCTGAAGTTTGTCTACAATATCTCCAAGTATGAGAAGGATGCCATTCATACTCTTCTTCAGTTCTATGATCTGTCTTTGCGTTGCTTCACTTTCCCAGACTATATCTTGGCTCCAACGTTGGAGGAGTTCTCATTTATTTTGGGAATCCCCATCGGGCATGACATAGTTTTCTTTTCTGAAGAACGCCCTGGGATAAAGGAAATGGCCATTGCTCTTCATATTGGTGAATCTGTTCTGAGCAATAATATTATGGAGAAACAAGGAGCTAGGGGTTTCTTATTGAGGTTCTTGTTTGATCAAGCTTGCATACATGTTAAAGAAAAGAATTGGACTGCTTTCCAAGCTATTCTGGCTATGTGCATCTATGGGATTGTCCTATTTCCCAATGTTCCTGATCTGGTGGATATGCATGTCGTCAGAATCTTTATTTCAAAGAATCCTATACCTACCTTGCTAGGTGATGTGTATCACTCAGTCCATTACAAGAATGAAAATAGGCATGGAAAAACTGTGAGTTGCTATGTACCACTCTTATCTACTTGGTTTCTGAGTCATCTCCCCGAAGCTGGTGCTTTCATTGATACGAGAGATTCTCTGAAGTGGTCAAAGAGGTTAATGGGCTTGACTGCTGACAACATTGTTTGGTTCAACCATGATTTGCTAGGGATGGAGATTATTTGCAGGTACGGAGAATTCCCTAATGTACCCTTGATAGGGAGAAGAGATGGAATTACCTATAATCCTTCCCTTGTTATCAACCAGTTTGGTTATCCTTTGAGAAGTCCACCTGAAGAGCGAGATGTCAGAGAGTCCTTATTCTTCAATGGTACTGGAGATCAAGAGATGATAAGGAAGATTGTGAATGCTTGGAAGCAGGTGACCAAGAAGGGAAGAACTTCATTCGGGAAATGTAATAACCAGGCATTTCCTTCCTATGAAGAGTGGATTAAGAAAAGAGCAGAATAGGAGCTTCTTCCCTTCCCGGTGGAACCACCTTTGTATCCTTTGATGATCGAGGCTCCCACGACTGTTGACATAGAGAAGTATGATAAGTTATGGGCTGAGAAGGAGAAACTCCGAGAAGAGAATCGTGAACTGGGCAAAAAGATTAGTCAGTTGAAGCACGAAAAAGGTGAAGTTATCCATGCTGCTAGGTTGAAATCAGAACTGTTAGCTGCAAAGGAGAAAGAGTTGTCTAAAGAAGCCACAGCCAAAGAGAAAGTGGCTCAAGCATTGAAAGGCATGAGCAAGGTCCTTTCGTCCAAGAAGAAAGAGTTGGCTTATGCTATGTCAAGGATTCACAAGTTCCATGATCGTCGAAATACAACAATTACTGCTAACAGGTTGAAAGAGGACGAGTATCTGGAACAGATTGAAGGTTTGAAGATAGGGCTTCGAAAAAAAGATAAGGAGATTTTATCAGGGGTCTTTGAGAGGAGGGCAGTTGAGGAAAAGCTCAAGGAAGCCATGGAAAATATGGAATAGCTGAAGATTCAAGCCGAAGTGAAAAGAACCAGGAGCGAAGGTCCAAGTTTAGGTGGAGCTTCTGGAGAAGATGATTGGGAGTTGCATAGCCGTTATTTAACAGGAATCTTGCACAGGAGGGATCTTTTGATTTAGGAGTTGATTCAGAGACCAGAGCATCCTAATACCAAGAAACTTCTCAAGGAAGTGCAGAATTGGTGCAAGAAGAATGACGAATGGGGAATTCTAGCGCGGCTGAGTCTTGATGATATGCTTTAGATTCCTTGCTGTTGTTTTCTTTGTATTTCCGGGATCACCGCCAGGCTTGTTGGTCGGGGTCTTTTGTTTGTGCTTATTCAGACTTGTGTTGTAACAGATGCTTATTCTATTTATATGATCAGGAATTCAGTTCTCTTCTGTTGTTAAAATTGGAATCAAGGGATAGATCGCCTTGATAATGTTCATACATGTTTGCATTTGCATTTGCATAATCATAAGCATTTTTGCATAACAGGTACTTGTTGCAGGGGGTCTCTAACCTTTATTTGGTTTCAGGAACTATAGCTGAGAATCACATTCACCGATACTCAACTCGAGGAAATCAAGAAAGGATAATGGATCAGATGCAGAGTGATTTGGCTGAAATGAGGGAACGAATGGACCAGGTCATGACTCTCATGACTGGCATGGCTCAAACTCAAGAAAGACTGAGGCTTCTGGTCAAGCATCTAGAGGCCACGCTTGGTGGTAATCAGAATGACAGTTCACAGACTCATGGCATTCCTCCTCCTGTTGGCAATCCTTCTCCTGGCGGTAATCTGGGTAATGGAAATGGCAGACTTGTTGGGGTTGTTCAGGAAGATGCTCAGGAAGACCAATTTACTCTGTTGGATGCTGTGATGGGTGCTCCTAATGATAAATGGTACGATGAGTTGGCTGAAAAGATACGGGCTATGGAATGCAAGAATTCTATGGGTATTGATGTTACTAGTTTGGGACTGGTACCAGGGGTCAGGATCCCTCCAAAATTCAAGCCGCCTACTTTTGATAAATATCATGGCAATACGTGTCCCCAGACACATATCCAAGCTTATTTTGGGAGGATCTCAGCTCATACAGATGATGAGAAGTTATGGATGCATTACTTTCAAGACAGTCTGGCAGGAGCTTCTTTGACCTGGTATATGAAATTGAACAGAGCTGCTATGAAAAGTTGGAAGGATCTGGCAGAAGCATTCCTAAAACAGTACCAGTACAATATTGACATGGCGCCCAACCGCACTCAATTGCAGGGGTTGTCACAGAATGCTAAGGAAAGTTTCAAGGAATATGCTCAAAGGTGGAGAGAGATGGCTGCACAGGTTCAACCTCCTTTGTTGGATAGAGAAATGGCAGATATGTTTATGGGCACCCTGCAAGGGGAATTTCTTGAAAGATTGGCTGCTTGTCCATCAACTGGATTTGCTGACATTGTGATTGCGGGTGAAAGAATCGAAAGTCTGTTAAAGCTTGGAAAGATTCAAGATGTAAGTGGGGCTGGCTCTTCTGGAACGAAGAAACCATTTGCTAGTGGTCAGAAAAGAAGAGAAAGTGATACAAATGCTGCGTTTAGAGGACGAGGCAGAGGACGTTCTCAGGGTTATCATCAGGTAGGTTCAGTGACAATCCCAACACCGTCTGTTCAATAGCAACAACCACAACAGCAAGTTCAACAGCAACAACAGCAACCTCCTTTCCAACAGAGGTCCCGACAGAGGGATCGTAAGATTGAGCCTCTCCCTTTGGCCTATTCAGCGTTGTTACCACAGTTACTCAAGTTGAAGTTGGTTGAGCTCCGTACTATGAGACCTCCTGCCGCTGGCAACTTACCCCCTAATTTTGATGCTAATGCTCGCTGCGAGTTCCACTCAGGTGCTCAAAGGCATTCCATTGAAAAATGTTGGGCTTTTCATCATAAAGTGCAAGACTTGATTGATGCCAAAGCAATCAATTTCTCTCTACCTCCTAATGTTCTTCAGAACCCCATACCCAATCATGGTGTGGCAGATGTACATGCTATTGAAGATGGAAGGAGATTGAATTTGGTAACAGACATCAGTCAGGTGAAGACTTCTTTGTTGGTTGTAAAAGATCGTTTGTTGAAGGGACAGGTGTTCCCGGGCTGTGGTCAAGATTGTTCTAAGTGTATGAATCAAGAGAATGGCTGTGATAAGTTGAAGGTGGGTTTGCAGAATCTGATCAATGAAGGATGTTTACAGTTTGACAGGGTTGTGAAAGAAACTGATGAGGTATCAACTGTGACCATCTATTATACTCCCGCTGAGATTTAGGTGCCTGCTAGTACAGTTCTCGTAGTTAGTGTTGTGCAAGAAAGACCCAGTCCTATCACCATCACGGTGCCAGGACCAGTTCCGTTTACAACTACAAAGGCAATCCCATGGAACTATGGGGTAGACGTGTATTATGAAGGTAAAAAGCAAGAAGTTGGGACATCAGTCAGTTCAAATATTGATAATGTGGGTGGTGTAGGTGGTTTTACAAGAAGCGGAAGATTGTTTGCTCCCCAAACTTTGCGTAGTGATCAAGAAGTTGAGGCCGCTGCAAAAGCTAAAGGGAAACAGGTGGTTGAGAGCGTGCCTGTACCTGAAACAGAGACCAAGATTACTTTTGACAACGAGATGGAAGAGTTCATGAGGATAATAAAGAAAAGCGATTATAAGATTGTCGATCAGCTGAATCAGACCCCTTCGAAGATTTCAATCTTGTCATTGTTGATGTGTTCTAATGCGCATCGGGAGGCTTTGTTGAAAGTGTTGAAGAGCGCATATGTGCCACAGGAAATCACTGTTAATCAACTTGAAGGTGTAATTTCCAACGTCAATGTCAGCCATGGTTTGGGCTTTACAAGTAGGGATTTGACTGCTGAAGGAAGAAACCACAATAAGGCTTTGCACATCACAATGGAGTGTAAGGGTGCAGTGTTGTCTCATGTACTGGTAGACACTGGTTCCTCACTCAATGTCTTGCCTAAGAAGGCACTAATGAAGCTGAAAGTTGATGGTTTGATTTTAAGGCCTAGTGAATTGGTTGTCAGAGCATTCGATGGGACTAAAAGATTTGTGTTTGGTGAAGTAGAATTGCCCGTACAAATTGGACCGCAGGTGTTCAAATCCACATTCCATGTGATGGACATACAACCTGCATATAGCTGCTTATTGGGCCGCCCTTGGATTCATGCAGCCGGGGCTGTTACCTCCACCTTACACCAAAAGCTGAAGTATGAGTTTGAAGGACAAGTTGTGACCGTGTGTGGTGAAGAAGATATCTTTGTTAGTCATCTGTCCACGTTTAAGTATGTTGAGATGGACGGGGAAATTCACGAGATGCTTTGCCAGTCATTTGAAGCGGTAAATATTGACAATGTGCCTGAGTCTTCCTCTACGCCAGATAGAGCCGGTACCTCCATTTCATCCTACAAACAAGCTGTCGAGGTCATCAGAGCCGGCAATGCCCAAGGCTGGGGCAGGGTAATAGAGACACCATTGAAGGATGACAAATTTGGTATTGGTTATCACCCCTCTATGACTTCAGTTGCGGAGAACAGTGGACCCATCACCTTCAGTAGTGGGGGAATTATTTACACAGATCAGTCTTGTGTAGCTACAAAAGATGGTATTGATAGTGATGGTGACTTGGACAACTGGGTACGTCCACGCGCTCCAGGACAATAATTGCAGAACAGGTCTGTTGAAGAGGTCATCCGGGTTACTCTTCAGACAGAGTAATTTTTCTTTGTTTTTCTAACCATAATGCATGTCAAAATCTTGCGCTCTGCCCAAGGCGTATAGATTCATTTGTAGGGCCACCCTGTTTGCATTTGCAATTTTAATCATCAATAAAGGACGTTTTGCACTCAAATTTTTGTTCTCTTTCTTTCAGTTTTTATTTTTGCACAAAATAATAAAATGGCAATGTTTCTTTTCTTTTTGTTTTAAAATAAATTCTAAAATAAAGCATGAACCCGTTTGTGCAGACTTGATCCTCCGGATTCCATTGATAACGATTTTGCTATGGCTATGTATGACTTTGACAATCCGATTTATCAAGCCGAAGAAGGGGATGAGAAGGATTATGAACTCCCTGAGGAACTGGCCAGATTGTTAAAACGAGAGGAAAGGGTCATCCAGCCTCACCAGGAGACTGTAGTGATCATCAATATTGGTACCGAGGATGCTAGGAAAGAGATCAAGATTGGTGCCGGCTTGCAAGCGGATGTGAAGAAGGCTTTGACTGAGATGTTGTGTGAATATGTTGATATCTTCGCTTGGTCATATCAAGACATGCCAGGGTTGGATACTGATATTGTTGTACACAGGCTGCCTTTGAGAGAAGAATGTCCGCCAGTCAAGCAGAAACTTCGTCGGACTCACCCCGACATGGCCATAAAGATCAAAGAAGAAGTTCAGAAACAATGGGATGCAGGGTTTCTTGCAGTGACTCACTACCCTCCCTAGGTTGCCAACATTGTGTCGGTACCAAAGAAAGACGGAAAGGTTAGAATGTGTGTGGATTATCGAGATCTTAATAAAGCTAGCTCGAAAGATGATTTTCCACTATCTCACGTTGATGTACTGGTCGACAATATAGCTCAGTTTTCAGTGTTCTCGTTTATGGATGGTTTCTCCTGATACAACCAGATTAAGATGGCACCTGAAGATATGGAGAAGACCACGTTCATTACTCCGTGGGGTACATACTGTTATAAAGTGATGCCTTTTGGGTTGAAGAACGCAGGGGCAACATATCAGCGGGCAATGGTAACTTTGTTTCACGACTTGATTCATAAAGAGATTGAATGTTATGTGGATGACATGATTGCCAAGTCGAGAACGGAAGAAGAACATCTGGTTAACTTGAAAAAGCTGTTTGAAAGGTTGAGAAAGTTCCGCTTAAGATTGAATCCAAATAAGTGCACTTTTGGGGTGCGTTCTGGAAAGCTGCTGGGTTTCATTGTGAGTGAAAAAGGGATTGAGGTTGATCCTGCCAAAGTGAAACCAATACAAGAAATGCCTGAATCGAGAACGGAAAAAGAGGTTCATGGTTTTCTGGGTAGATTGAACTACATTGCAAGGTTCATATCTCACCTAACAGCCATGTGTGAACCAATATTTAAACTGCTGAGAAAAGATCAAACGGTTAGGTGGAATGACGATTGCCAATTGGCATTCGATAAGATAAAAGAATACTTGCAGGAACCTCCAATTCTCATGCCTCCAGTTGAAGGAAGACCTTTGATAATGTATTTGACGGTGCTTGAAGGTTCCATGGGTTGTGTTCTCGGTCAACACGACGAGACATGTAGGAAGGAGCATGCTATCTACTACCTGAGCAAAAAGTTCAATGATTGTGAGTCCCGATACTCAATGCTTGAAAAGACATGCTGTACACTTGCATGGGCCGCTAAGCGATTGAGGCAATATATGATTAGGCACACAACCTTGTTGATTTCCAAAATGGATCCTATCAAATACATTTTTGAGAAGCAAGCGCTAACAGGCAGAGTTGCACGATGGTAAATGGATTTGACAGAGTATGATATTCAGTACACCTCTCAAAAGGCCATCAAAGGAAGTGTCTTGTCAGATTATCTTGCGCAACAGCCGATTGATGATTACCAACCCATGAAATTTGATTTCCCTGATGAGGACATCATGTTTCTCAAAGTTAAAGACTGCGAGGAACCACTCCCGGAGGAGGGGCCAGACCCTGAATCTAAATGGAGTCTAATGTTTGATGGGGCCGTCAATATGAATGGATGCGGAGTTGGAGCAGTTCTTATCACGCCGGAAGGTGTTCATATGCCTGTCACTGCCCGAATAACTTTCGGATGCACCAACAATGAAGCAGAATATGAAGCTTGTATATTGGGAATTGAGGAGACGGTTAATTTATGAATTAAGACCCTTGATATCTTTGGTGATTCAGCTTTGGTAATTAATCAGGTGAAAGGGAGTTGGTACACGCACCAAGCAAATCTGGTTCTGTATAGAGATTATGCAAGGAGATTGCTGACTTTCTTTACAACAGTGAAGCTGTACCATATTCCTAGAGATGAGAATAGGTTTGCTGATGCCTTGGCTGCATTGTCTTCCATGATTAAAGTGCAAGGGTGGAATCATGTACCTAAGATTGAAGTGTCTCGTCTGGACAGACCTGCATTTGTGTTTGTTGTTGATGCAACGTCTGATGACAAACCATGGTTTCATGACATCAAGTGTTTCTTGAAAAGACAAGAGTACCCGCCAGGGGCATCTGCTAAAGATAAGAAGACGTTGAGAAGGCTGTCTGGTAGTTTCTTCTTGAATCAGGATGATATGCTGTACAAAAGGAATTTTGACATGGTTCTGCTCAGATGCGTGGATAGACACGAAGCAGACCTGTTAATGCAGGAAGTACATGAAGGCTCTTTCGGTACCCATGCCGGAGGACATGCAATGGCTGAAAAATTATTGAGATCAGGATATTATTGGTTGACTATGGAGTCAGACTGCTGCAAGTATGCCCGCAAGTGTCACAAATGTCAGATCTATACAGACAAAGTGCATGTACCTCCAAATCCGTTGAGTGTCATGTCCTCCCCTTGGCCCTTTGCCATGTGGGGCATTGACATGATCGGAAAGATTGAGCCTACTGTTTCAAACAGCCATCGTTTCATCTTGGTCGCCATTGATTATTTCACTAAATGGGTTGAAGCTGCATCTTATGCCAATGTCACTAAGTAGGTGGTAGCTCGTTTCCTAAAACGGGATATCATTTGTCGCTATGGAGTGCCCGAGAGAATCATTACTGACAATGGTTCTAATCTGAATAACAAAATGATGGCTGAGCTGTGCCGGGACTTCAAAATTAAACACCACAATTCTTCTCCATATCGCCCGAAGATGAATGGTGCTGTAGAAGCGGCCAACAAGAATATTAAGAAGATTGTGCAGAAAATGGTTATTACATACAAAGATTAGCATGAGATGTTACCATTTGCTTTGCATGGGTACCGAACGTCAGTACGCACGTCCACTGGGGCAACCCCATTCTCACTCGTATACGGTATGGAGGCAGTACTACCGGTTGAAGTTGAAATTCCATCCCTCAGAGTCATGATGGATGTCAAGTTAGACGAGGCTGAGTGGGTCCGTGCCATATTTGATCAGTTGAGCCTTATCGAGGAGAAACGACTGGAAGCTGTATGCCATGGGCAGTTGTACCAACGGAGGATGAAGCAGGCATTTGACCAAAAGGTGCGTCCTCGGGTTTACAAAGTGGGAGATGTGGTACTAAAAAGGATCCTTCCTCCAAGTACAGATCACAGGGGCAAGTGGACTCTTAACTATGAGGGTCCATTCGTGGTTAAGAAGGTCTTCTCGGGCGGAGCCTTGTTACTTACAACCATGGATGGCAAAGACTTTTCATCCCCTGTCAACTCAGACGTAGTCAAAAAATACTTCGCATAAATAGACCCGCTGGACAGAAAAAAGAAAATGTCCAGGCAAAAACGGGCATCCCGGCGAACCACAAAAACAGAATAAAAAGGTTCGGGCAAAAATTAGGGATAATAAAAGAAAAACTGTACACCCGGTGAGTTGAAAATCAGCAAGGACAACTCAGGCAAAAAAGGGTATCCCGGTGGATTGAAAACTCGAAAGGGCGGTCCACACAAAAGAGGGATTTAAGCGAACGACTACGATCTGAGTTATCTGTACTCCATCACCCGTTTCAACAACTGACATTCCAAAGGGTAGAAATCAATCTAATCATTCCTCAGAAGACAAGGTCGGGGATTTTCGAAGACATATTGGCCATAGCAGAATTGAAACTCAGTGGAAAGCTGTTTTCACATTGCCATTAGGATAGTTTCTTTTCTCAATTTTCAGCGATCACCTCTTTCCAGGGATTGCTTCCTGATGTAATTGCCTATTCTGGGCCTTTTTGATCAATAAATTGAATTTCCGTTAAAAGCTTCTTATTTTGTTTTACTGCTTTGTTTGCAAAAACGTCCAAATTTTTTATAAAACATTGCATTTGAAAACATGGTGGCTTCACGATAACATGCGCAGAAAAACATTTAAAATTACTTTGAATGTTGAGTAATCCTGGATGGTGGATTCAAACCACGCAATATTCTGGGGCATGTGTGTGTCTTCTCATGTTGCAGGTAACAGATTCAGATGATTTCAAGCACAAGACAGGTAATCACTTATTCCCACGCAGGAGACTGGGGCAATCATGTTTAAGGAAGGGTTCACTTGTCACCCTTTTGTCACAACGTTTACTGATTGAGTCCATCCTTCGGTCGATGGTTGTTCACGACGTCTCGATATCAGTGAATTGAGTTCAACTGGGTATCGTTGTATCTTATTAAGTCAATTCTCTCATTCAGCACTTCCAACAATTACAAGCTTTTATGTGTCGATAACGGTTGCGAATTTCCAGTAGAGTTGATTCGTAGACACTGAAGTTGATGGTTAATCCCCAGTGAAGTCGTCAGGAGTTTGAAGATGCTTGATCTTCTATAAAATCCTCTTAGGACGTTCCTTTCAGATCAGTCTTATATCATAGAGCGGGAAGCAAGTTGTTGACTTTCCTAAACATGGGGCATTTTGTTTTTTCTTGGTAGGATTTGTTCCAGATCCATCATCCTCAGTAGAGTTTGAGGACGCTTGGTCTTCTGTAAAATCCTCTTAAAAGGCATTCCCCAGCGCGAGATGCTTAGAAGCGGTCTTCACCAGCAGGGTGTGGTAAACTCATTATCCCCAATGGAGTCGTCAAACAGAAAGTTCGCCTAACATGAGGCATTGTGACACTTATCCTGAGGCTCAACAGTCTTATTCCTCAGCAGACTACTGTGGAGTTTCCCCAGCAGATCTTTAAGGACTCTTTCCCAACAAGTTGCAGTGGAATGTTCTAACCAGGATTTGTATATCCCCGACAGAGTAGCCCTGATTCCCAGCAAGATCATATCTTTGGTAGTGGTGTCCCCGCAGAGTTCAGTATTGAATCTTGTCAACTATACTCCCCAATTGAGTTGTTATTTTATCCCCACAGAGGCTTCTTGATCAACAAAATCTATTCCTCAGCAGAGTGTTAGTATATTCTTGCCCCAGCCGGTTTAGAATGTTGATTCTCCCCGCAAAGGATCTCGGGTGTGATAGATCCTCAAGTAGAGTTTTAATGACTTTCTTCCCCAGCAAGACGTCATGCAAAGAAATTCTCATCCCCAACGGAGTTGATATGACCAGAATTCATCCCCAAGCAGATGAAGTAATTCCTGGCAGAATCATTATTTCCCCATATTTCCAAAGTCCAATTTATTTTTGGCAAACTTGACAATTCGAAGCAGACGGATTGTTCATTCATTCTCCAGCAGAGACATCATCCTTTCAGAAGTATCTGAAGTCAAATCATTGATCATTGTTCCTCAGCAGAGTCAGCAGAGATGTCTGACACGGATGCAGAGAGTAGTCCAGTATTGGAATTCTTAAAGTCCAACCGTAAATTGGCAAAAGGTTCATCCAAGGGTGGTAAATTCTTAAAGTCCAACCATAGATTGGCAAAAGGTCCATCCAAGGGTGGAAAATTCTTAAAGTCCAACCGTAGATTGGCAAAAGGTCCATCCAAGGGTGGCAAATTCCTGAAGTCCAACCGTAGATTGGCAAAAGGTCCATCCAAGGGTGGAAAATTTTCAAAGTCCAACCGTAGATTGGCAAAAGTCCACCCGTAGTGTGGCAAGTCAGTAATCGTCTGACTCCCTTTAAAAAGACCGCAGCTAAGTCCAACCGTAGATTGGCGAAAGACCACCCAAGGGTGGCAAAGCAAGGCAAAGTCCAACCGTAGATTGGCAAAAGTCCACCTGTAGTGTGGCATCTCAGCAGCAAAGTCCAACCGTAGCTTGGCAAAAGTCCACCCGTAGTGTGGCAGGTCAGTAGTCTTCTGACTCCATTCAAAAAAGACAGTCCACCCGTAGAGTGGCAAGCCAGTAGTCGTCTGGCATTGTACAAAAGACAGTGTCAAAGTCCACCCGTAGTGTGGCAGGCCAGTAGTCGTCTGGCGTTGTACAAAAGACATTGTTGAAGTCCACCCGTAGTGTGGCAGGACAGTAGTCGTCTGGCGTTATATAAAAGACATCTTCCTAGTGGTTTTATTCATCACCAGAAGATTTTCTTCAAGCGGAGTTCGTTCGGTTGGGTTTATTTCCCTTTTCTTCTTCCCCGCGGAGTGTAAATTTTTAGGTTATTTCTGGTATTCAATCTCTCCATACCTTGAAAGTCTTACAGCAATCGCTATCATCCTTTTAGGTCTACAGTGATTGAATAGGGGCAGCTGTAATACCCCAAAATTTTCCCTCTCTTTTCTTCATATCTTTTAGCATGAGTTTTCATTGCATTGCATTGCATTCAAGCATAGAAAAACAAAACATCAAGCATTTAGCATTGCATCTTGCATAAGGGCATGGGATCAGGTGATCCTCTAAGGTGTTGATCATCCAAAGACTAAGACCAAGTGTTTCTCACAAGCCTCAAGGATCTCTTACATCATGTATCATCTCCATTTGATCTCACAAGTTATGGGAAGAGGAGAGTTCATCAAGAAGATTGGACAGTGCATGAGCTCCTACACAAGATAGTCAAAAGTTAGGATCTGACCCTCAAATGGGCAAGCTCTTTGAGTTTTTATCATCTCCAAAGGACATATCTCATCATTGATTGAGGGGATACACATCATATTCAGAGGAATTTGGATTTGGAGGATGTGTTATTTCCTCCTAACCAGAGGGTGCCAAAGTTAGGGTTTGACCTAAAATCAGTTTATTTCTGATTTTTTGGGCAAGACTTGATCTCATGGTGTTCCTTATGTTCTTAAGTGTTCATGGATGGAATCTTGGTCATTGGTTCTTTGGGAAAGATGTTCAATGGATCAGTTACTTGTGAAATAAGCAAAAGTCAACTGTTCAAAAGGAAAATCAACCATGGGTTTGCAAAGGTTCAAATCATGATTCTCAAGTCCATATACCTTTATTTGGTCAACGAATGGCATGGATGGCATCATTCATCAAAAGTCAAGAGTTTGTGCAAAAGTTACTAAATTTGGAAAATGACCTATAATGAAAACTTTCCATTTTTGGCAATTTTCCCACCACATTCAACTTGACTTTTCATCATCAAAGAAGCTTCAAATGAGTTTTCCTCCAACATGAAAGTTGAAGATATTTTTCTCCCAATTCCAAAAAGTACTAGATGGTTTCCATACCATTTGTAGAACTCAAGTTATGGTCAAAAGATGGCAAGGTGTTTTTAAGGGTTCTCACATGCATCACTTTTTCCACCTTTGGCATTTTGGTCCAAAATGAGTTGTAAGGGCTTATAATGACTCAAGTAAAATTATCACACTCAAGTACACATCATTTGGCACAAGTTTGGATTTTGGATCAAGTTATTTCATGCCATATTTCTCATTATTTCCACATTATGCAAAATTGCAAATGGGTTCAAATCTAATGAACCAAGTCAGCACAAGGCCCAATTTGAATTCAGAGGTGATCAATAAGTAAATTGGAGGTGAATCATGCTTGGATCAAGGGTTTTGCACGTGTGGTTTAAGGGTTTAAGCACAACATGCATTTTTGCAATTTCACCCAAATCTCATTAACCAAGGTTCTAATCACTTGCTAATTCTAATCAGTGAACTAATGGAGAGTATATAAGCTTACTCATACCCTCACAGCTAGGGTAGAGACTCTCATTTGTACAGTTTTGGTTTTTTGCTCTCACACTTTCTCTCATTGAATCTCACTCTCCTTGGAGTTTCTTTGAGATTTCTCTTCACATTCTTGACCAGTGAAGAGAATAGAGCAAGAATCAACAGCTATTTTGAGCTCATACTGAGGATTTCACCAAGTTCTATTCAAGAGGATTCAAACTTAAATCTCAAGATCTAGCACGATTTCAAGCTCTAGTTGCATTTATTTTGCATCTAGAGGTTCCAAGGAGTAGATCTACAGTTTTTAGAGAGATTTCTTGGCGTATTTTAAGCTCTTCAAGGTTCAGGTTAGTGTATTTTTCACCATCATAGAACTCGAATTTTAAGTGTGCATAATGATATGTGAACTTCACTGAGCATGATGATCTATTTTATTTTGATTTTAGACGTGCAGCATGTGTGTATTGTGGATTTAAAGTTTTGGATCTAAAAATGTTTTTGTTCGATTTGCATTATATGTTGGTTGTTTGATGAAATGGATTGGATATTTGAGTTCCTTGTGTTTTTCTGGTCAAAATGATATACTCATGTGTTATTTCTGGAGAAGTTGGAGTTACAGCTCACCGGAGAGGGTGACCGGAGCCCTAGCTCCGGCGGCTGGTGGTGGTTCAGTCCGGCGAAGGTTTCAAACGAAGAAGATACAATCTGGCCGTCCGTTTGTGTGATCCAAGGGTTATTATCGCGCCACATCATTTAATTTTCTGTGTTATTTTATTATTTGTGTGCTTGCATCTCCATGATAATTTCCGTGCACCACAGATCTGGATCGTTTATTTGGTTTATTTTTTAATTTGATGATGTAATCTGGTGCGTTGGTGTGATCATGTGGTTGGAATTTGGACAACACATTAAAAATTCACGTGAGGCTCACGTGTGCTGTTTTGATTTTCTGATTAATCTTGTATGCGCGCGCTTATGATAGTTATGGTGTGCTTTGTTAATCTAGCCCTTGATCATGTTTAATTGTTGATTGCATGGACCGTGGGTATGCGTAGGATTGATCCTTTGGTTGATATTTGATCTGCATGTTTGACTGTTTCCATTGTTCCCCTTTGACTTCGCTAATGGATTTTTAACCTTGGGCCTTGTTAATTGCACCCCCAGTCTGAGCCCACCTTCCATTTTCAACGTGTTTAACTTGCTGATTGCATCCCCTTTGCTTAATTCATTTGATTTATTTTATTTTCATTTTTGTTTTGCATTTTAATTTTCTAAAATCATTTTAATACATCTAAAAATCATAAAAAATTCATGAAGCTTCTTTTTTAGTTTTATAAAATTTTTCCATATTTGATTTTCTCATTTTATTTTATTTTTGGCATCTGATTTAATTAATTACCTAATTTTCTTTTTATAATTGTTTCACTTGCACACTTAAACTTGTAGAATTTGTTTCTCATCATCTATACTTGATTTTCAACTCATTATTTTTGAATTTGTTAGATGACATTCTGAAGTGCATGAAAACATTTTTGTTTCATTTTTAAAACTTTTCCATATTGCATTTTGGTCCTCCTCTTTTACATTTTGAATCATGTTTCTTATGTGGACTTTGCCTAATTGTTTGAGGTGCTTAACATGTGAATTTTTGTGAGATCTTTTGGCATGTGATTGTCTTCTGACCTAGATCATTTAAGTTTAAATTTCACAATTGTTGAATGTCATATGATACATGTTTGCTTATTTGTGCTTATGTGACTTATGCATGACCATATCTTGACACTTCTTTGCACAAGTTGATTTACCATGTCCATTTGCTTGAGTTTCTTGCTGGCTCTTTGTATGTGCTTTTAATATGATGTCTACCCCTGGTTGAGGTCCTTAGGGACTTAATTTTACACTTTGTGGATCATGTTTGAATCATGTTTGAATATGCCTAAGTGTTGGAACTTTGTCCTCTTTTTGTAGTGTGCTTTGGTGCATGTTTTGGAGTTGTTGATTGATGTTTGAACTTGGATGACTTGAGTTTGGTTTTGATATGATATTGATGCATATGCTACTGCCTCTTGAGTTCTATACTTGGTTTTCATGTGGCTTGAGCATAGTTGAATGCATTTGGTTGAATTGTATGATGAATATCATTACCCTTCCTTTTGTGAACTTCATTGAATCATAATGCTTCATGTTTTGAATCACTTTTGCACACATGATTTGTTGATGATAGTATGATATTGGTTCTGACTTGTCTTCATTTTCATCTTGCCTGTCCCATTTCATTTTGATATGAAGTCCATGTATGCTTAATTGTGCATTTCATACAAGTATGCTTGCATTCTTTCATGTTTATCTTTGCATACTTACTTGAATTGTTTTGCATTGATCTTTGAAACATGTTGATTGATTTGAGTTGGACATTTATGATATGATGTGCTTGCTTCCACTTATTGTATCTCATCTCTCTTCTTTTCCTTCTCATTCTTCTTCTTCTCTTTCACTCTTTATCATCCCATGAATCTCAAGATTTGTTCAAGTCTTGGATTTTTTCCCTTTAGAGCTACCTAGTCCAACTTAATTTTTTATTAAGCTTGGAGTAGGATTAGGATTAGGTTTTAGGTAGTGGTTCTTCCTAAGCCTCACAAACCATAGGACATTCATGCATGATAACATTAGGACTCTTAGTTTTCCCTTTAGAGTTTCCTTTGTGTATTCTCTCTTCTCATCTCAAAACTTCTTTAAAACACTTAATAAAGATAAAGTGTATTGCACACGAGCCTTAAGCTTGGGGAATGAGAAATGAGGGTTTTCCTCTCATTTTTCTAGAGTGCTTAGCGAGCATCCTGTCTTGGGACGATTCATTGAGTATTCGTCCGTGTGCCCTATACTTTGGTGCAATACAAGTTACAAGCTAACTTAAAAAACACTTCTGTCTAAAAAACTCCAAACCAACAATAACGTCTTTCCTTCAGGAATTATTTTCTCATCTCACTCACTCTCAGTGTACGAACGTGCTCCTACTCGTTCTCTTGCAAGACTGTAACGCCTAAGTCTCGATTCAGCGAGCTGCAACACCTGAGCTAGAACATAAGCCGTTCCTTAAAAAACACAAAGCGACCCTCGTTGAGGGGAACTACGTCGCTCTGATTCTCATGTTCCCGATGAGATACGTAGGCAGTGGGGTAGGGCCCATTCGAGCACTTCTTTTATTTTCCCTACATTTGTTTCTTGTTTTCTCTTTTCTTTTTTTCGTTCCTGTTCCTTTCTCTTTTTCAGTAGCAGTGGAGCTCCAGACGACGACACCCTTTGATCGAGACAAGCAAGCGTGGATCCCATCGGGTACGATGGACGCGAGGGGGTGCTAATACCTTCCTCTCGCGTAACCGACTCCCGAACCCAGTTCTCTTGGTCGCAAGACCATGTTCTTTCCTTTCCCTCAGGTTTATGCGGTGTTTCCTTTCCCTCTCATGGGATAAATACACATTGATGGCGACTCTGTTTCGGTGCCACTTTCGCGTTTGTACTAGGATGAAAATCCCGGGAGCGACAGATATTAAGCACAGAAAATGGTTGAAAGATCAGTCAGATTCGAATCAAGACAATATATGTTTTGAATTAAGTGAGCAAGTGAATTAGAATAAAAGGAAAACAGAATTTTAAAATTTTTCCAGTTGATTCGAATCAGAGGAAAGTGTGATTCGAATCATGAGAAACCAGATTCGAATCCTGTACAAAAAATGATTCAGATCAAATGCAACAACCCTGACAAGAAAATGTTTAAAAAGTGTGTGATTCGAATCATGTTTAAAATTTGATTCAAATCAAATCAAATAGAAGTGAACATCAGGAAATTGATTCGAATCATGTGCAAAAAATGATTCGAATCAAATGGCTTGAAAATTCTAGTTTTGCCTTTATCCAATTCAAGTAGAATCACAAAAAATGTTGGAAATGCATGATTCGAATCAAACACATAAAATCTCAAATTTTCAAGGTCTTAAAAGAACTTTGAGATTTTACTCTGAATCAAACTCAAATAAAAAAATAAAAGGTTTTCATTATACTTACTCATGAAATTGATCATAAAACAACATGATCAAGATAAAATCTAACCAAAGCTTTATGCATGCTAAAAATAAATATTTTCAATCTTGATTCTGAGAAGTACAATCATGAAGGAGACTCAACAAATCAAAATTAAATCAAAGATGAAAACAATTAGACAAGCAACAAAATAACCGAATATAGATGCTCCCTCTGAATGAATTAGGGACATGAAACTACAATCTCCCCCTTTTTGATGCTTGGCAAGATTTCACTTAGAACTGAGCCGACTTTGAGTATAACACATAAAACACTTATGCTCCACCTGAAATATTACACATAAACCACTTACAACATAAAAACACATAAAATAATTCTAGACTCATTACAACTTCTCCCCTTTTGACAACATAAAAAAGAGATGGATCAAAATGTGTCTAAAACCAAGTAAGTAACCACCAACAAATAATTCTAATGAACATATGAGTTAAACATCTAAGAAGCATATACAACAACAATGATCTCATATTGAACACGAAGATAGACATGTCACAGGCATCACAATGCAAATAGACATGCAACACCAACATTCAACATCTAATAATTAAGTGATCAAACTTGTATGTTAAGGTATGCATTAACAATCGTAAATAATGCATGAACAAGTATACAAATGCTCAACTGCACATAATTAGCAACACACATTTAAAAGACTTAAATGCAAATAAGAACAGTCAAAGGCATAAGCTAGAGATGAATGAGTAAGATATGGAGGAAATAAGAAAACCAATGCATAACTCTAGAACAAATACATAGAATGATGTAAATCGGATACAAGGGTTATGGAGACATACCATTGTAGTTCAATAAAATCTACGATTTGCTACAAAATAGTTTTAGTGAAAACAAAACATATATAGAAAATGAAACTAAACAAAATCCTCATTCTATTTAATGCATGAAGAGTCTATGACTCCCAAATCCCTACAAATCGTGTGAAAAGAATCCAATGATAAAGGTTTTATAAAAAATTTAGCAAGATGAACTTTAGTGTCAATCTATTCAAAAATAACATCCCCCATTTTCCATATGATCTCTAAGGAAATGGTGTCGGATCTCAATGTGTTTAGTCTGTGAATGAAGTACTAGATTCTTAGTGAGGTTTATTGCACTAGTATTATTGCACTTAATCAAAACACAACCATGTTTTATATCATAGTCCAATAATTGTTGCTTTAGCCATAAGACTTGTGCACAACAACTACCCGCGGCTACATATTCACCCTCGGTGGTAGAGAGCAACTATATGCTACTTCTTACTAAGACAAGAAACTAAACATCTTCCAAATAAGTAAAAGGTACCACTAAAACTCTTCATATCCGACTTGCACCCCGAGAAATCGGAATCAAAATAGCCTACTAAGTTACAAGCACTACCTTTAGGACACTTAAGACCGTGATGGGAGGTTCCATTAAGATACCTCAAAATTCATTTTACGATCTTAAAGTGGGAATCCTTAGGCGATGCTTGATATCTATCACGCATACACACAATAAACACGATATTTAGCTTACTTGCAATTAAATAGATTAAGGATCCTATTATACCTATATAACTAGTTACGTCGAAATCCACTCCTCTTTCATCTTTGCAATAAGCACGTTTGAAGCCATTGATGTTGAGATTCTCTTTGAATCTTTCTTCTCAAACTTCCTGTGAAGTTGTAAACAATATTTAGTTTGACTTATAAAAGTGCCTTCTTTGGCCTTCTTGATTTACAATCCTAATAAGTATGTTAGCTCTCCCATAAGTGATATCTCAAACTCTCTCTGCTTCAAAGTAGCGAATTATCGACAAAGAGATTCATTAGTAGACCCAAAAATGATATCATCTACATAAATTTGAACTAAGAGAATATGTTTTTACTTATGTCTTATAAACCTAGTGGTGTTGACTTTCCCACGATTGAATCCTTATTGGATCAAACATCCACTCAATTTCTCATACCAAACTCCAGGAGCTTGTTTGAGGCTATAGAGGACTTTTTTAACTTAAAAACATGATTAGTATTATATATCGTGATCCTCAAAACCCGAGAGTTTTGAGATATACACCTATTCATTTATATGTCCATTAAGAAAAGCATACTTAATGTCCATTTGGTAAAACTTAAAGTCCAGGCAGCAAGGGAATGCCAAAAGGAGTCTAATAGCTTCTAGATGGGCTACAGGAGCATAAGTTTCCCCGTAGTCTATTCCTTCGGCTTTATTATATCGTTTAACCACTAACCAAGCTTTATTTCTACTAATTACACCATTTTCATCCATCTTGTGCCAATGACAATTTTATACACCGGAGGCAGAACAAGGTCCTAAACGTCGTTACGTTTAGATTGAATTAGTTCTTCTTGCATAGCAAGTAACCATCCCTCATCAAGTAAGGCATTAGATATGGATTTAGGTTCAATATGAGAAATGAAAGCAGAGTACTCATAGAAATTATTAACCTGTGACCTAGTACTTACTCCCCATTTGATGTCTCTAAGGATTTGATCTAACAGGTCATCCTTTGTGATTTTCTAATCTCGAGGTAGCTGGTTTGAGGTCTCTTTTTTTAATCCTCATATAAAATTTCCTCTTTATCTTTCGTTATGTCTATATCCTTTGATGAAGGAGTAGGATCCTCTTTAGAACTCTCGTCTTTGATCAATCTTTCTGTTATCACACCTGAAACATCAGAACAAATACCATTCCTTGACTTTTGGAGTGAGGACTCATCAAAAGCAACATGAATTGACTCTTCTTTAGATGCAATTCTATGATTGTAAACCCTATAAGCTTTAATCATAAATGAGTACTATAAGAATATACCTTCATCAAATTTTGCATCAAATTTAGCAAGGTTGTCTTTTCCATTATTCAAAATAAATCATTTGCAACCGAAAACTAGAAAATATGAAATATTAGGTTTTCTACCATTAAGTATCTCATAGGGTGTCTTTTTTAGGATGGATCGAATGATCATCTTGTTTAAGACATGGCATGCAGTATTAATCGCATCCGCCCAAAAATACTTAGGTAGGATCATCTCATTTATAATAGTCCGAGATAATCCTTCCAAAATATGGTTTTTACGCTTTACAACACCATTTTTTTATGGAGTTCTCGGACATGAGAAATTGTGAGCAATACCATTTTTAATGCAAAAGTTTTGAAAATGATGGTTAACGAGTTCACCACCATGATCACTATGGTTAGAATTATCGGGTTCATTCTCATCCTCGGATATGCTATCCGGAGAGGGGACACCCGCTTGATAAATCTAGTTATTTGGAAAATCAATTCTTATCTTTCTTAGATTAGGCAAGTCCATAATGGACTTGTGTCGAACCATCGTCGTATAGATGTTTTCGTCAACATAAATCATCCTTTGATGAACAAGGGATTCCGTATCAATCTTAGTTTTTCCTTCAACAACATGATCCTTGGCCAACTTGAACTCAAAACCAAAGAACTCGGTGATTTGGGTGATCATATCCCCTACCGAAATGTCTCTGGTAGCAACTCGAGAAACCTTGCCCGAATAGTTACATGCAAAGGCGACGACATTAACAATTCCATTATTGGTCGTGCAATGCATAAAAAATAGCTCTTTTTTGGTAGCCACTCCGGTACTATCACCTTGTCCGAATAAGGTGTATACAAACGACTTTTGCGCATACGGGAAGCATGGGTTTTGAATAAGGGAGGCCTTGGCCCCTGCAGTGGTGTAGTAGGGATCACTGGAAATACAACACCAAAAACTTGTGGCATCAAATTCCTTCGGGACATCACCTGACCCATATATGGGAAATTGGAGGATATGCCCCAATTCTTCTAAAATAAGCTCATGGTTTTGATTAAATAAGTAGAATTTGAGAATACTGTAGTAGTACCTCGTTCCATCGTTATAATTCTTTTGCAACTTAAAATCTAAGGTGCTAAGAAACTCAAGAGTAATGCGCCCAAAGGCAGGTTCTTCCTTTTGCAAGAAGTCTAGTAAACTGATTGAATGGAACATCCTATCTATTTCAACTTTTAAACCAAAAGTAGTAATAGTGTTTTCACAAACATATCTCGATGGAGTGATCCTCCGCTTGACGAGCGTTGAGTACCTCTTGGCTTTTGATTCATCTTCAAAGACAATTTTGTGAGGATTTGATGAACAGGTACTTCCCCTCTTGCGAGGTCGGGATGACTCATCCACTTACGTTCCTTTGTCGGCTCTCTTTGGTGCCATTGATGAATGAAGCTTTTTGAGAAAATTTAAAGTGAAGAGTTTGAAGAATTTATGGCCAAAAGTAGGCTTAGAATGGTGGATGGTAAAGTTTTTGTGAAGGTGGTTTTGTGGTTGAAGGTAGTATGAGGTTAAATTTGAAAGCTTTATGGTGAAAGTTAATGGATTTTTTGTGAAGGGTTGTGAAAAAGATTAAGAGAATTTGTAGAAAATGAGAGATTTGGAAAGAGAGTGAGAGGTGGTGATAATGGTTTAAAATTCTGATTTGGTGTATTTAAAGGGAATTAATGGGTGATGATTGGTGTAATTGGAGGTGTGTGGGGTCCCAAGAAGATTTAAATTTGAAAAAGATTTGAAAATTTGAATTCTCCATTCGCATGCCTTGCTATGACCCATAACACGTACTATGACCCGTAGCACATGTTACATTTTCCCGTAGCAGGGCCCTGGTTCCCAAGGAAAATGGTTGGTTAAAATTAGGATTTTGAAGTTGGCCTGCTACGACCTTTAGCAAGGGCTACGAGTGGCCGTAGCAGGTCACCACTTTTTTCATGGAGAATTTTTGTTTCTAGGGTTCTTGGGGGTTTCTTCCTTGCATGATTCCACAATTAGTTTTTCTCATATTTTTCCAATAATTTAGCAATTTTTTATCTTCATTCTTGCGAGCTATTTATTAACTTGTAGCTCCGGTTTTTGTGACACGACCACTACCACATTTGGTGCTACTTTCTGATTTCTAATATTTATCCTATGATGTTTAAAAGGAAGGGGAAGATACCTTAAACTAACCCTGCTTGCAAGTGTTTTTCCTACAAATGCTAAGAGATCTGGAATCAGGGGTTGGTTATACAAAGGGAAGCTATTAACACCCTGAGTATCTATAGTAATCTATAGGAACCTTTCATTGTATATATTTTAACTGTTGAATTACTTGTTTGCTCAAGTTCATTTGCTGCTTAATTGAGAAAGTTTCTCCTTTGTGAAAATTGAGGAAATGTTGTTGTTGTTTTTTTGGTTTTCTATTTTTTTGGAAGGTACTTTAACCTAAGGTTTTTTATTAGTGTGCTCGCTAAGATCTCGCAATCTTATGCCTACGTATTCCCAACAAAAAGAGGATTGGGGAAATCAAAGCATTCGTAGTTCCTCCTAATCTATGGGAGAAAAAAGTTTGTTTTGTATCTTGTTTAAAGCCCAAGATGATGAAGCTAAAAGAGTATTTGAAAGATTTGACGAATTGTCATCTTTAAGGGAAATGTCTCACCTATTCACTACAATCATTTGAGAGTGATGTCATATGGGAAAGAGCTTTAAACTTATTGTGTTAAGCAATGCCACTTCTTCCTTTTTGAATTCTTTACATATTAATAGAAAGACCTTAACTTGGATATATAATCGACAAGTGTGCCACTTACATCAGTTAGATGAAAGAAAAAGTTTTTGAACCATGATAAAGGAGGGACTCCAACTTGGATTTTGAATCAACAAGAGTGCCACTTACATCAGTTATGTGGAAAAAGTTTTGATTGTTTGATTTGAATTGTAGTGATTAGCAGACACATCTTCCTACAGAGATGACTCAAAGCCTCATATGTGAGGATATGGATTTATTTAGGTATCTTGATTAAAGCCCGAGATATGAAAAAAAAAAGATTGAAAGTTGACTCAACTAGGGAGTCTTATTTATCTTGTACAAAGCCCAAGATTGAGGCTAACTGACTGGGGGAAATTATTTGTATAAAATCCTGAGAGAAGGCTAATGACTGTTGAGGAAATTTGAAGAGACTGGCTCAATACTGAGGATTTGACTGACTCTTTTGGGGATTTTTATTTGTATCCAGTACAAATCCCAGGATGAATAAGGCTAAAAGAATTATTTGTATAGATTACTTAAGACTTGACTTATAATTTTAAGAAGCCTGAGGGTCCTTGCATGAAGCCCGAGAGTAGGCTATGGGGAATTGAATGAGACATCCCAAGTTTCCTTGTATGAAGCCCAAGAGGAGGCTATCTTGCTGGGGAGATTCTTTGTACGATGCCCAAGAGGAGGCAATGATGCTTGTATAAGGCCCAAGAGGAGGCCAGGGAACTAGTTGTTTGAACTAAGTTGTGATTTGAAGGGACCCTATTGTTTGACCTATGTCTAAACTAAGGATGATATAAATGTCAAGAGAAACTTAACATGATTAAAGATTTAACAAGTATAGACATTGGTATGATATGTTTCAATTCATGTAAGATTTTGCATCTGTAGGGGTTTTTGAATGTTTTATTTGTGTGTTTTATTCTATTCACAAAGATGTTGGGTCTTACTCTCTAAGCAAAGGCCCAAGACTTATTGAAAAGATAAGGTGGTGGGTTTTATACTGTTGACAGAGGCCCAAGGTTTATTCTATATACAAAGGTGTTGGGTCTTACACTCTAAGCAGAGGCATAAGATTTATTCTTGTTTTGAAAACAGAAGATGATTTTGAAAAAGAGGGATGGGACTTACACTCTGGGCCCTTAGTTCTAAGCATTTGTATGCCATTAATGTTGTGAAAGTTGAAGATGGAGATTTGAAAGATTGAAATATGTGAGAAATTGAAGAAAGTTTTGAGGAAGAGGAGAGGGACTTACACTCTAATAGAGGCCCAAAGTGTTTGTAGTTGAAAATTTGATGGGTCTTACACTCTTGACAGTGGCCCAAGATTTGAAAATGTGGATTGAAAATGTGATGAGCATTTCAAAGAGATATATTTATCATGGTAAGAGTTTAAGAAGGAAATATTTGATCATTTAAGCATGGATACAAGCTGAGCATGTTAATAACAAGTTGGTAACAACCAAACATGGATATTAGGGGTTCAAACATGGTTTTGAACAAAGCGAAGACATCACAGAAGGTTCATACAAACAAACATATATATACTGAAATTATGGTTAAGCAGATCACGAAGATGTCAGACAGGATGTCGTGACACTTGATCTCTGCTTCTCACAAGGATCTAAGGAAGAACAAACGTAAACAGCAGAAAGTAAACAACACCAGAAATTGTTAACCCAGATCGGTGAACAACAACACCTACGTATGGGGGCTACCAAGTCAGGAATGAAATAACGAAGTAAAATTGGTTCTAAGCTAAACTCCAATGTTTACAACTTAGCACCTAAAGACTACCCTTCTTAGATTTCTACCTAAGACTCTCCTAGGTATGAGACCCTTCTCAATTCCCTTCCAATCACAACAGTGACTGAAAATATTACAACTCAATAAATAGTCCTTCTCCGTATTCACACAATACACGAGAGGCTCATAAAAAGTACAAACCCTAGTACTTCTAAAACTGTTGCAACAATCAACCACAAACTAGGTTAACTCTAACCTATTTATATTGCAAACCACAGCTGGACTTGGGCTTCAAAAGCGCAGCAGATATCTTCCTCAGAATTAGTGACCTAATTCTTTCTTCAATCCCAAGTTACCAAAAATGTCTCCTTCACAAGGAAACCGCAAATCCACTTAGAATCAGAATCTCTAATTCCACAATCTCAGGTGCCACCTGGAATCCTAGACATATTCCAATCACACCTGTTACCAAAAATAGTTAGTTCAAAACTGTAACAGACAAAGATGTCAAATCCTCCTGATAGGACATCTTGTCTAACATCTTCACCTACAGTTAGTTCAACATGTTAGGACATCTTGTCCGACATCTTTCTGCTAAGTTAGTTTTATAAAAATTAATGCCAACCTCAAAAGCAGGGACTCAACAATCTCCCCCTTTGGCAGATTTTGGCTAAAACTAACTTCCATTAACCTGCAGAAGCATATCAGGGAGACCACTATCAGAGCAACAACAGAATCATAACATGTCTCCCCCTCAATCAGTTCAGATCTACTCCCCCTCAGTGGTTAGTAGACAATCAGCAGTCAGCAGTGGTTAGTGATGTTAGTAATTCTCCCCCTTTTTAGCCATAATATGACAAAGGCAGAAGGACTAACTCAAAAACCAATAAACCAGTTCAGAGTAATAAAAACACACACCCAACAGAAAATAAAATTATCCTGGGCATTCAGCCCTTACACAACCAAAAGAAAGAAGAAAAGCAAAGCAAAAAAAATAAGAGAGAATACTGAGAAATCCTCTCACAATGGTGGGAATACATATTCAAAGACCAGAATATCATTCCCCCCAACCATTAGAAAGTTATGCCTCATCAGAAAGGCAAACTCCAAGCTTGCCTCTCAATGTCTCAAATTGATTTGCATCCATAGCTTTAGTGAAGATGTCAGCTAATTGATTTTCTATGGCCACATGTTCCAGAGTGATGACTTTATCTTCCACCAGATCTTGGATGAAGTGATGCCTGATGTCAATGTGCTTAGTTCGGCTGTGCTGGATGAGATTCTTAGAAATATTTATTGCACTTAAGTTGTCACAGAAGAGTGTCATAACATCTTGTGGGACATTGTATTCAGTCAGCATTTGTTTCATCCACATCATTTGAGAGCAGCTACTCCCTGCAAGAATGTACTCAGCTTCAGTAGTGGGCAGGGAGACACAGTTTTGCTTTTTGCTGAACTAGGAAATTAATTTTTTTTCCTAAAAAGCATCCCCCTGAGGTACTTTTTCTATCGTCTGCATTTCCAGCCCAGTCAGCATTACAGTATCCTATTAATCCAGAGTCAGAGTTGTGTATGTAGAGGAGTCCATAGTTGTATGTTCCATTCACATACTTCAGAATCCTCTTAACTTGATTAATATGACTTGCTTTGGGTTCAACCTGATACCTTGCACAGACTCCTACTGAGAATGTTATATCAGGTCTACTGGCTGTAAGGTATAGGAGACTTTCGATCATGCTTCTATAGAGACTCTGATCAATGCTTACACCATTCTCATATCTTGTCAATTTCAAGTGTGTAGGGGCAGGTGTCCTCTTGTGTTTTGCATTTTCCAAGCCAAACTTCTTCACACCAGTCATGTGTTTGGAGCAACCACTGTCAAAGTACCAGTCTTATTTGGCTGAGGCTCTCAGAGAGTTATGGGCAATGAAAGCTACAGTTTGACCCTTAGGTATCCATTTATTCTTCCCTTTGGGAGTCTTCCTTCTTCTTCTGGATCGTTTTGAAGATTTAGGATAGCCATTCAACTTGTAGCAGTGAGCCTGTATATGACCAAACTTCCCGCAGTAGTAACATTGTTTATCATGTTTTTGTTTTCCTAGAGAGTTGTTCTGAGGCCTTTGATGATGTTGAGACATCCTTCTTGACATCACTTGGGCTGAGTTCCCTCCAGTCCTATGTCCTTCGATCTCAACTTGATCATTATAGCCCAGACCCTTTCCACTTACGGCATTTCTTCCTAACATAAGGATTTCATCTAGCATGCCTGAGCTATTGTTCATCATCCTTATATACTTGGTTTGGTTGTTGAGTTTGGAGTTTAACCACTCCACTTTATCCTCTAATTCTGAGATTGTTTCCAGATGGTTCCGTCTATCATCACACAATTGTGAGATAAGATTCTGCTAATCTTGTCCTAATTAAAATAGTTCAGCAAAGCCATTAGAATTGAGCGATACGTTATCTGACTCCTTGTCAGAATCATATGCTTCAGTCATTATAGACACCTTCTTAGTAGCCTCTCCATCGCTTGAGGAGTCATCCTCTGACCATGAGGTGGATAAACCTTTTTTCTCCTTCTTGTGGTATGTGGGACACTCACCTCTTGTGTGTCCAAAACCCCCACACTCAAAGTACTAAACTCACTTCCCTCGGTTGAGTTTCTTGTCATAGCTAGGTCTTCTCCCAAAGTTTCTTGATCTGTAGATGTCATAAGTGTGAGCCTTGACATTTGTCTTAGACTTCTCATCCAATTGCTTTTCCAGTTGATGATATTATTTTTCCAGGAACCCTACAGCTTTGGACAAATCCTCTTTGGTGTCTCCCTCTTCTTGGTTGGTCACCAGAGCAAGACTTTTCTTCTTTTCCTCCTTTTCACTTATTGTCATCTCAAAGGTTTGGAGTGATCCTATAAGCTCATATACCTTTATGGTATTAATATCCTAAGCTTCTTCAATAGCTGTCACTTTCATATCAAACCTCTTGGGGAGAGACCTTAGAATTTTCCTGACCAACTTGGCTTCAGAAATTTTCTCTCCAAGATCACTAGATGTGTTGGCAATATCAACAATATTCATATGAAAGTCATGTATACTTTCATCTTCTCTCATCCTCAGGTTCTCAAACTTAGTAGTGAGAAGTTGAAGCCTTGAGGATTTGACACGAGAGGTGCTTTCATGCACAGTCTTCAGGATTTCCCACGCATCCTTTGCAATAGTACAATTCTTTATGAGTTTGAAGATGTTCTTGTCCACCCCATTGAACAAGGCATTCAAGGCTTTAGAGTTTCCTTGAGCAAGCTTATCATCTTCACCGTCCCAATCTTCTTCAGGTTTTAGCTCCTCAGTGAGCTTCCCATCTTTGTCTTTGATCTTTGGTGGATCCCACCCCTTGACTACATACTTCCAAGCCTTTCCATCCATAGACTTGATAAACGCAGCCATGCAAACATTCCAATAATCATAATTGGAACCATCAAGTATTGGTGGTCTATTTAGAATTCCTCCTTCTTTATCCATCGTACCAGAAAGTATCGTCCCTGAATCTCACCCAGATACAAAGCAAGATGCCTGCTCTAATACCAATTGAAATTCTGGTTAAGCAGATCACGAAGATGTCAGACACGATTTCGTGACACTTGATCTCTGTTTCTCAAAAGGATCTAAGGAAGAACAAATGTAAACAGTAGAAAGTAAACAACATCAGAAATTGTTAACCCGGTTCGGTGAACAACAACACCTACGTCTGGGGGCTACCAAGCCAGGAATGAAATCACTAAGTAGAATTGGTTCTAAGCTAAACTCCAATGTTTACAACTTAGCACCTAAAGACTACCCTTCCTAGATTTCTACCTAAGACTCTCCTAGGTATGAGACTCTTCTCAATTCCCTTCCAATCACAGCAGTGACTGAAATAATTACAACTCAATAAACAGTCCTTCTCCGTATTCACACAATACACGAGAGGCTCACAAAAAGTACAAACCCTAGTACTTCTAAAACAACTGCAACAATCAACCACAAACTAGGTTAACTCTAACCTATTTATATTGCAAACCACAGCTGGACTTGGGCTTCAAAAGCTCAACAAATATCTTCCTCAGAATTAGAGACCTAATTCTTTCTTCAATCCCAAGTTACCAAAAATGTCTCCTTCACAAGGAAACCGCAAATCCACTTAGAATCAGAATCTTTGATTCCACAATCTCAAGTGCCACCTGGAATCCTAGACATATTAAAATCACACCTGTTACCAAAAAAAGTTTGTTCAAAACTGTAATAGACAAAGATGTTGAATCCTCCTGATAGGACATCTTGTCTAACATCTTCACCTGCAGTTAGTTCAACATGTTAGGACATCTTGTCTAACATCTTTCTGCTACGTTAGTTTTACCAAAATTAATCCCAACCTCAAAAGCAGGGTCTCAACATATACAAAAATATTTTCTAGGCAAAGTCCAAGTGTTTTAGGAGCACGCAAACATGGTACAATCAACACAAAGACATATGTACATATCAAAGTGGTATAATCATGGAAGGAAAATCACATGTTAAGGCAAAATATTCAAGCAAAATTTCATGGTATAGACAAAATTGAACATATACTTTTAAATGTAAACATATACTTGCAAAAATTATCAAAAACAAGTGGAAACATGGATTTATAACATCACAACATCATACAAGGTTCATATAAGTTAAAAAATGTGCAAACAAGTTTTTTTAAGCAAGGGAAAGCAAGGAAGCATTCAAAAGGATCAAAGAAGTCCTTTAAGAAATCCTAAAAATACCACACACTTTGAACACTCATAAATGTATTAAAAATAATTATTTTTGATATTTTATTTTCACAAATATAAAACAGACATTATCATGAATAATTTGCAAGAAGAATGGATTTAAAATGATAAAAAATGAGAAAGTTATGATAGTTTGAAATTTGAAAAAAATAAATAAGAAAATAAGAAAGGTGGTAAAAAGAAATGTCAAGGGTGGGATTTGAACCCACGCCCTCTCACTCCAACTCACAAAACATGCTTTGGCCAACTGAGCCAACGTGTGCTGGTGATAAAAACTCCAACCAACACATAATATATGAAACCTGCATGGCAAATTCAAAATTTCGCACCAGACTTTATCTTCTTCCTTGAGCCAACTTCAGAATTTGCAAATCCTATGCTATCTCTCTTAATACGCAACCATTTGACATGATGTAAACACCAAAGTTGTGTGTTTTTTTAATAAGGAATTGAATGGATCTTTTTTATTTTAGTTATTTTTAGTGTGGTATGAGTTATTAATCATGAACACAAAAACCCTATAATTTGCAAAAACTAATATGAAATTCCATACACGAATTATAAACAGCAATTGATTGAGGGTAAACAATCTATGAACTACCAGAAGCATGTTGGTAACTTGAAATAACATTTAGGATGCATGTTTCATGGAGTTTGAAAAGCTTCAGGCTTACCTTGCAAGAGCAGATCGAATCCTCAGTTGTAGGTGTTACATATGTGAAATGATGATCTGGATAACTTCCCTATACCTTAAGGAATGTGTTGATGTGCTTGGAATGGATGGAAACCTTCTGGATTGATTGGCTCGAATCCAACTGCAGCTGAGTTAAGTGAGGTTGTGATCTTGGTGAATTTGATGTTACAGATGATGTTTAAGTGTTTGGATCACTCGTACATGATGTATGTGAGGTGTGTGGATGATTGGTTTGAGTGGAATTGCTTTGGTTTTGAAAACATGATTCTCACTTTTGAAAATTTTGAAACTTGGAGTGAAAGAAATAAATGAGAGAAAACAAATGTGGTAGTTATTTTGGTGTATTTGAATTAATGCAAAATGACCTCTATTTATAGGAGAACTGATTTGTTTTGGATGAATAGTGTTGGATAAAGGAGCATGCTATTGTCCAATGGATATAGCCATGTAGCTCTAACTTAAAGGCTAAGGTACTAAAAATCTTCTATAGCATGACTAGAATATTGACTTAATTGCCATTTGCAGGTTTGAACACTTATTTTTTTGAACTGATTTGAACTGGTGTGGCTCATTTCTTGCCAATTCAATGTTTCACAAAAATGCCAAATGACAAACTTGACTTCATGGCCTTGTAATGATAATTCTCACATGCTAAGAGATAGAATCCTTGACTCATGGTTCAAAGTTGAAGATAGTATGTGTTTCAACAAGATTCTTTCTGATCTTAGAGGATGACAAGGCTTGTAAAGTGAAAAAATTTCAAGGTGAAAATCGTGTGACACAAGTAATGCACCAATGTTGTCTTGAAAATCATTTTGATCAAGGCATGTTGTGAGGATCATATCTCCTTACTCAAGTGGAATCAAATGATGTTCTTGTACTTTTTGGAAAGCTGGGATATCCTACTTTAACTTTGATGTTTGTATTAGGTCTTGATTCATCTTGGTTCATGGATAAAAATGGCCTCAAAGTTGGCTAAAACATAAAACAGATTCTACCTAAAAATTTTCTAAGTGTCAAAGTTCAAAAAGTCTTGAAACCCTAACTTCATGGCCTAATATCTCAAAATCTATGCATTTTTTGGAGATGACTCAGCCCAGCAATCTTGTTGTATGGAAGAAGATCTATCATTTGAGCTTTGGATTACAAAAAATGGTTGCTTGGATCACAAGTTATGGCTTTGTAAAGTTAGGTACTTGAACATGAATTTCCATAACTTAGTGAAATTTTCAATTCCTCCAATTTTGCTTCTTTTGCAAGTAACCTTGATTTCTTATTCAATCGTTGATTAAATGCAACTATGGATCATGTTTTCTTGAATAATAGTCCTTGATGATCAATTTTGCCCAAAAAAGTTAAACTTTGACTTTGGCTATCAAATGAATTTTGTGCAGAGAAAACCCTAATTCCATATTTTCAATGAATGAATCCACTGAGGTAATTTTAAACTTATAAATGGACTTCAAAGGTACATTTGAGTGTCTTGAATCATGTCCTGAGATCATCTCTTGGTCAAAAGTTAAAGGTATGGTTGACTTTTTATCAGAAACCCTAGTTTGTGGTCCAGATGAATTTGAATCCTTGCATTGCTTATGGATCAAGTTCTTTGGATCAATCCATTCATATGAATGGAATAATATGGTGTATTTAAGGTCCTTTAAATATACCTTGAGGTATTGGATCATGCCCAAATAAAAAATTCACTTTGGAGGCCCTGATCAACTAAAACCCTAGTTGGTGCACCAGATGAACTTAGGGCTTCATTGACTTGAAATGATGCGGTCTTGTGCTTGACTCTTGATGAATGGGAGCTCTTGATCTTCATGGATGAATGAGATACTTGATAGGTTGTAAATCAAGCCAATTTTTTATTGATCCTTTGCTTGAATCTTTTTATGAGGCTCAAAACCCTATTTTGCAGTCAAAATGAAACAAGCAACAAACTTTGTGTTCTCCAATGGGTTAGTGATGCATGAAAGTATATTCATATGATATGAAAATGATGTGGGATCTTAGGGTCAAGATTTAGGGTATGGCAGATGCCCCTATTTAATATTTTTGGACCTGAATGTATGAATAATAAAAATATTCAAGCATTAAAGGTAAAAGAGGATTAAATATCATAATACTCAGAATTTTGACTGCGAATGTAAATGATATGATAACTTTAACAATGAAAAATTTCCAATGCTGGAATATGTTTATCCATCTTCTTTTGCCAAGTAATCCTACTTAGAAAAGGTGAAACTTCCCCTCGATCCTGGTCTTCATCCATGGAACTGGTCTTAATTTCTTGAAATAAACTTCCCCTCGATCCTGGTCTTCGGCCACAGAAATGGACTCTGTTTCTTCTTATCAAGTCTTTCTCTTGACAAGGTTTAGGAAGACAAGCTTCTGAAAAGATGATCACTTGCTGGACTAATAACTTTGCCAGGGATCTTCAAGGAGATGCGAGCTAATTATCTTGTAGGACAGATTTCTAAATATGTGAATGTTTTCATCAAACTTCTCGCTGGAATTCACTTGAGGAGATGCCATTTGATGGAAGTAGGATTCATCGTACTTCTCTTTGAGGCTTCTTCGGAGAGATACCATAGGATGAGCAAAGATCTGATAGTAGATTTACTGGGGAATGCCACAGACTGTAATGTAGAGGTTTGCAAACTTCTTTGTTGAGATGCCATTTGCTTGGAGAGATTTCATCATACTTCCCTTCGAGACTTCTTCGGAGAGATGCCATGTGATATAGGATAATTTTAAGGTGCTGATGACTTTGTTGAAAGAGGGACAAACTTCTCGGGAAGAGATTGCCATTTGTCAATTTACCAGGAATTTCTGGGACAAAAACAAGTTTTTAAAGAGATTGTCACTTGTTTTGTCAGGCGTAGATTCCAACGAGGAATAAACTTATTTTTGATGAAGATAGATAAACTGTTTTGAAAGAGACTACCATTTGTATATCGGTAGATATTTCTTGGGAGATGTGATGTCCTTCCTACTAAGAGATTTTGATGAGAAGCTTTCACTAGAGATTTTTCTTTACCCGGGGAAGCAAATTGTGTTTTTGGCTGGGCAAGAGTAAGATTCCAATGGATATCCTTCTCCCTTAGAGGTTCAAGTTGTCAAAATGGTCAAGGACGTAGTTGTTTTAGTTCTCACCAAGGAGTTCAAGTGAGAGAACAAGGTTGTGTGCTGACATGTTATGTCCATCGCATTTGTGGTACCGTGTAATGGTTGTGTGTTGGGTTTTACTTGTGGACGAATTAAGTATGAGTTGTGGCTAAAATCCTAGAATGTCGTCATTATTGACTTCCCGCTAGCGTAGTTGATTGAGCAAAAATGAACTATTCCGCTAAAGATTTATCGTGTGACCGCGTAGGAATTTGGAATTCTGCCTTGTCACTTGGTTAGAGTGTGTCATCTGCATGTTTTAACTTTGTTCGACATTACCTTGAGTAGATCATGGTTAGTGAATGTTATACAAGTTAAGAAGCCACGAGTCGAGAATGATATCGCGAGTCAGTATGAGCCGGATTGATGATTTTGAGTTGCGATGACTTTGAATTAAGAGAAACTGGTTTTTCAGCCTCTGCAGCAGTGTTAACCGATTAACACAATGTGGTTAACCGATTAACATGTGACAAGATGAGGTTTTATGATGAGTTTTGAGGAGTTAACCGATTAACCTCAGACGGTTAATTGATTAACATGTGTAAATTGTGAAACCCCTTAGGAATCAACATCTGTATTTTGTTATTCTGATTGATAAGTGTCGTGTGAATGGAGAACTGGATTGCAAGTAAATGGAAGATGGATTTATGTATCAAATCGGAACTTTTAAAAGGGTGTTGCATAATTGACCATCTGTTTAGACGACAAGGGAATTTGACTTTGGAGAAGTAATCTTGTGAACCGTATTAAGTGTGGGAAAGTCTTAGGTGTTTTGTTATCGTTACTGTTGAAGGTCTTAAGGACGAAGTTAGAGAATACTCATAAAGTTTTTACCTCGCAAGGAATATTTTGGTGTTTAATTATGGTGTTAGTAAGGTATGAGTGGTTGGTCAGAATTAGTAATTGTTATCTTCCGTGAGTTCTTGGTATCAGGTTTAGGCTTCATGAGAGGGGTACCAGATGTGTACAGTTGTACCTTATCCAGAGAGGAAATTTGAAAGTTAGCTTTCCAAGTACGAGTGAGAATTGGATGTTCCGAAGTTAAGCATGTTACTTGAATCGTGTATGGAACGGAGTGATTGAGAGAGTGGATTCAATTGAGAAGCGTTGTATGATCTTCAAAAGTGGGTGTGTATGTAGAGTGTTGTATGTGAATTGATGAGTAGTATGGAAACTCACAATTGTGCTTTGGATGGTTTAAGTTTTTGATAAGTGGTGACTCGCATATGATTAAAGTTCCGTGATGGTGTTATGTGTGACAAGCTGAGATCTCGTGTCGACAAGAAACCTTGAGTAAGTTGAAAACCCGCAAGGAAAATTGTTATGGAATGTGGTAAGCAAAACCGGAGGTTATTAAGTTATTTTGGGATGTATTGGTTTGAGTTTAGAATGGATTGAGAGTTGTGTGGTTATGGCTGTAGCAGTGTAACTTCTTTGCCTTTATCGTCTAGAGAGTGTTAGACCGATGTTATAACATTGTGTGTTGGTGAGGAAATTGTTCTACTATAGGACCTCAATAAGTTTCGTGTACCACTGGTTGGTAAGGACCCAAGTGGATAAGTGTGTTTCTCTGCAGACTGTTAGCTACCTAGTAGTGCTTGAGAATCCATGGTGTTCCACTATTAGATTTTGGATTATGCAGTGGAAGGTGACAGATGAAAGAGTTCAGTCAGAATAATAAGGAATTGAAGATTATTGCTTATAAGTATAGAAATAAGAAGATCTTGTTCTAAGTGTGTTACCTTTTGGTGTGATACGAAAGAGATGAAATGTCGGATTTAATGGTTACAATGTATATCATCGGATTAAGTGGAACTGGTAAGGAAGTCGTTTGACGAATTATGAAGTGGTTAAAATGTTAAAGGATTTATGAAAGGATAGTCTTCAGTGATTGCATGAAGATAAGGAATCACTGAATTACCTCGCAAAGATTTGACGAGTGTTGTTATCCCAATCAAGATAAGATATTATGGTTTTGTTTGTGACTCAATAGAAGAGTATAGAATTGTACATTCTTGTCGAAGGTAGGATGCGACTAAGTCTTTTTTATGGAACAAACAGACGAGTTATAGAAAAAGAAAAGTTCGAAGTTAACCCAATATTGGAATAAGAGTATAACTAAGGACCTGAAGTTTGATAATTTGAGAAAACAAGGATTTTGGTCTGTAAAGTCAAGTTGGGATTGGATTACGTCATAAATTTTAGCGGAAGTGGAATTAAGTGTGGACCTAAGACAGTGATATAAGTTGTGGTTATTGTTGAATGTAGGAAATTCGGGGGCGAATTTCAATTTAAGGGGGGAGAGTGTAATACCCCATATTCTCTAAACGCTCAATTGGATATCAGATGAGATCAGGTGAGCTTTGTGTACTCTATCTTTGGATACTTGGATTAATGGAATCCTCTAAGTGCTTTAAGTATTGACATTTGGGATCAATAGAGCAACTAATGAACTCTGAAGATATCAATTATTTAATGAAGAGACATATTAATGTTATTAGTTCAAGAAAGTATTTTAAGGTAACTCTAATAATTGATCAATTGGTGTGAGACAACAAAATATCAATTGGAGATATTTTACCCTGTTGGATTTATATTATATAATAAGCATTATGTATATATATATATATATATATATATATATATATATATATATATATATATATATATATTTGTTGAAGAGAAGAGGAAAGAAGAGAAAAGAGAAGAAGAAGCTTGGGAGAAGCTTGGATCATCATCATCATTATTCATCATCTTCTTCAACCTCCTCTTCAATCATCAAGGTGGGTTCTAGGTAGAACTTTAAGTGTAGAAGTTAGAGTGGTTTGAGATTAGGTTAGAAATTGATAAAATGAGTAATTTGGCTTAATCAATGTTTCTAACGGATAAAACGTGAAATAAATTGCATAGTATAATCGGGTTATGCATGAATTTAATCGGTGATACTTGTTGTTAAGTTCCAACATGTTTTGGTTGAGATTGGATTGAGTTTGTACCATTAAAAATAGGTTTTTGTGTTTCTGGTTCAGTAGTAACATGTTACTCATTCTGAGGTAACCGGTTACCTGAAGGAAAATTTGAGGTTTTACGTGAAAATGGACGAAGTAACCGGTTACTCATTTTGAGGTAACCGGTTACCAAAATGCGTCTCTAACTATGATTTTGATTCTGTTTTGAACAGTGAGACTTGAGTAACCGGTTACTCATTCTGAGGTAACCGGTTACCATTGCTGTGACTTTGAAAAATGTTTGAAAATTCATAACTTCTGAACCGTGATTTCGATCGAAGCGTTCTTGGTATCGTTGGAAAGATATGATGATCCTTTACCCAATAAAAAGTGAAAATATTGAGTATGATGAAGGATTAATTATTTAGTGGCAATTGAATGAAAATAATGTTTATGTGATATGTTGTGATAAATGTTTTACTTATGCAAATTGTGTTATACCATGTCTAACTAATCATTGTTAAGTATGATTGAGAGAATATGCATGCTTAAAATGAATTAGGAAGAGTGAGGAAACCTTACCCCAAAACCAAATGGTATGATTCTAGGTTGTGATTAGGATTGTGTTAGAGAACTCTAGATGGTGATGTTCGTGCATTCGATGTATAGATGTGCATCCTTGACGAGTAATGGTCTAGAATAGAGAATCTAGATTACGAAGCTCATGCATTCGATGTATAGATGTGCATCCTTGATGAGTAATGGTCTAGAGGAGAGTGAGACACTAGTATGGAACATGTGTATAAACCTTTGTGTTTTATGCAAAAAAGGCGAATGTGGCCTTGTGATTGTCGAATATAATCACAATTGTGAGTGAGATCACGTAATCATAACCATTTCCCTTGAGTTGCTGTTTCATGAGCTTCGGGCTCCTCTAGAATGTACGCATGATTACTTGGCAGGTTTGATTCTCGCGTGCAGTACGAATGGAACCTACGGGTAGAGACTTGTGACAATTTATGGCCCGTGTGAAGTGATGGTTCATAACGGTTAATGGCCCGTAGAACTTGAATCCATTTTGTATGTCAAGTAAGTTACAAGGATCCATGACTCGGGTCGACTTCTAGATGTAGAAGCGGACGGGAAAAGGGGATGCCTTGGTAAGGTTATCGATTAGTGATATTTTTGAGTTGGTGAACTCATGAACATGTTTCTATATAGTGTGAGATTGTGAACTCAAGGTCATTTCCCTTCCCCTTGACTTGAGTTAGGATTTGGCTAGAACCCTGTAAAGTTGAGAGAATCCATAAGATAGGGAACTTACTGAGATTTAGTATCTCACCCCATTGTTGTTGTTATTTTTCAGGCAGTGTTTGCAGGTTTGATTTACAAGTGGAACTATGCTTGGATGTTTCAAGAGAAGCTTAGTTTGAGTTTTCCGCTGTGTAATTGTTTGTATACAATTGAGGATATTGTACATTTATATTAATTTTTGTTTTGGCTAGTTTCCATATCTTGTACCATAGATTATGTTTATGTTTTTAGTAATGGTCAAGTATGTGAATTACGCCATTAGGCACTTATGATGGTGTCAGTACCAAACAAAATGCCTGTATAGTATTATTCTAGGTATATATTATACAGGGCATTACAGTTGGTATCAGAGTTGGTCGTGTCCTCGACCTAGCCTTGAAACATCATAAGTAAATCTATTCCCGCCTCTTAAGTGTGTCTTGCCAGCATGAATCTTAATATCATACTATGTAGTGTTGGGCCTGATCAACCTAATACTATGTATGTGATAGGTAGAATCATGGTTGAGCGACCACGAGAACTACGAAGTGTTGTCGAAACTTGTGTTGTGAGGGTAGGCTCAAGCCAAGAGTTAGTAGTGAGGAGTTTTGGTCAGCTCAATTGAGATATTAGTAGAAGTCGTACTTCGGGTAGCATGGAATTTAAGAGTGTTGTGTTGTTTAAGCAATCCTTTGGAATTTATGGAGTCTGAAAGTTAACGATCTCTATCGGACGATTGGTCAGGGTATTGAGGAATATGTAGGATTGCTAGTAGGGCTGGATTGGCCTCTAGTAAGGATAAGGATTTCAAGTAATCTCATTCGGTGAAAAAGAAGAGTTGTTTTGTGGAACGTGTCACGTAAGGTCCGGAAGTGAGATAATTATTGGTGCTTCAGTTTTTAAGGTCGCTATGGTTTCTTGAATAGACGAGAGTACCTTAAGGATTATGTTCGGAGCAATGTCTTCCAACTGGTTAAAAGTTGAGAGTTAAGGAAGTTCGGCTTTTATGAGAACCTAAAGTAGTAGAGAAGTGTGAGAAAGAACACAAGGATGTGTTTACATGCTTCAAGTGAATCAAGTATGTGTCAGACGAAAGGTAGGAGATAAGTTGCACGTATTCAGTTATGAAGAGAAATTAAGTTCGAGATGATACATCAGGATTTCTATATTCGGTGTGAGACCAATTTGGAATTTGGAAATTGCTAATTTACCCAAGGAACATTATAAGTTTTTGTGTCGGGAAAAGAATGAGCTTCATTTAGTAACGAAAAGTGTAGTGATACGGACCAGAAGAAGTTTGTATTAAGAAACAGAGTAAGTATCTTGGATTTAAGGAAATTTTAGTATGATGGTTTTATATTTGGACCTAAGAGGTATACAAGGAAGAGCGAAGTAAACGCAGTGTGGAAAATGGTATTAATAGTAGGTTATGAGGAAGTGACAATGGAATGTATTTTGGACGAGGTGCAATAGAGTTTTTAAGGTGTTGATGAACCTATAGTTAAGGAAGTGTTATCAAGGATGGTTCATCCACGAGAACCCTACTAGTATAAAGTGGAATGGGACAAGTTACACCTTGGTATTAAGAACATGCGTAGTGGTAGCACCGTGGTCACAAGTGTACATGATGGATTCTTATTCTTGAGACAAGTGTGAAGGGACGTACCTTGTGGAACAGTGAGCATAGTGTCCTAAGAAGTAAGATTATGGTAAAACAACGAAAAGCAAATCAGGACTTATTACGGACTAAGTGTAAACCATGGAACGGCTTATACCGGATGGGTTTTGTAAATCGTTGATGAGAATTGGCGATTGCGAATCTTCCATTAAGTGAATTAGGTGAAAGTATAGTGTGCAATGGATAATGGAAAGTAAGAAATCCCAGTTAATGTGTACGTAGTGATGGAAAGGTTCTTCAAGAGGATGCATTGCCTCGATTTTTCTCAAGTGTAGAGGACCTTCTGTACTTGTGAATAATCTGAGTATTCAGAATCTACCTTTTGTGGGACCAAGGATGTAGTTGTTTTAGTTCTCACTAAGGAGTTCAAGTGAGAGAGCAAGGTTGTGTGCTGGCATGTTATGTCCATCGATTTTGTGGTACCGTGTAATGGATGTGTGTTAGGTTTTGCTTGTGGATGAATTAAGTATGAGTTGTGGCTAAAACCCTATAATGTCGTCATTATTGACTTCCCGCTAGCGTAGTTGGTTGAGCAGAAATGAACTATTTTGCTGAAGATTTGCCGTGTGACCGCGTCAAAATTTGGAATTCTGCCTTGTCACTTGGTTGGAGTGTGTCATCTGCATGTTTTAACTTTGTTCGGCATTACCTTGAGTGGATCATGGTTAGTGAATGTTATACAAGTTAAGAAGCCGCGAGTCGAGAATGATATCGTGAGTCAGTACGAGCCAGATTGATGATTTTGAGTTGCGATGACTTTTGAATTAAGAGAAACTGGTTTTTCAGCCGCTTCAGCAGTGTTAACCGATTAACACAATGTTGTTAACCGATTAACATGTGACAAGATGAGGTTTTGTGCTGAATTTTAAGGAGTTAACCGATTAACCTAAGACGGTTAATCGATTAACATGTGTAATTTGTTAAACCCCTTAGAAATCAACATATGTATTTTGTTATTCCGATTGATAAGTGTTGTGTGAATGGAGAACTGGATTGCAAGTAAATGGAACACAGATTTATGTATGAAATCAGAACTTTTGGAAGGGTGTTGCATAATTGACCATTTGTTTAGATGACAAGGGAATTTGACTTTGGAGAAGTAATCTTGTGAATCGTATTAAGAGTGGGAAAGTCTTAGGTGTTTTGTTATCATTACTGTTGAAGGTCTTAAGGACAAAGTTAGAGAATACTCATAAAGTTTTTACCTCGCAAGGAATATTTCGGTGTTTAATTATGGTGTTAGTAAGGTATGAGCGGTTGGTCAAAATTAGTAATTGTTATCTTCTGTGAGTTCTTGGTATCAGGTTTAGGCTCCGTGAGAGTGGTACCAGATGTGTACAGTTGTACCTTATCCAGAGAGGAAATTTGAAAGTTAGCTTTCCAAGTACGAGTGAGAATTGGATGTTTTGAAGTTAAGCATGTCACTTGAATTGTGTATGGAACGTAGCGATCGAGAGAGTGGATTCAATTGAGAAGCGTGGTATGATCTTCGAAAGTGGGTGTGTATGTGGAGTGTTGTATGTGAATTGATGAGTAGTATGGAAACTCACAATTGTGCTTTGGATGGTTTAAGTTTTTGATAAGTGGTGACTCACATATGATTGAAGTTCTGTGATGGTGTTATGTGTGACAAGCTGAGATCTCGTGTCGACAAGAAACCTTGTGAGTTTTAAAGCACCACCTGAGAAGGCTTTCTTAACAACATATGGGCCATCATAATTTGGAGTCCATTTGCCCTTGGAGTCGGTGAGGAAAGATTGGATCTTTTTTAGCACGAGGTCTCCTTCTCTGAATACCCGAGGTCGAACCTTTTTGTCAAAAGCTTTCTTCATCCTTTGTTGATATAACTGACCATGACATAAAGCCGTCATTATCTTTTGTTCGATTATATTTAGTTCGTCATTTCTGCTTTGACACCATTCAACTTCTGTTAGATTGGCTTCTATTAATACTCTCATTGACGGGATCTCAACCTCTATGGGGAGCACTGCTTCCATGTCATATACTGGAGAGAAAGGGGTTGCCCCTGTTGAAGTGCGGACGGATGTGTGATAACCGTGTAGAGCAAATGAGAGTATTTCGTGTCAATCCTTGTAAGTCACAACCAGCTTCTGAATGATTTTCTTAATATTCTTATTAGCTGCTTCAACTGCTCCTTTCATCTTTGGCCGGTATGGGGACGAGTTATGGTGTTCAATCTTAAATTCAACACATACTTCTTTCATCATTTTGTTGTTCGGGTTCAATCCATTATCAGTAATGATCTGGCTTGGAACACCATAACGTCAGATGAGATTATTCTTGATAAACCAGACCACCACTTGTCTGGTCACATTGGCGTATGATACTGCTTCAACCCACTTCATGAAATAATCAATAGCCACCAGGATGAAACAATGTCCATTTGAAGCTTTGGGTTTAATCATGCCAATCATGTCGATTCCCCATATGGAAAAAGGCCATGGAGAAGAGAGAAATTTGAGAAGGGTCGGAGGCTTATGAATCTTGTCAGCGTAAATTTGACATTTGTGACATTTCCTCATATATTTGTAACAATTGAATTCCATTGTCAGCCAATAATATCCCTCTCTTAGAATTTTTCTTGACATTGTATGTCCATTGGCATGAGTGCCAAAGGATCCTCTGTGAATCTCTTTCATTAGCATGTTTGCTTCGTGTCCATTCACGCATTTGAGCAAACCCATGTCGAAGTTTTTTTGTAGAATACATCATTGTTCAGGAAGGAGTTACCAGCCAGTCTTTTGAGAGTTTTTCTATCTTTTCTTGATGCCCCAGGCAGGTATTCTTGTCTTTGAAGGAAAAGCTTGATGTCGTGATACCAAGACTTGTCGTCGATGACTGCTTCAATTGCAAATATGTAAGCGGGTCTCTCAAGTCGCATTATGTTAATCTTGGGCACGTCATTCCATCGATTTACAGTAATCATGGAGGATATAGTAGCCAGTGCATCAGCCATGTTGTTTTCTTCACGAGGAATGTGATGAAAATCAATTTTGTTGAAGAAAGGTAAAAACCTTCTTGCGTAGTTTTTGTAAGGAATTAAACCAAGTTGGCGTGTGCCCCATTCTCCTTTGATATGATTTATAACCAAGGTTGAGTTTCCATACACGTCCAAGTTATTTATCCTTAATTCGATAGCTTCTTCGAGACCCATGATGCAAGCTTCATATTCGGCCTCATTGTTTGTACATTTGAATGCCAATCTGACACTGAAAGGAATATGGGTACCCTGAGGTGTAACAATGATTTCCCCAATTCCGTTTCCATAGGCGTTGATAGCTCCGTCGAATATTAGTCCCCATCGGGATCCCGGCTCGGGCCCTTCGTCTGTGATAACTCGAATTCGTATTGTACTCATTACGCGCACTTTTAGTACCGTTTTATCGAGTCTTTCATACTATTTGCTTTGATTTATTATGTTTTCCTTTATTTTTATGTCGACATGTGTTTAATCGGCAAGTATGGAAAAAAGAGCGAAAACAGAGCTGAAGAGTGAAGAAAAGCAGCAAAAAGTCAAGTTCTGGCCTCCTCAGAGCAATGGCCCTCGCCATGGCCTGAGAAAGGTGCTCGCCATGCTCAAAAACGAGGGAATCCACATTTTAAACAAATGGCGGTCACCATTAGGCATACGGCGGTCGCCGTTTGTGGCGGGAGCAGTTATCCTGCAGCAGTTTGGCAGTTTTGTTCAGTTCAAATTCAAATTCGAACCAGGTCTTTTGGAGCCAGAATTCTTCTATAAATAGACCCCTCTGGTATGTGTTTAGGAGGGGGGATCCAAGTTGCGCGGAAGCGCTGCCGAATTCTTCAGCCTAACTACAGATTTACTTTCCAAAGCAGCAATTGCTCACACGGAGTAGTTGTTGCACTGTTGAAATCTTTTACATTATTGCCAATTGTACGATTGGATCGATTTGTCATTCAATAGAAGTTGTTTTCATTCCAGTTTATTTCAGGTTATTTACTTTTCCGTCTTTACTGAATTGTTTAGTTTACTTGCTTACAACATAACTTGATTTCAAGATAAAAACTTAAATCTGTGTTCTTGTTAAAATTAATCAGTATGTATGATTTAATTTCCAGTATTGTTAATATGTTAGTTTTAGGAGTTAATATGTTAGGCAAATTCTGTCTGACTCTGGCGTATGAGAACCGTCGTTACTGACGGGACTCCATAGATGTATTAAGTACGAAATCACGATTGGATGTCGTTTTGGTTATAATTTCTATGCGTAATTTAAGTAGCTTTGTCATGAGAGTGAGAAGTTATTTAACATTGCTTTGTCATGAGAGTGAGAAGCATATAAAGGTTTGAGCCGAGATTCACGAGAGCGTGAGGAACGAACCGGATAGTAGAAATTAGGCATCATATCTAAATACAACGAGAGCGCTTTAGATGTTGATTAGGATATTGTTGGCTTTTAAATAGTGTTTCTTAGTTACCGGGTGAGCGAGAGAAAAATCTTGGGATTAAGAGATATGGCTTTAGTTAAGACCGCGAGAGCGTGAGGCGGAGCCTTTAAGTCCGTATATTCTACAGAATAGGCATATAATCATAATTAGCACCCGTATTCTACAAGTCCCTTAGGAACACGGAATCCATATTTCGGGCTCGTTTTATCATTATTTTCAAACCTTTAGTAATTAGCGTTTATATTTCCATTCGTACCATTTTGATCATAGCCTTAGCTTTATAAAGCAACGATAGATTACAGTAGGTTGACATTGATAAATCTGTGCACTTGTGGAGCATCAAGTTTTTGGCGCCGTTACCGGGGACCAACGGTCAATATTGTGATTCTGTTGTTGCATCGTATAGTCTAAGGCACTCTTGTTTTAAAAAAAAAACTATGTATCACCCACATTTTCTCTATGACTATCAGTCACAATATCTCGAGGAACCACATCCAAATTACCTCTACAATTACCACTCCCAATATTTTGAGGAACCACAAGAATCCCATAATCCTGACCTCGAAATGTTGATGGAGGATTTTAATGCGACGCTCACTCACTCTCAACCAAATTTCCTCTATGATTACCACTCCGAATATTTTGAGGAACCGCAAGAATCCCATAATTCCAACCTCGAAAAATTAAAGGAGGATTTCATTGAAACAACAACTAATTCTAGGCTAG